>OZ018317.1:213843685-214259449 GCA_963969495.1 Ceratothoa steindachneri
AGCCACATTACATGTCAGCACCTGATGATCAACACTGGAGAGAAATAGCAAGAACATTTTTTTGAAAAATGCAATGCTCCAAACCGTATTGGATAATCACTGGCAATCACTGTCGGTTGAAATGTCCAGTTGGTGCAGGCTCACTTTTCCATAATTATAAAGGGTATCACTCTATTGTATTACTGGCTGTTGCTGATGCCAAATGACGTTTTACTTTGATTGATGTAGGGTTATATGGCATATAGTTTTTTTTTTAAGAGCTCATCTGGCAACTGCCTACTTGGGCATTAGTCACCGTATTAAAAACTTGCCTAGTACTAGGTTACTTTAAAATCAAATTCAAAAAGGCACAAAAACAACCCAAACCCAACACCAAATATAATGTTAAAAAAGGGAAAAGGAAGCGTGCAGTAAGCAAGCTCCTGCGTCAGGAAAAGGTACCCCTGCGCAGTAGCGTGCGACCTATAAGGGAAAAAAAAGAAAAACTGGTTAAATCATAGGGAGAAGACCGGCCTTCTCCAAAAGGTCAACAAGTCCACCAGTCAATGTACATGCACTCGTCCCGAGTACAAGGGACAAAAGATAGCGACCCCGCCGATCCCGGTTCCGGGACACGTAACGTGCGTGAAGAATACCCAGACTGGGACATTCGACAAGAATGTGCCGAAAAGTCTGGGGGACAACGCAGTTTTCACAGTAGGGCGCAAACGAGCGCTCCATCAAATGGCAACGCGTCACACGAGTGTGCCTGATGCGGAGACGACAGAAAGCGACCTGAAGCTGTCGTGGCATTGAGAGATAGGTCCATGGGAACAGTCGCGACGCAATGGCACGCAACTTTAAGTTCCCTTCGATCGTCTCCCATTTTCTTTGCCAAGCAGTCCTAAGAGCTGCCCGTATTCCTGTCATGTAGTCGGTGTGAGGAAGAGCGAAACGCTGGTCCGGTTGCAGAGTCCTCGCGGACTCTTTGGCGCCTTCATCGGCGCGCTCAATCCCCGTAATTCCTACATGTCGCTGAACCCAGCAGAAGCTAATGTCGACATCCGCCCAACTTGCCAAAACCGTGGCGTCACGGATATCGCGAACCAGGGAATGCGGAAATCGAATGCCCCGAGAGCACTCAGGGCGCTTTGTGAGTAGCTATAGACCAGAATCCGGTCTCCGAACCGGGCACGTCAAGTAATCTCCCGTACCGAGTGATATATTGCCATCAGCTCGGCCGTGAAGACAGACGCAGCGCCTGGCAAAGCCCCGCTGACTTCAAACAGAGGGGATACGGCGTGGAAGCCGACTCCCTATTCGGAATTGGAGCCAGCCATCTGTATACACTGGCACGGTTCCAGCGTGACACGAAGTGTGCTCCAAAAAGGTTGAACGCAAGACTCACGCCGCAGTAGAAGCTTTGGGAGCAGAGGCGTGGCGACAAATAGCCAAAGGTGGTACTCTCCAGGGAGACGTCCTAAGCCGAACCAGGGGCGCCACAGGCTCGAGAGCTATACCTAGCTCTCGAAGGAGTTTCCTAGCCCTAAACCTAAAGGGCTTAGGGTATGACTGGCGTCTTTCTGTGGCATAGGCCCTGTCGAAATCAGCTGCAGATGCAGTGAGAGCTGTTGGCACCGAGGGAGGCGCCAGGCTCGCGCGTACAAGCGAATAATGCACTGTGAACGGCGTAGAACGAGTGGCATCTCCTCCGCATCGACCAGTAGGCTTTCAATGGGGAAAGTGCGGAAGGCACAGGTCGCAAGGCAAAGGCCGGTGTGGTGGATCGAATCTACCTTCCGTAATAAACGCTCGGCTGCGGATGCATAAAACTCGCATCCGTAGTCGAGCTTCGAACGAACAAAGGATCGATAAAAAAGTAGGGCAGTAGCCCTATCAGCACCCCAAGCACTTAACGTCACGGAACGGAGAATATCCATGGCGCGGGTACAAGAGGTCCTAAGGCTGCAAATATGAGCCTTCCAGGTGAGGCGTCGGTCAAATACAAGACCAAGGAAACGGTGCGATTCGACCACATCCAGGCGCACCCCATTAAGAAACAAATCTGGGTCGGGGTGGAGCTGTGGACGGCGGCAGAAGTGCACCACCTTAGTCTTGGCCAAATAAAACCAAAACCTGTGTGCTTCGGCATATCGAGAGACGCGGTTCAATGCCTGTTGGAGTCGACGCTCCAGAGTTGGCATCTGGGCCGCGCCAAAAGAGATCGAAAGGGCGTCCACGTGGAGCGTAGCGAGAACATCTTCCGGCAGCACCGAGGTGATGCCGTTGATGCTCAGGGCAAAGAGTGTGACACTGAGGACACTTTCCTGCGGGATACCCTCTTCCTGCTCCTCTGGGCCGGAGAGGGGTCCCCCCCTCGTACGCGGAATCGACGATCTCGCAAAAATTTAGATATAAACATTGGGAGGCGTCCCCTCACCCCCATCGTGTGGAGAGTTTCCATGACACCGTATCGCCATGCGGTATCATAGGCCTTCTCCAGATCGAAAAACACCGTTGCGTAGTGCTGTCTACGAAGGAAAGCCTCGCAGACGGCATTTTTCAGTCGGAGCAGAGCATCCGACGTGGAGTGGAACTTGCGGAGGCCGCACTGTACAGAACACAGATGGCCTCCGCTGTCCAGGAAAAAGGCTAATCTAACATTTACCAATTTCTCCATCAGCTTGCACACGCAAGAGGTTAGAGAGATTGAGAGGAAACCGGTCGGAGTAGAGTGATATCTCCCTGTTTACGGAAGGAGAGCATAGTAGCGATTCGCCAGGAATCTGGGAGAAGACCCTCCACCCAGATACAGTTGAACAAATCTAACACAAAGGCCATGCCTTGCCAACCCAGGTGTCAAAGCATGGTTTACGGGACATCGTCCGGACCATGGGCGGTGTCCGCGCACGAAGCGAGAGCGGAGGGCAACTCACTCACAGTAAACTTGTCGTTGAAGTGTTCTCCGCCTCTGGAGGTAAAGTCCAGCCGGCGGCCTTCCGCGACATCACTATGTGCATTGAATGCTGGCGGAGCAGCCTCCCGGCTAGAGAATGCGGAAAAAGCGGTCGCTAAGGATTCCGCCCCCGACGCGGGGTCCGAGATTGCGGTTCCATTCTCCTGGAGAACGGGAGGGGAGGCCTGCGAGAACTTTCCCCGAATCCTTTTGACTCGCTTCCACACCTCTGCTAAAGGAGTCTTCGCGTTAAGTGAAGACACGTATGCCCGCCAAGAAGAGCAGCGGGCGTGCTTCGAAATATACCGGAACCTAGCCCGACGAAGTTCAGCGACAGTGAAATCGTTCGGGCGGTGCTTATAGCGCATGTAGGCATAACTCTTCTGTTTGAGGGCTGTCTCACACTCGGCTGACCACCATGGAAGTGGTCGGCGTGCAAAACGGCCAGACGTTCTAAGAATAGTCGTCAGGCCGGCGGTGATGAGGTTTCCGGAGAAGAACTCAACGGCCTCATCTACCGACCTAAAATCCTCGACTGAGATAGAGAACTCAGTCATTTCCTGAAATGCAGGCCACCGCGCCCGCGCCAAGCACCACCAAGATGGGCTCTCAGGCGGTAGTTGCCCTGAAAATAATAATTGAATGGGAAATGACCTCTACCATGGAGGTCATCGACCACCCCACAATCAAAATCAGGCTGTGCATCCGACGAGCACAAAGATAGGTCAAGGCAAGAAAATGAAGCGGTTCTCTGACAGTGATGCGTAAACTCATCTACGTTTAGGACACCCATCTCAAGCTCTTCGATCAGATGGGCAAGGACTTGTTCCCTGGGATTTATTGAGTAATCTCCCTAGAGAGGATGCCTGCCGTTCAGATATCCAAGCAAGAGAAAGGGCCTCGGCAACCGTGCCACGACGTGGCGGTAGTCCCCCGCATCGAAGTCAGCTGACGGTGGAATGTACGCAGAAATGATAGTATACCTCCTATCCAGGTGCAGCTGCACAGCCACTGCCTCAAAGGAGGTATCTAAAGAGAAAGGAGGAACGGAGACATCATACCGGGTGTAGACCGCGTATCCCACAGCCCGGCTATCTCTTGGTGGTGGGGTCGCAAGACCTTTATACCCTGGGAGGGCGGGCATGGCGCACGCGCCTAGCATGGTCTCCTGCAGAAAGATAGCTAACGGGGAACGGGACGAGACGAGCCTCTGCAGCTCCTCCCAGGTTGCCCGTAATCCACGGCAAATCCATTGAAGGAATATGCCCTCCAGGCCTAGCTCGGAGGAGACGCGGGGGCCCTCCTCGAACAGAAGACCCTCACGGGGATGGCCGTACGCTTCCAGGAGGCAGAAGCCCGGGCGCTATTTGCCGGACAAAGCGCTGAAGGCGCTGTCGCCTTCGAGGACAAATTGGGGGAGGTTGGGCTCGCCATGCGAGTCTTTTCCTCCCTCCGCCTTGAAACCTTAGGCGGGCGTTGCGGCTTCGGAGGCGGGGGGCCCTCTTTTCGAGGAACCACCATGTCTGAGCCACTCGCTGTACCACTAGGCGTGGGCGAAGCAGCCTAAGATCCTTTGTTGCTGTCCTCCTTTCGGGGGACAGCTTTAGGAACCCCGGAAGATGGCCTAGCAACCAACTTCGGGGGTGTTGCCTCCTGTGAGTCTAACGACTCGGTGGAGGCGCGTGGATGTTTCGCCTTACGGGAAACGGTCACGCTGTGGAAAGAGGGGGGAGCCCTGGTTTTAGCCGGGGCTGGGGATGAACCCTTTTTGCCGCCACCTTTACCAGGGGCTGCGCCCGGGTTGAGTAGAGCCCGCAGAAGGGCTCCGAATGGGCACGGAAACAACCGTGTTCGTTGGCCTGGATGGGCCAGGAGCAGAGGGTGCCTTTCTAACTATTGAAGCATATAACGTCCCAAGCAGACACACACGATTCAGACTTATCGTGTGCAGCCTGGGAGCAATTTACACAGACTTCGGGTGACCCCGACTTTGCACGTCTACAAGAACGATTCGTATGGCCGAAGCGGTGACAGTAATAGCACCGCCGAGGCAGTGGCCCGAATGCCTTCACACCATAGCTGTACCAACCAGCATGGACCGACTCAGGGAGCTTGTCACGGTCGAACGTGACGAAGAGTGTAGGGGTGGGTCTTGAGGCCTCTCCCTGTTTTCTCATCACACGTTCGACCTTGACCGCCCCATGGTCGGCCAGGTCTAAGGTGATGTCCTCAATTGAGTAGTCAACGAGTTCCCTCGCATAAACTACTCCTTTCACAAAGTTCATGGTAGAGTGCGGCGTCACACTCACCAGGGTGCCATGAAGTGTTCTCAGAGCACTTATTTTGGCCGCCTCGGCGGGATTCGCCGCATTCGCCAGAAAGCTCCAGCACGAGAAACGGGTCACCTTCGGCTCTCTACCAATTGCACTATCTAATCCTCTCCCCTGATGGATCATGTTGCCCTTGGCCAACATGCTGCCATCAATGGATCGAATAACTAAGAAGCGTTTGAAACCAGCGGGCTCGAAAACGCCAGGTAACCTCTGAATAAGGGGCCCCGATGTCTTCGAGGCTCCGCCCTGTGCACTTTTCGTCTTGTCATAGTCAGGGGCTCCACACCCGGGAGATAACAGGGGAGCCGGATGTGCCAATCTTGGCTTTGTCGCCTACCAAAGTGGCAGCATACCCATCCGTCCCCGCAGCCCCCGCGGATGGAGAGGAGCCCCGAGTCTTCTTGCTATTTTTAGTCTTTTTCTTTTTTGGAGAGGAGGGCGGGGAATGAACTCGCTTCTCACCTCCGCCGGCAGAAGCCCTTAGGCCAGATGGACCGGCCTCAGCCAGGTCCTTCTCCGAAATGGAGAAGGTCCTGGTGGTCGCAGGGGCACCGGTCAGAGGAGATCCCTCCCCTCCTTGTACTGCCTCGGAGGCCCCAGTCGTTTGAGGAAGACCTTGCATAGGGGCGGATTCGGGTTCGGTGCTTGGCGCCGATCTCGGATTCCTCCCTATGGAAGGCCCTACCGTCTGAGGCTGGGTTTCCTCAAAGACCATGTCTATCACAGGAGGGGCCTCTAGTTGGCCATCCCCTCCTAGGACATCGAGGTCTCCTTGGCAGCGTCACCAGTCTTGTTTGGGAAGGCACAGGCCTTGACCCCGGCAAGGTTAAAATTCTTGCCAGCAGGTCTTTTGAGGGAAGCGACCGAAGGGGCCTGGCTTCCCTCCCCCTCCCTAAGGGGGTTTTCCCTACCGAGCCGCTTCGATGTGGAGCGGCTGGCTAAGGGCTGCCTGCTGGCTTTCTTGGCAGTCTCCTTGAAAAGAACAGAGGGGACTGCCGCTGGAAAGAGGGAGGTGCCCGAAAGCACCTCCAGAGAAGGGGGTGAGGGGGAGTCCCCTACACCCGTAGGCGAAGGAGAGGAGTAAGCCTCCTCTCCGGTTAGAGAGATATGGAGGGTCCCCTGCGCAAGCACAGGCGGGGGGCCTCCATTTTTTCGGTGGAGCTGCCCGAGGGCGGCTCTGTCGATGTACAAGGGGGAATGGGGAGAGTTTCGGGTTGTTTTTTTTTATTTTCATACATGGGCATGGTGACCCTCTTTTTTATACGGGACGCAATAACTCATCACTTCTCGCAGTTGCCCGCACTGCAAGAGGTGCTTACAGGCCTGGCAGAGCCAGGCGCCGGTATTTGGGACCACCTCTCCCGCCTGGTGGCCTGGCAGTCCATCGGCATGGCGGCTACACCTTGAACACGGCGTAAAACTGAGTGTGAAGAGGAAAGGAAAAGGGATGTGAGGAAGGTATGGGTGGGGATGAAGCAGGTTGTTAAAAACCCCCATCCAGAACCGGAGCTCAGGGGTTAGGGAACGTTGTCCCCTTCCCCTTCAGCCCCGATCCGGGACGGTTGGCTTGAGAAGAAGGTCAGCATTTACCCTGTGAAATTAGAGGCTGACCAGAGAAAGTTGTGGGAGAGGTTTTATGAAAAGCGACGAAGTAGGGGAGAAATACAGGGTATCTTAAGGAAGGAAGAGAGGCTACGCTGGGGCAGGACGGAGCGCTGGATCCCGTCAGCACGGCGGCCAGGAAGGCAAATCGCCGCACCCCTTACGGGGGCATTTTGTACTGAAAGTGGAAAAGGTCATAGTACACAAAAACGTTAAAGTGAGGAATAATGAATTCTCAGTAAATACGTTCATGGATTAGTAAATGACTAAGATAACTATTAGTTTTGGTAACAACGAGTAATCACGGATAATGGTAGTCATAGATAACGAATACTTGACTAGTAGCTCAAAATCGGGCGATTCCATAGTCGGGCTAGACAGGAAAAAACAAAAATCGTTCTTTATTCTTTATTTTTAAAGATATTCACCCCAAATTTGGCATAAAGCACCCTGGGACCAATGTACTTCAAGCTGTTTAGTCAATTTTTTATTCGACGAACAGATTCGCCGTGACAAACGAAAGTGTGACTTATTTAATGAAAAATAAAAAAACTTATATTTATAACTGATGTTGGTTATATTCAATTCAATTTTATTTAATAAGGCTGTGCACAATGGGATTCTTAGATACTACAGGGTGTCTACTAATATCAAATTGCAAAATTCCATAGGTTTTCCAGATCTTTTCCAGGTACTTAAAAAAAATATAAATGGCAAAATTTCTAATTAAAACTAATGAAAAATGGATATATTACATTTAACTACAAACATATTTCAAGGTATATTCTAATAAATGAAATAAAGTAGGTAGCATCAATTAAAGAAAAAAAGAAGAAATCCTTCCAGGGCCCACACCTGACCAAACTAGCAAACAATTATATTTCCCTTATGTATCATTTAGCTAGACCCCCGCATTTGATTTCATTTTTTTTAACTTTATAAATCTTTTTCATAGCCCATGGGTGAGTACCGACTATATTATTCTGAAATAGGTATAATAAAGTAATAGCTAGTAAGAATCTAAGGTGTGGACACCCTGTTCTAGTAACCTATTTCATGGTTAACCTGGATTCTAATATCTACCCTACAAAATAAAGATACATAACAAATGTCAGTGGCTACCCACACTTAAATTAACTTAGGACTTTTTCTCACTAGAAAGTTTCTTCTTCTTGTAGTCACTTTTGTTCCTGGTAGCTTTCTCTGGTACATCCGGATTACCTCTTTTTAGGTCTCTTTTGACTTTTGCATGGGCATCACTGTTAGCTTTTAACACCATACTTTTGCCCATGACATGGAAGAGGGACCTGGCGATGGCAGGAACAACCGTGTTGACCAGGCTGCAACCCTTTTCACAGCCCAGCAGGGACATGTCTAAGTCATTGTTCATTATTTCCGTGTAGACACTCACGAACACTTCTTCTGAAGAGTAGGCCGCCAGGAACTTGGCCCTCCTTTCGCCTGGTTCTGTCATCGCCTTGAAGACTTCCACGACCATCATGGCCATGTGGATGCACTCGTTTGAGGGGTAGAGGAGACCGCCGCGGTCCTGGAATTCAATCATCTCTCTGAAGGTCTCTGGTAGCTTGTCGAGGTCGGCCACCTGCACTGAGGGCATAAGGGTGTTGCCTTCTACCAGAGCCTCCTGGCAAGAAGCACACTTTAAGCAGCTGGAGGTCTTTCTGGCCAAGTACCCGCAGAAATGTCCCACTCCACCGGCCTCACCCGGCTCCATTTTGCCCGGGTCCAAACTCAACAAACTCCTTTGCCAGTTGGTCGTTGTTTGTTTTCTGGGCTTCATGGAGTGGGACCATGTGCTCCTTGACTTCTCACAGGGTGTATCCAGACAGCTTGATGAGGGAGATGGTCCTGATGAGGGTCTCTGCTTGAAAGAACTGTTTGGCCTCGGTCCAGTAGTTGGTGCCAGACATATTGCGGCGGCGGCCAAAGGCATGCTCCTCCTTGTCTGATATCATCTTGCCAGGCCAGATGTTGACGATGCCTTGGTCCTTGTACCTGTCCAGGACGTCCATGAAGGCGGCGCACGCGTTGGTCGACGTCAGGTACACTGCCTTCCTGGTGTCAGTGGTGAATATCCTGTTGCTAGGGTAGCCACAGGATGGCCAAGCCTTCATGAGTTCTGCCGTGTCCCGCAAGAACTGGACGTGCCTCTGGGTGATCACGTCCTCCAGTTTCCACACGGCTTTTCGGGTGTCGTTGTACCTGAAAGGGCAAAATGTTAATTGACATCTATCACTATGTAAAAGATTTTACATTTGTTTCATTGTTATCTAACTAAATGCAGAAGCAACACGAGTCAAACAACAGCATTTTAAATGAAAAGATAAAAATGCCCGAAGTTTTAAATTTATAGGAATGCAATTTATTAATATTAAACAATTAAAAAACTGTCCGAAAAGCCGCATGTTTTACCTCTTGCCTTTGCCTGGTCTTCTGACGTTGGGAATGGTGAACCAGTTGCTCACAAACTCGAACAAGGTTGTGTCATTCCAGTTGGGAAGACCCTCCAGCTTGCCGGAGAATCGCAGGGCGGCGACGGTTGATGGGTTCACGGCAGCTGCCATCAGACTGACGCTCTAACGCTCAAGGTTGGATGGGTTGATGACCTTGTACGTCAGCTTGTGTCCTGACCTCATTGCTCCCTGGTTTTTTGCAAACAACTGCCTGAGGTGTGACATGTTTGCAGTGACGACGTAGTTGTATTTCCTCTCTTACTTCAGGGTGGGGAGCCAGGGCAGCATGATGATGGTTTTGTCGAGGAGCATGTATTAGATATTTTTGCTGATATGTACAGGGTCATAGAACACAAATACACGCGGCGGGATAGTGACTGGAAACTCTTCTCCACCCATGTGTTGGATGAAAGACTGGTTGACCATGTGGTTGTCCATGGTCGAGCTGTGTACGTCAAAATTGATGTCAATCAGAATGTCGCGGCAGGTGTTGAAAATGATCTTCATGTTCTCGGCAGAGGTATTCTTGATAGACTCCATGGCAATCATGTCCTGATAGCTGCCGGCGATGGAGTTGACGTGTAGGCAGAGCAGACTTGGTGAGGGTGCCCTCTT
Source organism: Ceratothoa steindachneri (assembly GCA_963969495.1). NCBI lineage: Eukaryota > Metazoa > Arthropoda > Malacostraca > Isopoda > Cymothoidae > Ceratothoa > Ceratothoa steindachneri. The sequence continues at coordinate 213,853,645 of OZ018317.1, forward strand.
TCTCCCCAAAGAACGAGGCACTGACGAGGATGAGGGTGGTGGTGTGGACTTCGTCGATGGCCAGGTGGACAACTCTCTCCCTGGGCGTAAGTTTGGCGAAGCGCATCTTGAAATACTCGATGGTTTTGTAGAGTTTAGGAGCCATCATATACCACTGCACGCATTGAACAAGAAATTCAGTGGTGCACCTTCGCCCAAACTGTTCGACATTGGCAAACTTGAACTGTTCACGGAACAAGCCGACAACTTGTTGCTGCGTCTCGTTGAGATTGTCCTTGTTGAGAGATTCGAGGTCAGCAGCAATGGTATCAAGCTTTGCCTGCTCGTTGTGTTCCACCTCCGCGAGGATGTTGGGGAGCTCGTCAACCTTGGTGATGAGCGGCAGGTGGTAGGTTCTCAACCTGATGACCACGTTGGTGAAGTTTTTGTTGTTGACAGGCTTGCCTTCTTTGTAAGCCTTAAAGGTCAAATCAGGTCGCACAACAAGGCTGTTTCTCACCTGAGGTTGACCTCCCACGCGGTCAACCTGCTGGAAGCACGTAATGTCATCGTCGTTCTCTTTGTACATGACTTGCTGGTAGCTGCCGGGCAGCTTGTACTCCTGCAGCTTTGCAGAGAGATCTTGGTGGCCTGTAACCTGGAGGATGTGGCATTTTCTTCTCAAGTGCCTCAGCGACGGACTTTTCGTGCTCTCTGCAGGCGGAAGGGGTGGCCAGCTTTGTCTCCCTGAACTCGGAAACCTTTGGCAGGCAGCCCGCAGGGAAGCCGGTGATGTCAAAGACTCTGGGCACAGCCCCAGGCTTTAGCCTCATCCTCTTCCTGGGATGCCCCTTGTTGTTGATGTCTGCAGTCATGTATTCGTCATCCCTGAAGTGTCGCTGGCAGACTCCAGCCTTCTCCCTGTTGGTGGTGGAGGAGAGATCCATGAAGGACAGAGCAGCTTTCCACTTAGCAAACAGCTCAGGGTGCTTGGTGGGAAACCTGTGGAAGGCTAGCTTGGGTGGCAACGTACCCTCGGCCTTTTCTGCAGCCATATCGGTATCCTTCCGACAGCCGAACACGATGTACATGTCCGGCATACTAAGATTAAAATTTAAAATCTAAAAAAAATAGCCATGGTTAAATTTTTATAAATTTTCTGAACTTCGCCCATTATAATAATTTTAAAAAGGAACTCTAAACTAAATTTCCCACCTTTCAAATCACGTTGTTAAAATATACTTATAGAATAGAAGACATATATAAATAAATTTTCTGAACTTCACCATTTGTAATTCTTTGGGTTTTAAAAAATTCGCAAAATTTCGATACTTATATTTATTTCTGAACTTCACCATTTTGTTTTTGATATTATAAAAGAATTATTAGAAATAACTTTGATAAAAAAACATAAGGTATAGCCAAACTAAGATGAAATTATTATTCAAATACTCAAAAAAAACCCTTCTTAAATTATAGAGTTAGTGATGATGATGATGATAAACGACAATAAAATATAATTTCACCTTAATCTCTTGCCAGAGATGATTTGATCAACCCAAGGCATCGGTGAAGGTGTAGTTTAGGGTGCGTATCGTAGTCACGACTTTGAATATCACTGTTATGATAAACAGTTATCCATAGATAAACAATACCATAGATTAGGGTTGCACTGATAAGCAAATTAGCCGATAACCGATGTATCGGCGCCACTACAAAGTTAACGAAATCGAAATAAAAAAATATATATTTGAGAATATTTTTGCCGAATGGAGGAGCTATTGCCGTATAAAAAAAATGTGTTTAAGGACGTCATTTCTGACAATTTTAGACGATCGCAATCTCGCTAAGCCTAATCGTCCTCGTTTGTTTACAAACATATACAATACTATGAATAATAAAATCATTCGATAATAGTTAAGTTTACTGTAGCGCAAATTCACTATTATTTTAAATCAGTGTATTATTTACGTAATTATTGCTATAACTTTTAAGTTATTTTAGAAATTAATGCGTGCATTGTGAGGCTTAAGACTAAGTTTGCAATTTCTAGATCATTATAGCTTTAGGCCATTATAGCGTCCCCCCCCAAGCAATATATATGTATCATATGCTGGTTTCCCGTATTTAACACACATTATAACTTATTCACTTAAATAGCAGGAGTCCACATCTTCACTACTTACAAGTACTAGAGCTAACAGGCCTACAACGGCAAAGACCCGCGTTGACTGTCGCCCGACTATGGAAGTTGCAGAATCCGAAATTTGCTGAAGCTCAAGTATTCGTTATCCATGTGGTAGTAAAAGAAGATGGTAACGGGAGATTAACTCGGGTAGAATAACGTGAATTGTGCTTACAGCAAGGCGAACAGACAAAGCAGACGAATGAAGGAGTAAGTGCTAACTTTACGAAAGAAAATCGATAGAAACATAGGGAACCTTCCTTGAAGTAAAGGAATATAATTGAATTAGAAACTGAAGAAAATGGAAGATAAATGTATCGCGTAAGAGAGATTATTTGGCCTAGCCAAAACTATGAGAAACTGGAACAAATACAACAGTAGACAATCAAAAACATCTAAAATTTGAGGAAAATAATTTATTTCATACTGTTGTACAAATCTCTTATGTATAGGAACAACAAGTGCCAACCATTCATGAACAGGAATGTCATTAAACATTGAAGGAATGGTATCTAATTCTGAATCATTCAGGGAGAAATAGTTATGGTTGGAAACATCCAAACCACTGTTTACACCATCGAACAGAGCATCTTTTTCATGGATTTTGTCCGAATCAAAAGGTTCTTCGACCATCACTTGCTTTGAGTACAATAAATCTTTTGGAAGAGCACCGCTTTTGCCGGTCCCTAACCTATTTAAATTTCCAGGAGCAGCATTTATTTGGCTCTCCTCTTTTGAACTAGAAATCTTTGGAGCAACCCTTTCTTGGCTCTCCATCCTTAAACTAAGGATTCTTGGGGGAGACCTTTCCTGGTTCTCCAAGGGGGTGTTTACTCTGGTCGCAGATCTCACTCTCTGACCATTAATTACCTCAATCATTCGCGATCCGCTATTTAACTCCTCACCAAGAATTGATCCATCCTCTCTATGACCGATAGTCTGTGCGATAAATAGGCCTCTGTTTACGGATCCCTTTTCTATAACATAAAACCCATCCTCAGGTTCAGTATTTCCCCCATTTACCCCCTTTATTTCCACACTAAAACGAACTCTTTCTTGGGGCTGTATTTCTACATTTTCTGTGACACACAATTCTACTCGCTTTTTAGTTTCCACTGTGAGCTTTATTGGTACTTGCACCCAACTAACAAGCTAAATTATTTTTAAACACAGAAACTACTTTGTCACGGCTCGTCGCGCGATCATAATTCTCTATACTCGTATTAACAGGGATCATCATACGACACCCTAGAATCAATCCTACATCTGAGGGATGTGATACTTTATTTCCTGTGACTCAACTTATGGACTCCAATTTGTTCCATAGACTCAACACGACTCGTCGATGGCTCTCGTAGCCCACCGTTTAGAGAACCAAGTGATGGCTCTCGTAGCCCATCATGTAACACATTCATCTCGTTTAGTCGTCGCACACAACTGTTAGTTTCATCCTTAGACATTTGTGGGACCTCTTTATCCGGCAAACTGTCTGAAAGGGCATCACTTAACTCGGGTGCCTCGGCGCCCTAAAATAGCTCTATGGGTGCATCCTCCTCCTTGGGGTTCGATGCACTTAACTCGCGTAAACATTGTGCTTGACTATTGCCGTCAGTCAACACATGTGTATTTCTTATACTTCGAACTCGCTTATCAACCAAGCATTTTGGTTCATAAAGTCCATCCCCACTAAAAAATTCAGTTGAAAAGGCAACCCTATTATCTATAACTTGAACTAGGATTGGGTAAGCATCATCATTCACACAGAAATAAAATTCTAGTTCACCAAAAGTAGGGATTTCGCTTCCTTGCGCGTCGGTCAATCTAACACGAGATTTGGTGATATGACACGAGATTTGGTGATATGATACCGGCCTGGGTACCAAGTTAGCGATTTATTCACAAAAGCTTGTTTTACTAAGGAACTTGCCGCTCCAGTATCTAGCATAGCGGTAGCCGGCAATTGCCTTACTCTCCCTCTTGCTACGAGTTCATGTAAGGGGTTTATTGGTACTATCATAATGGGAAGGGATTTACTTAATACTGAGGATGTCCTTCGTCTGGCGGAGGGCCTCTCCCCCCAAAAGGTTCCGTATAGTGGGGGCTCTCAACCTCCGGGCAAAGCTCAGGATACCCCAATTCTTCTTCATAAACAGTGGGCATATCTTCTCGTTCGGACCCAACTACACGAATATTCTTTCTACTTGACCCTACAAATCAATTCGCTGTTCGATGGGTACAGGTTCGTTGTGGTGGTTCGATGGAAACGTCATTGCATTCCTTGAGGCTACAGGTGCTCGTCTGTAACTTTTACATTTGGGGGTCTCACCTCTCTTGTGTCAGTCTTCACGGCATACAACACAGTATGGGAGATTCCTACATTCAGTAGCATAGTGTCCTTTGACCTCACAATTATGACACCTAGGGCTTTCTCTGCATTGTATCATCCTGTGTCCAACTCGATTACAGTTAAAACACCTCTCTACGCTGGGAGTGTTTGCACGCTTATCATTCCTAGGTAGACTATCCCTCCATTTATCATTTCTAGCGTTCGCATACCCGTGTTTGTATCTGGTTTGGGTATGTACATATCGAGTACTTGGAGCTAAGTAGATAGGGGTCATTGGTTCCTGTGACCGTTGGCCATTAGCCTCTGGTTTATCCTCTCTCGTTTCGCTTAAGGCAATGTTAACATCTTCATCTAACTTAATTTCATTTTGGAATTTCTTTTGTGCAGCAGGGAAATGTTTGCGTAAATTGCAGTTGCAGCTAATATATTCCATAGCTCCTTCATATAACTACAGCGGAAGTTTAATGAGGTTTCTACGGCTAAAGACCCCCCCCCCCCCGACCTTTTTATGTACCCTGCATGTAAAAGTGTGTATATCCTCTTCCTTGTCTTTATTCCACTTCAGAGCGAACACCGCAACTAATCCAGTCAAGGTCTGTTCTTCATTAATTTGCTTGTAATGATGGTGGAGCGCCTCTTTGAAAGCTTGCCATGTTGTGGCATTTTAAAAACTAGGTTGGTATTCAATAGCCAGATGGGCATTTCCCTCTGATTCGTGGACAATATCGTTTAGCCTGTGTGATTTTGTCTTGGGTCAGTTGGCTCTAACGTGGGTTCCCGGCGGAAGTACTCTTCTAGCTCATTAAACCATGTGTTTAAGTGAGGTTCTACCCATACGCTATTTACTGTTCCTTTTAATTTACAAACTGGATTTGGTAATAATAGTAGAAGTGTTATGTTCAAAGTGTGTGGGTACACAGTGTTTGAGGAGTTGGGGGGGAAGTGTGGGATTTGGCGGGGTTGTAGGGGTTTGATCCATCCATCATCACTTGTTACTATGATCACTAAGAGTAACCAAGGGGAAAGCTCAAACTTATTTATCAAAACCACTAAGTACCTGGCCAATATTAGCCCATTTCCACATGAAATAAACAATGCCTACTCTAACTAAAATGGTATGATACGGAAATATAAAATGTATTTTTAGCTCAATTATTTCGATAAGAGATATCGTAAATGATAATTCTTTAAAGCTCAGTGCTCGAATACTTGGCACTCAAATGAAGCCTAAAGTTCCCTTCTCAATATCGTACCCGAACCATAAGGTTTTCTTCTTAATTACAGAATAACCAAAAATCACTTCGTATAAATTCACTAATTATTGAAAAGTCAATGAAAAATCGTTCGTCAATACGAAATATTAAGGTGCCACTACAAAATAAAGCTAATAGCCTAATGCTCTCTACGCCCAAAGGTCGTACCTGCAAGTTGCGTTGTTCCCTCGACGTATTCAATCACTGTGGTTTCGTAATAATTTGATTTCTTAAGGAGCTATGGGCTAGTTTAATGGAAGTCTTCCAATCCTATATTACGTGGGAGGAGATTGCTATTCAACCTCACCCGTTTATTTGTTCAAATTTTGGACCAGTGGGCAGGCTTATAACAGGTCTTAGGGGTGGCACCGTGAATAAAAAAGATTTTATTTTTATTTTTTTATAGCATTTTCTCAGCAGTGTTTCGTTAATTTTGTTTATATAATTATTGTAGCAATACCTTCGCGAAAGGTGGAAAGGTTGATAAAAAACTTAACAAACCCGAGAGAGTAGATATGGAGAACATCTGAGCTCTTAGCATTATTTGGGTTATGGCGCGGTAAACGGTGAAAATTGGCTGTTGCATCGTCTATGATAAAAAAAAATCCATTACAAAGTGGGGTTATACACGAGTCTGATAAACACAGCTGAGCTTTGAAAACAAAATGTAACCTTTATGAACTGATGTGTTTCATTCGTATCCGTCTATTATTTATCGATCTTTCTGTCTATTGAATCATATCCAAATGTTTTCTAAGTATGGAGTGAGAGGCGGGCTTTACGTTTCATCCAACTATACTATAGTTATCATTATTATACATACGCTAGGCCTGCATATATAGATTTTCTATCACTAAATATTAATTATGCTTTGTTGCTTTGAATAAATATTATTTATCAGACAAAATGTAGTATAGAATCCCGTATAAAAGACTGATTATGGACCCCACCCCCCCGGCTATCTTTCCTTTCTCCATCCAGGAAAGTGGACAGGAGAAGGGGGAGGCAATTTACAAAAATTTGGTCGGATGGATGGCTGTCCTGACTGGGCGATAACGTGGAATTCCAAAAGGTTTCATTTATAACATAAAAATAAAGGATGAAAAGAAACCACTTGTGCCTAAAATTAACTAGACATGATCACGGGTGGGCAAAATATCGTTTGACGAATATCCTTTTACCCTCCACACCCCAACTCATACTTTGAAGCCTATTTGTATGAACTTTTTCTTTGTGGTACTGAATGAACCCTCCGAGATGCCGTTCTTTTTTACTCTTCCTCATTGAGCTCATTGTTTTGTCGTCGGTATTCGTTTTAATTTATTCTTTAATTTTCTACCCCACCCCCCTCTTTCTATTCTCCAACACAAGTTTCCAGGCGTGGCTATTGAAAGTACATTTCACCCTCCCCAATCACCAACCTCGGAAAATGGCCTTCCTCGCAGTCTGCTGAAGGTCGCAAAACATGGCGTCACATGTTAATACTCCAACTTAACTCACGAATCGGGCAAGCAACTAGGAATACCTACAAAATAAGACTCAAACCTACCCAAATAACGGTTCCCTTGTTGTTAGTAGCATTTTAAGTTTTACCCTAGATAAGGTTGATTACGCTGCCATCCTATGTGTTCCCGCCAAAACACGACCTTGGCCTATTTAACCACGTCGCATTTCCTCAACAAACATCAAGGCAGCTATTTTTAGCTGTATATCGTATTTGATTTGTTTGTTCTTTCCTATTTACAGGATCAACGGTACAGTATAGCATTTTTAACTATTACAATTACTTAATTTCGTGTTATTATTTAGTTAAACTATTATTATTTTAAATAAGATAAAAATGACATTAATGGATCAAATCGTGATTTGAAATCATTCAAGAAAGCTGAGCGAGAAAGAAGATAGAAAATTATTATTATTTATTTGAAATTAAGAAAAAAACAACAAGACAATCTTCGACAGAAGATGCAAACGATAGATATGGAAAAAAATAAAAAGAACATTAAAGTTTAATGCTTTCAAATAGACCGAAGACCTGTAAAAGTAAGAAATTTGCTCTTCTTTTTCTATTTAAACTTGACTTTTTTAGAATCTTACAAGAATATCCGATCTTGGATATTCTTTGAATTCTCACTGGCTGCCCTGCGGTAGGCTCTACTTTGGCGCGTAAACGGACTAAGGATCGAGTCAATCGCATGAAAAGGCCTCAAACTGCCAAATCTAACCATTTTTTCGTGCATCTTTCACCTGTAACTACGCTGCTTCCCCACATTGAATATGATAATAACACTTGATTTCGAGGAGAAATCGTTATTTTTTAGGAGTCGGGGGTTATTTACCCAATTCAATGTAGGGAGTTCCGTGAGAGCAACACTCCAAAACGAACTTAGTGTAAGAATAAATAGCATCACTTCAATGTCCATCGTTGCAGTGAGGAAAGCACTTTATTTATGCATATTTCTCTTTCTAGTAGTTTTAATAATCTTTTAATTAATCCAGGCGTGTTTCTCTTTGTCCTTGATCATTTTATTATTTATAAGATTTGTCTTTCCATCTGCTCTTCGTTCCCTGGATGAGGTTTGTTTAATATAGGCAAAAGCGCTCCGAATCGCGTTTTCTTTTCCCTAAAAAATCAATATACAAGATGAAGATTCCTCCAGCAAAGCACCAGCAAGCTAGAAAAGAAGTTTACAATTAAAAAAAAAACAGTCAAACAAAATATATAAATATGTTAAGATTTAATCAGTGAAAAAAAAATCCCCAAATAATATTTTGCATTCACGGGGCCATCCCACAACACCACCTTGGTGGCGCGACCCCAAAATATTCGGTGGCATTGTGTGAAAGTTCCCTTAGTGTCTTACTTTTAGAATAGACGGCGTTCCAACAAATTATTTCAGATGTAGAATTATTTCAAAGTAAAAAAAAACGAACAACAAACCCAAACATTTAAAAAAAATTCGCTGTTTATAACATAATATAAATAATATACATACATCCTACCTAGCATAACATATATTTACTTTCTCATTTTACATCTCACCTAAACTAGTAACTAACTAAATAAATCGTAAATAATTTTAAGCATAAAATGTAACCACAGTAGGATTCCTTTGTAGTATCTCAGCATACAATGTTCTTGGAGTTGTGCCTCTTTCATGTATTAGTAGAGCTGATGCTAGCAGAGAGGATACGGCGTTGGCCTCCCAACGTCGCGGTACGGGGTTCGATTCAAAATCCCGGCATGAGCGGACACAAACGTCAGCGCACGTAGAGATCTGGCTACCGATTGGTGGACGCGCTGTGCTCACCCCGTTATCGGGTGAGTAGATCTTACACCTCACACAAAGCCAATCACAACACTGCTTTCTTTCCTCTCCCGCCTCCATAGCACAACACACACACACACACACACACACTCTGTTTCAAGGAAACCTGCCGATGGGTATCTATATTCACATACCTCTGACGCGGAACAGGTCCCGCTCCCCCGAGGTGACGAAGGCTTCCACCTGAACGCTGTTTAGTGTCAAAATATAATACATCCTTGCACCTCTCCCCAAAAGAGGACCGGGCCCTTGGGCCGACCAGCGATTGTCATTCTGACCTTAAATAAAAATTTCATTATCCGGTCGGGGATCCTGCCAGTATCACGGAAGGATTGGCGCTAACTAACTAACTCACAATGTATTAGTTTTTTACTAATGCGATATGTAAAGGCGAACGCGGAACCCAGTTCACACGGCCCTTTATAACTTTAACAAACTAACAAGGTCGCCAGAATATTTATTCAGAAGGAAAACCAAGTTCGCTTCGAGGCAAAGGAAATTCTTGGTTACAAATACAAAATATATATCAATTAAATTACATTTATCAGAAATCAATGTTACCTCGGTCACAAACGACCCAAGTCGTTATATAAAAGGGGAGGACGCTTACAAAGAATTTAGGTCGTATAAAGAAAGCGGGAAACAATAGGCTTCACTCCTAGAGTACGAGGCACACACAGAATACCCGTCTTACGTCCTTTTCCTACGATGCGGAGGGAGACTAGAGACTTACTCGGAGGGCTAGTAAGGGCGCAAGATGAAAGGGCTATACTTGATACTGAAGCAGTGGAGGGACACTTCGGATGATGGTAATCCAACTGAGGACGAATCCACGGGTGGCGACGGCGGAGGTGATGATGGAACCAATGGTGGGACGGCAGAGGAACCGGCGTACCCGACGGGGATAATAATCTTGAGTGACGAAACTCCAAAAGCGGAAGGTGGTGGCGTGACAACAAGGGTAAGGGGGGTGGGAGAGCCAAAACGAGCCCACGGTTTTCAGACTTCCCACTGGAGAACAGTCAAACGTCCAAGATTAGCAGCACACGTACAGAAGGTTGGAAGATCAGCGTCAAAACTGGCAGGAGATAAGGCAAGGGTCCTCGCAGTACGGACTTGAACGGGTTCTCTGTTTTCGACATGGTGTAAGAGTATATGTAGGTAGGGGATAGAGAAAGGGTGTGTGGACAGACAGCGGAAAGTAGACCAGTGGTGAAAAGAGAAAGAAGTATGGAAGGGTGCAAAGGGATGCTAGAGCCTGGTCATCAGGCCTATCGCTTTTAATTTTTTTTGTTTTGTAGTTCCTTTGTTGACTTTGAGTTTGTTTATATATATATATATATATATATATATATATATATATATATATATATATATATATATATATATATATATATATATATATATATAGATACATATATAATATGGCGTTCAAGCCATTTGTGTTCAAATCAATTAATGTCTTTGGATATGATGTTTGCATTTGCTGTTGTGGTGATAATTGCATTATTAATTACTTTAATGTTTGCTTAGTGTCTTTGATTTTGTCGTATATTTTGTAATGTGTGTTGTTTGTGTTTTTTGTTTCTTCGTGGATGTCTTGTTAGGTAAGTTTCGGTCTTCATCGGTAGGTTTGTGTCTTTATCGGTGAGTTTGTAGAAATCGGTGAGGTTTCACAGTTAGGTTAGCTTTTTCTTGGTTTGGGGTAAAAACGTTTCTATCATCATACGTAGAACGGCACTTCTGCTCCACCAGCTAAAACCACGGCGGAGCTTGGAAATCTGCGCGACTTATTTCACTTCTATTCTGGTCAATCATTTGGACGATTTCATCGTCCAATTCACGATTAACCTTTTCCAGCAAACTCTTTGTCCGTTCTTCTATGGCAATGTTAATGGGACTTAACCCCGCCTCCCGGTGCAGCTTTTCCTGGCGTCTTCTTTCTCTCCAGCGTGTACCTGTAATTAGTTACGTGCATTTATTCTGCACCAATTGTAGTGCCCTCTTCTGTGTCTTCGAGACGCACGAGAGGGCGGAAGCGGGGTATAGCAGCGTCGATCTTACAAGTGCACTGTAGATCTGTTTCTTGTTGCTTTGGCGAAGATTTCTGAACCTATATAGAGTCTTGACTGCAGCAGTGGCCTTGGTGATTCATTCTTGGACGTGCTTCTTGTACCCGGATGAGGTAATCTTCATTCCGAGTACATTGCACTCGCTGGTGTAGGGACATCGTCTACCCCCCCCCCCTGACGTCATAAAGTAGTCTCCTGTCTATGGGGACTATTTTGAACTTTTGCTGGTTGGTACGGATTTTCCACCGGGCCTCGTAAGTGTTAAGATTTTAAATTTCTGCTGCTGTCATTCGAGCTTGCCAAGGCGCATTCCTCTATGAACAAGCGATTATCTGGGTGAAATCATCGGCGAATTGAATGTTGAGGCAAGTGGGACTTACAGGGGCTGGGACATCCGCGGTGTAAATCAAGTAGAGAGTGGGGGACAGCCCCTCCCCCCTTGTGGGAGGCCCGCAGTGAGCGGAAACTTTGGTCCGTCCGTGCACCCTAAACTGATGTACGCCGCTCTCTCCATGACATACATAGTCACAGAAAGTTCTTTCTAAGTTTTCACTTAGGCCCAGTCGTAAGATCTTGTACTGCATTCCCCGTTGCCACACCTTATCAAACGCCTTTGATACATCCCGAGAAACAATGTCCACGTAACTCTTTTCCCGTTTTGCTTGGGCTAGCTTTTCCGTGATGACGTTAATCGCCATCTCTGTACTTCGCTTCCTCCTTAATCCGAATTGGTGTGGGGTGTAGAGTGAGTTCTCCTTCAGGTGAGACACCAGTTTTGTTGATCTTCTCGAAGAGCTTGCCGCCAAATTCTAGAAGTGAAATTGGCAGATAGCTCTCCTTCAACGTTGGGTTCTTTCCGTGCTTAGGCAAGAAAACCATCTTAGCAGTTTTATAAGCATCTGTAAAGTATCCCGTGTTCAGACAGGCGTTATATATTCTTCTCATCCCTTCGATGACATTGGCTGGTGCCTTTTCAAAGTTAAGTTTTGTAAGCCCCGATTGTCCTGGGGCTTTTTGTTGGAATGAACGGAGCGCGCCGAGTAGTTCTTCTTCTGAAATCTCGTCGTCTCCGTCGCGCTGTCTATCCACCTGGTGGTGAAGGTGCGTCTTGTGTATTTGTTCGTTAAGCTCGTCGATGGTGTTGCTTTTAAACTCTAGGTCATAGTCTTCGTTTTCCTCTTCAGTTATACTGAAAATCTTTTCCCAATAACTTCAGAATATCTCTTCAATTTTTTCCTTCTTCTGTTTCAATGTTTCCATCTTCCTTTTGTAGCTCATCGATCTCATGCTTCTTCTTCCCAGTCGATCCTTTGAGATTTCGGATCTTTCTCCAAAATTCTCTGGGAGTCGTTTCGTGATCGAGGCTATCGATCGCGTCCTCGCATCTTCTATTCTGCTGTTCGAGGATCAACTGGTTCAATTCTTCTTTGACTTCTTTACTTCGCTGCATTGAGTGAACTGATGCATTCACGATGTTGAGTTCATACAATAACTTCAGCTCACGGTATAATTCCTTCATATATTCGGTCCACTCGTAGGTAGAGATGGTCCTATACTCGGATTTAGGGATACAAGCCCTATCTGCGTGGATGAGATGGTTATTGAGGTCATCAAGTGCCTCGTCAATCTCCTAGAGAATTGCCTCGTCCAAGTTGGGCGGATCGTAGGCCTCGAGAAGGCGCGCGTACCGTGTCCAGTCTGCTCTTCTGTAGTTCTTTCTGACTACAGCTGGAATTTGTATAGAGTTCCTGTTGATAGTGAGTAGGATCCCTATATGGTCACTACGTGGTACCTGGACCGGTTCCATGTAGTAATTGAACAGCAGCTGACGGTTCGCCAGACAGATGTCTGGTTTTGTGGCACCTCGTGCTCTGACATAGGTGGGGAAGTCGGGGCCTATTCGCTGGGAAATATTTCTGTCCAGCAACAGGTCCAGGCTTCTTCCTATATCACTGTAGGTCCTGTAACCGGATTCTCAGCATCTGGCGTTCAGATCTCACATTAATATAGTGGGGACTCTTCTGCCAAATAGGCCAGTGAGAGTGTGAATTGGAAACACATCTCTCCTTGGCGGTTGATATCCGGTAAAAATAACCAACTTTCCTAAGTCGAGTTCGACCTCAATCGCGAGGTAGGATTCTTCTAGGTTTCGTATCTGCTTGTATTTAATCCCTTTCTTTATTGCAATAGGGGTTCTGTCGTCCCGCTCCTGCGAATAATTTGTGATCAACACATCGTAGTTCCAGATTTTCATTTCTGTTCTACGCGTGTCTATCCCGTGTCTGAAATCACTATGATGTCCGCATCAATTTCTCTGAATACATTTCCTTTCGTCGTCCAGCCGTTAGTGTAAATTTCCATTATCTTCAGTGCGTTCCGTAATATGGTGAGTTATTTTTACCTATGTTTCTTCCTATTCTTCTTCTTGGGGGCTGACCTGGTGGTTTTACTCGGCCCAGGGTTTTCCTTTTTCGGAGGGAGCCTCGGGGTTTTGGGCCTGCTCTTCGTAGCTCGTGTACGAGTGCAGGGGCCATCTTCGTTGTCAGAAGAGGAGGATCCCTCCTCACTTTCAGCCTTTTTCTCTTCGTCGTCCTCTTCGGATTCCTCCGATGAGGGAGCTTCAATAATCTCCTCTAGTCCAAACTTGACCTCTGTTTTCGAGAGAAGGAAGCGTCCTTTTATACAGGTGGACGTGACCAGAATGACGTAATAGCCTCATGCGCGCGCCACTTTTCTGGAATAACTACCTAGCGCAGGAGGGGGGGGGGCGTCGACCAATGGTGCAGGGGCTCAGAGGCGAGAAAATAACTTCATATGGGGGCGCCGAACTTTGTCGCCCTTACACGCTCCCTTTATTTACAGGGCAAAGGTTGGCAGGCAATAAATATCCATAATTAAACGATAAATATAATTAATAACATCAAACAAGCACTAAATGAATAACTAATAAATGAAGGATGGAATTTGAACGAAGATCACGGAAGCATTTGAGAAGAAATTTATTCTCATCCAACCGAAAACTATTATAATTTTAAACCGATCTCAGTAAATAAATAAATAAATGACTAATAATAAAATATCACTCGTATTTACAAACTCAATGGCAAACCTTTTACTTACGGACCAAAGGTAAATAATTCTTATAATACAAAAGATCTTAAATGTTAAATATTTGAAAAGACCGGCTAGGTCTAGAGTATATTAGACAAGGCTGATGTATCATAGCAGAAATTACGACAGTTTGGTGTGGTCGGAAGGACAATTTGAAGGCAAGTGAGCCGCGTTGTGAGTGATTCTCACAGGTAAGTTCCTCAGCACCCTCTTCATATTTCGTAACCTAACGTTAAAAAAATAAGAAGATCTACCAAGCGATTATGTTAAATGAGAAAGAGAGTAAGAGCGAGTAAAGAAAAAGGAAAGAAGTAATAGTGGAATGGTGCCCAGTGAGCGGACACCTCTGTCGTTATTGGTATTTTTCCACGTTGCACTTGCTGCGTCCCACTGAGAGATCTTTTTGTCCTACTATTTTTTTATGTCGTACTACAGGATCTTTTTATTTAACTAAATAGTTGTCCCACTACGGGATCTTTTTATTTTACTAAATTGTGATCTCATTTGAGATCTTTTATGTTCTTGTTATGGTTGTGAACTCGTTCATTCATTCGAACTTTTGTTCGAGCTCTGGCATTCCTGTGGTAGGAAGGTAGCCTTTGAATCTACCTCTCTCTACCACTGGGACAAGAGTGGAGAATCTCATCTAGCTTGGCCCAGATATCCCGACTTCTGTGAAGGAATATGTTTACGTTTTCGAGACCGGTATACTCGTGCATGCTTTTAAATGTCCCGTACTCTTGCCATCTTGTGTTCGTGATAAACCGAAGTTCTCTATTCTGTACTCTTTGCAGCCTGATCACGTTATGGGCGATATAGTTGGGTACACCAGTTTAGATCTAACTAAACCGATGCATAAGTTCTTGTTCTTTCGGGTTGGTATCTGTCGTAGGTCAGGTTAGATTTCCTGACCTCAGTTTGTTTTCCGTGTTCCGGAAAGGATAGCGGATAGCACGCAGGGTAACTCTGCAATTGGGCCTTGCCCCGAATGATGCAATTTAACTATGAGTTGCTATAAATCTCGTACGAGTGACTAATTTCCTTATGACCAGCTACCCTTGGCAGAATTAAATCAACTATCTAGTTGGTTCTGGATATCAAAGTGGGCGACACCAAATAATCTTTACTACTGTACAAACAAAAATAAAATAATGGACATGAAAGATAAATGCAAAGGAATAACTGGGCGAATATGTTTAGAATGTTGCCTCCAGGTCCAGGTCGAAGCCGTGAGTATACACAAGCGGCCGCACGCGACCGACAAAGGAGACTCCAATTCCTGGTAGATCTGCCACCCAATGATTTTGCTATTCGAGAGGAGCTCGATTACTTTCAACAACACGGGTTGGGTTTGCACTTAGGGCCGATTAGTACTCGGCCTATTCGAATTTATGACGGAGGATACAACCTGTCTTCCAGTAACCACTGCCAGCCTCGAAAGTAGGTATCAAGGGAGTATTTTGCTGGGGGGAAGCTGGGCTTGAATATGTCAGTGTAAAAATTTCTTCCCTCTCTATGAAGCTTACATTGAGAAAAAAAATTCTTTTTTTCTAGTCTTCGGGCTCTTGGGGTATGGGAGGCCAAGAAAAAGAAGCTATAAGGAGAGACAAAATAGACACTCGTAAGGACAATGCAAGCAATCAGGCACTGGGTCGTATTTAAATAATTATGGCCGGGTTTTATTTAAGTCTAGAATTATTCGGAGGACAATTAATGTTTTAGTCAATATTTAACATTTATCACAACCTAATTCCCGCCAACAATAAGAGTCTGTAGGCATTACTTATGCCTCGTGTCCTCTTGGCACAAAACTAATTTTGCCCAGGCCGATGTTTACTATTTATACAGAGCCGTCGGAAGTGAATTTTAGACAGTTCACAACATCTTTCGGAATCCCCCAATGTTACAATTAGACTCGCTACGTGGGACGTCTTTTTCGAACGGAAGTTAAGTGTATTCAAAAGAAGCCGATCTCATTAGCATATTTGACTCGAATTTTGCCCAACTGCTGTACTAAATTAGCTAATCTGCTATAATTGATTCGTGTGCGAGATGTTCGGATTTCAATTTAACGGGAAGCCAAACAGATATGATATTCTCCTTTCAACACCCGAGACGCAAAGACAGAAACACGGATCTCATTCTCCGGAAACTCGTTTTAGACAGAGATAAAAGAGATCCATTTTGACTGTCAGTTGACCACCATAAACTCCGCCCATCTGACCGTTTAAACTGGACGCTTGATACAGATGGGCTATGCCCACTCTGTCTATATAAGGAAATGATTAGCCATTACTCTTAAGCTCCCGTGTTCATAGAAATCATTTCTAATTCGCGATCTCAATTAGTTCAAAACGCTTTATCCGCCGACGAGAGATGCGTCCCCAGGATCTCCTGAAAAATGCTCCCACAACCTAGGTGGACGAACGAGATGAAGGAAATCGCTCGGGAACATAGGAGAATCTTCGAAGAAATAGGCAGGACAGGCCAAAATCGGGAAAGGACAGCCAGAATGAGACAACTAAGCGAGGAACTAAAACACACAATCACAGAGAAACAGAAGGAAATCTGGCATAACATCATTGGTAGGCTAGACAGGGAAGACAGTCCAGTAAGTTTTGGAATAGCATCCAAAGACTTAGGGGACTGCCCACCAAAGCCACAAAACAAATAAAAGATGGAGATGAAATCATTAAGGATCCAGAGTCTCTCGAAAAAAGATTCAGGGCACGCTGGAAAAAGATTTTCCCTATAACCACTGAGGAGAACGACGACTTCGACCAGGAATTCGAAGACTAACTGCTCGAGGACCTCGGCACAGTGATACATAGAACCCACCCCCACCCGCAAGTATCTCAGGAAAGAGAGATCGTTGGCCACGGGTGCCCAATAACCTTCGAAGAGACCATGAAGACCATAAGGTCCTTCAAGCAAAGGGCACCAGGATGGTCTGGGATCACCTAAAACAACCTCGTGAATGCCCCGGGGCAAATCATTCACGGACTGGTTAATACCATGAATGCCACCCTGAATACAGCCTACTTTCTTGATGGGTACAAGATGGCTAAAATCATCTTCATCCCGAAAGGAAACAAGCCCCCCAGACCAGGTGGCTAACTGCAGCCCGATTTCTCTTCTGGAGATGCATGGCAAGATCTTTGAAAAGATCATAGCTAATAGGCTACAAGCTCAACTCAGCGAGTTAGGAGCGCATAACCCCCAACAACACGGGTTTCGCCCCAAAAAAGGGGGGCACAGATACAGCCCTGGCGCTCCTGACAGAAAAAGTAGCCTATTGCCGAGCGAATGGGTACTATGTAGACATTGTGTTGAGGGACGTGCAGAAGGCCTTCGATAAAGTTTGGCTGGAAGGACTTCAATACAAGATCCTGAACCTCCAGCTGGACCCAATCCTGGAAAGGATCCTTTGTGACTTTGTCATGGGCAGAAGGGCATGTCTCATGATCTAAGGATGCAGAGGACCTAGATTCGAATTCAAGGCAGGCGTTCCACAGGGAAGTTGCCTGAGCCCACTGCTTTACTTGGTCTTTACCATCGACCTTCCAACACCGGTGCACAGGGACACGATGTATCTGCAATTTGAAGATGACTTCACCCAGATCGTTCCGTGCCCGGTGAAAAGAGCAAGGGATAAGGCAATGCGCACAATAGCGGAAATCAATAACATCAACCGGTACGAGAGACGCTGGAAGATTAGAACTAATAAGGACAAGTTCAAAATCGTCCCACTGAGCCACACGTTGACGTGGCCCATCATCATCGATGGGAGGAGATACGGCTACTCCGCCGAATGCACTGTCCTGGGCGTAAAGATCTCCGACCACGGATACTCGAGACACTACACGGACAGGTGGAACCTGGCAAAGAGAGAAATCTCCAAGCTATACAGCTTTAGAGATCTTAGCTCGACCAACATTAGGAAAATATACCTGATGTACGTCCGGGCTAAGCTCATCTACCCCGCAGTAGTGACTCAAGCGGCCAGCAAGACCTCAAGAGAAAACTGCAACGCGTACAGAACTCCGCATCCCTAATAATTAATAAAGCCAGAAGGCGTGACCAAAATCGGCAGATGGATCTTCATACAAGGAAAAAACTGGACCCTATTAACATCTTTACCCAGAAATTGACAAAAAGGGTCTGGTCAACTCTTAAGAATGTTGTCATTCCGGAATTACAGAGAACTGGTGGCAGACTTAATATACCTGCACGACTACGAGAGAAAGTCTCACGTCGTAGCCAGTTCCCAAGTACTAATTTCTGCTCACAATAAAACATTTCATTAATATACACATAACAGGAAGATAAAAAGCTAACACAGTTCAACCGAAACAAAAAACAGAGAGACCAAATTACATAACATTAAAACAACACAGGTAAATTGTAGAGCTAACAGCTATTAAAGGCTTGAATGCTCAAGAATTTAAATAAGAAGAACACGTTAGCTACATAATAAGAAACAAACATAGAAAAACATGACATACAACAAATAAGACAAAAAGGAAAAATCGAAATAAAGAACATAATGTGATGCCCTCCTACTAGGGCAAAATACCCCTCCCCGCTTTAAATTTTACCCACTTTTATCTACTACTATCCCATCATCTACTAAATTGAGTATACCATCTTCTTCTTTCATTCTGTCAGATCCTCACTCCACTCATTACATCGGTAAAGTAGGCAAGAACATATCAAAACGCTCCGAAGATGATCGAATAAGATGGAAAGCTCAGCAATTTAGTTTAATACATTTATTTAAAAGAGATGAATACAGGACAAGTGATCCACCATCTTACAAGATGAAATAAAAAAGATAGTTAGAACAAGAGAAAGTTGCCAAAGGAAATTAATTAAGGCAAAATACACAATGGTCTTCAACTAAATTTGCATATATATATATATATATATATATATATATATATATATATATATATATATATATATATATATATATATATATATATATATATATATATATATATATATATATATATATATATATATATATATATATATATATATATATATATATATATATATATATATATATATATATATATATATATATATATATATATATATATATATATATATATATATTATAGCTGTACCTCGCCTAGGCATAGGTTTGATAAGTTCCGAGATTGCAGCTTTTATTTCTGACTATGTTTGGCGTATGAAATTCAGCAATTCGGACCGTGTTCCTGTTTTGTTGGATTTTGTTTTTTACTTTTTCTTTAAATCTTATTTAGTATTCCCAACATTTATTCTATTGCGTTCATGTGAATTGAAGGAAGTAGTTTGAAAGCGCTTTGGCCGACCTATTTTTTTGTCCTTGTTGCACTATGGAGAGAGCCCCCCACCCTTATGCTGAAAAACAACTTTCTTTTTCAAGCTGACCATTTGAAATCACTAGTAGAAGTCCCTCGTTAATAATGAAAATGTATTTTTCCAGTTGATATTACTAATACCCTCAACCAAATTTCTCCTCACACACGAACGGAAAAGCCACGTTTCACAGTTGGTTGTAACCTGTTTATGCAGAACACCTGAGAGGATAATCTCCACGCTCAACCCCTTCCTTTGTCTGAAAATTGAGTAAAACTGATTCGTCCGAAAAAACTATGATGTGCCAAAATTCCTAAGGCTTGTTAATCATTTCTTCAACCCACTCAATCTTTTTATTATTAATTATAATGAAAAGTGGTTTCCTCTTTGCTGCACGTCCCTAATATCCAAGAGTGCAAGTAATTTACTACTGTTCTTGGGCTGATTTGGAATCATTCTACCACTTCGTGGTTAGTTCTCGATTGATCTTCGAACAGCACGAATACATCTTTCGAAAGCCCAGGACGACCAGATCGTGACTTCGATGGTTTTACCCCTTTTCTTTAAATTGAACTACAATTCTGTTAACGGAAGAAAGGGATATTCCAAGATTCCTACCATTATATTTGGAATCTTTCACGTTTGGATTGATCAACAATCCACCCTCTTTGAAAATCTGAAATTTCTAGGAATTTCGCTTTCTAGGCATATTTTATAATTACAATATAAAACTGAAAAGATGGCAACAAATACTAGTCATAATGGCACAAAAATAGGAATATCATCTTATCATAAAACTGGATCTCTATTTACTTCACCCCTCCAAGTTTTGATTAATATTTTAAAATCGCCTCTTATTCGGAGTTTGTTTATTTCTTTGGGGATATTTTCCTTCTTAAATGGCAGCGTTAATGACATCAGTGTGATGATATGCTCGTTTTCGTGGCCAAGGGCAGCCCTGTCTGTCACTTTGCCTCCCAATTAACATAACATAATTAAACGGGTCGCAAGAGCAACAAGGGCCTATCAGACATTTAACGGTTACGGCTACAATATATTTTTAAAATATCCAGACTGCAAGACTATAGAAGATGGATTGAGGACATTTCCTGAACTTATTGCTAATAATTTTTTTCAATTAAAATATATTCGAAAATGATGGTACTTCAGATCCAATGAAACTTTAGTCAGAACAAAGGAAATACATTTAAAGCAAGGGCGGGTCCCCAAACCTTTTTGCCCATTGACTCCGTCATGGAATCTTGGACTCCTCATCGACCCCCAGGTATGTAGTTGAAAGTAAATAAATAGAAATTAAGTTCATGTGGCAATTCCGATGTACATCAATAAGGAAAACTGCATACAAATCCCCCACGAAGCTGTTATTATGTGTTCCCCTCTTTTGTAAATACAGTAAACCCTCGATATAACGAATTTCGGATATAACGAACCAAATTTCCTGGCCGAACTCCACCGTTAAATCCGATGTAGTCAACTTAACTTTATTAGTAATTACATACGTATTACAGCCTTTATATACATATTTACGTATACAGATTAACGATCGAACCATCCTTATTTCCATCGCTTTTAGCGACCATCGGGTTTAACGAACTTTCGGCTTTAACGAACGCCCTCCGCCCCATATAGTTCGTTATATCGAAGGTTTACTGTATATCTCATTAAATATGAGGAAAAAAGAAAAACTGTTTACTGTCATTGTGGAGATTATGAGAAATTATCAAAATTACTCATCGGTCCCTAGAATAGTCGATATCGACCACTTCGGAGATCCCTGAATTTTAAAGAAGCATCAGTTTGTAGTACTGTGAAGGCGGGAGAGTAAAGAAGGCATTGTTATAATTGGCTATGTGTGCGATGAGAGGTGTAAGGTCTACCCGCCCTAGTACAGGGGTGAAGTTTGTGTCCGCTCTTGCCAGGATAACATAACATAACATAATTACACGGATGACAAAAGCCACAAGGGCCTATCAATCGCACCTGCTACCAAGATGTTGGTAGACCAACGCCGTATCCTATCGGCTAGCAAGAGATCTCTTTCAAATGAGTGGACCCTGAGAGCTTTTTCCCTCCTGTTCTTTATAATCATGTTCCTACGCAAAAAGTGCTTGAACGAAAAAATACAAAGTACAGTCCTAATTAAATACGCTGATTTTTAAAGCTCTTTATAAAATAATAAAAATCAGCAAAGTAATAAATAATACATGTTTATTATGTGTTATAATGTCACTGGTTGGTTTTCTTCGTATTTATTCCAATAAGTTTTCAAAACCAACCAAAGAAAGTTCCCGCTAAGAACATTCAAAATCGATGGCCTACGTAAAATTTATCACAAAGTTGTTCAGCACTTGGAAATTGAAAAATAGTATATTGCAATAGTATTTATATTAAAGGGTTCATTGTAACTTTCTTAAATTAAGCAACCCTAGAAACTGTCTATTTTCTGGGGACCAAAGGGGGTTTAGAAAATGAAAAATTAAAAAACGTGTAAGAGGTCAAATGGCGCAATCAACTTTGGTGGTAATGCCAAAGGTCGAAATATCGCGCTACCGGTAGTGAGCATGCTTAAATATGTGTATGACATCAGATTTTTTATGTCTAGAATTTGGCAACGGAAGCATTTTAATCAGCTAATGGCTAGACATAATATTTAAGTGGTTACACGGGCTTTAAACTGGTAGAAGTGGCCGAAATATGGTTGAATTGGCAACTACTCTTACTCTGAGGTAGGTTGGCTATCCTGATTTTTCCACACTAGATAAATGTCAGTGAAAATACCGCCTTCTTATCTTCTCTCTAATACAAATGTATTGTTTTCATAATATTAAATGAAATTAATATAAACCCAGAACTTAATAAAATCAGAGTATTTAATTACACAGTAATAGCCAAGAATACAGACGATGTCAACTTTAACGGCATCGCAATTGCGATAAGAAACGATGTCAGGTTTACAAAACTAAATGAATTGGATGAAGCATAACTGGCAATTAGCGTAATGACCACTACAGCTACGGGAAACCTAACAATAATGACGGGGTAGCTTTGAAATGCTAAGAACAACATGAAAGATTAAAACCGCAATGAAAAGTAAAAGCAGACGAAGAACAAAAGAGGTGTGCGAGCCTCCAAACAACAGCGATAGGAAGATTGAAAAATAAGTCGAAGCAAGAAGAAACCAAGAGATGGCTGGTCACCCAGCTTGAACAACAATCAACTCAACCTTTTCCTTTTCTTACTTTACTCTACAATCTCTAACCACTCAACTTCTACTATACACTTTATTTTTTCTTACTTTTTTAACACTCAAGACTACCTTAAAATTTCCTGAAGTTGCCCGTCGGAAGTAAAAATTCAATTCGAACCCGTTTCGAAAAGAAAACTATTTCCTGCCAATATGGCCTGCATGGACTTGCTTGTTTATGTTCCTGAAAAAAGGCGCGAAACCCGGCTCACCTTAGATTCTTCCCCCATTTTTGTTTTGAATACCCCCAGCAAGGCATTTGTCCTAAGAAAGTTGCCGGTGTTTGGATATATGTAAGCTTCGCCTATTTTACGTTAAAAATAATGAGGTAGAAGAAGAGTAGCATATTCTTTTATTACGTTAAGAGGTTATATGCAGGTTAATTTTTTACTGCCAAAAAATGGGAGATGTCTTTACGTATTGTTTGGCCTACTTGAAGTGACCCGTGCATCTGACATCTGGTAGGCCTTAAACTGATATGATAAAGGAAGTGGATTATAAAACAGATTAGTGTTGGGTTTATGCCTTTATGCCCATCCTTGAATTTTGTTAGCGCTTTGTTATAAATATCTATTTAAAAAAAAAAAAATACGCTAATTCTATATAGTGTATATGGGGAAAAATAGATTGGCCGCCATCTTGGGAGAGACTGAATTTTGAATCACATTATATATCATTTTGAAGTGATTTTTTCCTGAATTAAAATATGATATGAATACTTCATATTAATAAATTTTAAAGAAAATATCATTGATTTGGGTGCAACACCCACAATTTATATATATAAATTATCCACTACCCACCCCCAAATAAATAAATAGTAACGGATAATCGATCATGGCAAAAAAAAAAAAAAAGCCGGGCGCTCTAATGTTGCTTCAAACCCTCCAGTCATGAGTATTCTGACTATTCTCCTTAAGATCATCCTCTGCCTGCGTCAAGTGTATGTTTGTATGTGCGTGTGCATGAACTTAAACTTTTATATCTGCCCTTTACAACAATGGTGGGGAAACTTTTTTGAGCCGTGGTCGAAAATTTCTAATGAGAGAAGTCGGCGGGTGATAAATAAAATTTGACTCTTGTATCTTTGTAAATATGTTGGTTAAATTTATTAATTGGTGCGATATACTTATGCATTAGTATCTACAAAAAATAAAACGCAACATTTTTATTGATTACCACCATGGGAATTGGACATACGAATATTATTTAAATTTAAGTATTGAAAATTTGTTCATACAAATATGTATATGACTCAGGGGGCGATGAAAATTGGGCTCGCGAGCGAGGCTATAATAACAAGATTTTATCCCGTTTTCATTTGTTCAAACCTACTTCACCATTTAGTGAGAATTAATTCGTTGGGTTAGGCAGGTTAACTTATTATTTTCACTGACAATATAAATCTATCATTGAGGAATGACCAAGTTATGACGTCCATCTGGAATTTCCCACGCAAGACGGATGTTGCGAAGCGACAGCGTTGCAGCCCTAACCTAATTTCACCACAAACCTTTTTATCAAATACTTTGCAGCTGAGATTCCCTCGTTAGTTCGGAATAAATAAAATCATTCCATGCCTCCGTATCTGGGTTTGGATGAATAAAAAGTAATCTTTTTTAACCCATTATATAGATTACATAAACATTCTGTCTGTGCGTGATATTTGTGGTCGGCTTTTATTACACATGTAGACTAAATTTACACACATGCACAGGCGCATGGAATCACGCGATCTGAGTTTACATTTACTTCCTTATAACCAAAGGAGTCAATGAACTCTTCTCTCTTTCTGTCTCTTAAATTTATTATTATTATTATTACATTTCTTTTTTTTAAATTAATATTATTATTATCATTATTATTGAGTTTAAGAGAAGAGTAAAGACAGGTGACCACTTACTACACTTTTTTTTCTATTATTCCTTTAGTTGTATTGCTGTTTCAGATTTTATATATATATATATATATATATATATATATATATATATATATATATATATATATATATATATATATATATATATATATATATATATATATATATCCACTTTTCCTCGCTATTTGCACCAATTTCCTCCTTTCTTATTTCCACTCAAAGATCGTACAAACGAACTCACACAAATCCCCAAACTGAACAGACACACGCACAAACAAAAAAGAGCCACCCAAACAAGGCTAGAAGCACAACCTATCGGTCCCGTGACTAAACGAGAGACCGTTGTCGTGGGAGACCGCGGCGCGTCAAAATCAATACGAAAGAGAGGACATAAATATACTCGCTCAGACATTTTGGAAGTTGTTTGTATAAATTTTATTGACAGCTCTCACAGAAACCCCCGGCCTCGTCGCCTTAGATCCAATCACCCTTTATTTAAAAAAAAACATAAGCAAATCATTATTTGTATTCACGTGCTATTTGTCAGTTTGGGTATATATATATATATATATATATATATATATATATATATATATATATATATATATATATATATATATATATATATATATATATATATTGGTAGCCCGATGTTCGAAAAGAGGAAACTACTTAGAGCGCTCCCCTCTCATAATATTGTACTTTAGTGGGTCAGCGGACTTAATTCTTGACTAGATCCCCAATCGAGACCTCGTCCGAAAAGAATGGGACAAATTTAGTCCATCCGTGTTCCTTTTAATTTGGAACGAATATTCAATGTTTGGTAGAAAGATAGAATAAGAGTGAGGAAGATTAATGAACAGAGGGAGTGGACTAATATAGTAAGGAGAGAAGTAGTAGCAATTAAAGGAGCCCGGTGAACGGGCCTTCCTTATTTTTCTCTCTTTTTTACCTTGGTCTGGTGAATTGAATTTTGGTACGGGTTCCGGTGTTTTGGTAATCGGGAGGTAGCTTTTGCATATACTTCCGTCTTGGTTTTGGGCCAAGAGGTGCCAGACGACTTCTTTTGTGCAGAAAAACGTTGACCGGTTCTATTCCAGTCTCTTTCCAACTAGTGTGGTGATGGACACGGAGTCATTGATTTTGCACCCTCTGGAGTCTTGTGTTTCTTGTTGAGGCCGCATTGGTATGGAGTTTTTTCTTGTTCAATAGGTTTAGGTTTCTGAATCGGTGTAGTTTACCTAGTTCGGTTCTTGCACATTCGATCATTGCACCAATGTGTCCGTCCGCCCATACCAGCGCTGGAAAGTTTGAACCGGCGGGTCGACTCCGTCTGCAGATTATAGCCTTTCTTGCGTTTAGTGCTGGAGATGGTTTGGGTTCGAGCCCTATTTTGTCCAACTCCTTGATGCCTGTCGCTGAAGTCAGCTTAACCAGATCCGCCTGTGTGTGGCAAATTGAGGTGTACCCTCTGGCGACCTCAATCAGTCTCTTGAGCCCGATCTCTAGTTTCCCAAAGATCGTCTCAAAGGCTTTGGCTTTGTCAGGGATCTCAGTTCTGATGAGCCTCATTGGGACCCGAAAGTCCAGTGACTCACCTGTGCCGTTCATGGTTCAGTCGTCCTCTCATCTAGGGGGAGAAAGTCCCAGCTCTACTTTCTCCTGTAGCTCTTTCCTTCCACCATAGGCGAGATAAAAACAGGAGGAATCTCCAATCAGTCTATCTCCGCCTGTTTAGCTCCCCTCTCAGGGTTGTCAGAAACAGTAAGAATCTCCAATCAGTCCGTCGCTCTGTAGCAGAGGGTGGTGGCAAAAGCAGCGCCAAGGCCTTCCAGATCTCGTTCAGCTAGCTTTCGGGTCCGTGTGATACTGGGTTCTGTTTAACTCGGCGTCTTCGAGAGTGTAGCAATGTGTTTGAGTCTTGCAGGGAGGGAGGGGCTCCTCGGTGGGTCCTTGTACAGGAGTTCGGGGGGTGAGGCTATACCATTGGGAATAGCTATGCTGTTTGAAAGCGTTTCAGGCATAAAAACCCTTACACGATTTTAGAGGCCTCTTTCACTTGGCATTGCCTCCTTCCTAAGCGCTCTAACTTTTGTAGCTTGGGACGAAGTACCTCAACTCATCTATTATATACAAAATGAGAAAGAGAGGAGAAAATACATTCAAACAAGAGAGAGACAGACACGCACAAAAAAGAGGCAATATTTATAAGGAGGGGCTGACTCCTTTTAATCAGGTGATACCTTTGTTGGAGAGAATGAGCGACCGAACCACGGCATTAAATATGAAATTCCTCTTCGGCAGATTATAGTTTGAGAGATAATCGATTAGTGCGGATGTAACTACCTCTAGCTTACCCGAGTCATTTCAGTCATTTGATATATATATATATATATATATATATATATATATATATATATATATATATATATATATATATGTGTGTGTGTGTGTGTCAAAAGATTGCCTTGGACACAATGCCCATGGGTGCAGAATATTTGTCTCCATAAATCTTCTGAGATATGGTACGTCCAGTTTTTCTATGTACATTATTTCATCGTAAATTTTTACATGGAATTTTATATACACCTACTTTATTAGGGAAGGGGGACGGGGCTTATTCTGAATTATGCATTTTGGATATAAGGAATATGTTATGCTAATATTTCTTCAGTCTTTGTACAGCTGACGGATGGACCGTGTTGCTCCGAAACTAGTCATGCACCTGTGAATTAATTCACTCGTTCTCCTTCAAAGTTTTTGTTTTTCATTACATAACTATCACGTTACACTACGCTACTGCACTATATAAAGTAGTTGTTGCTTTTTTTGTGTTTCCAGATCATAATAATTAGCTAGTTGTCTCATACTTTTAAGAGAACTGCAGCCCATCATCGACAAAGAAGAGGGTATTTATTATAAATTTTTCGTTAATAATATTTAGCCATGCCTTTTTTTACTTTTAATACTTATTTTAACTTTCTTTTATCTAATTTTTATTTTTGCTCTATCATCTTCATATCTCTTCAGCATAATATCAATTATTTTAAGGTGTATCTTAAAATGCACGAGAATCGCAATCAATCTTTCTGATTTTATTGAGTCTTATGCTTTTGGAAAAACAACGTTTTTGTCTTTTTTTTCTTCTAGCGCTCATCTGGCGACTGCTTCTGAGTCCACAAGTCACCGCAATTCGGAAAATCTACTGCCCTTATAGTCAATTCTATGGCTCTTATCTAGACAGAACTTTAACATAAAAATAGCTTCTTAGATTTTTCTCCTTTTTTTGTCAATCTTGACTCCAATTCATTGTTTTGCTTTAAATGATCTGGGTTTTTTGTCTTTAAAGTAAATACACAAGTTATGATCATTTTTAGCTACAGTGTTTCGACAAAATAATCGCAATACTTGCTAATTTCACTTCTTTTTCCAAACGATATTAATATTACAGAATTTTAAATGGATGGAAAAAAAAGAGGCAGATTGTAGGAACTGGAACTCACACACATGTACACGTTCTTTCCCAGACTGGAGTGACCATTGAATTCGCCTTGGTTTGCGTTATCTTCTTTCGGTCACAACGAACTCCATTCCCACAAAGCTGTCATTTGGCCTTTTCAATCCATTTGCTTATTGACACCAGTCTGCTATAATGAAATTATGTGCTTATCGTTTTTCACCGTCTATCAAATTCCTTTGATAGACAATCTCTGCTCTCACTCTCTCTCTCTCTCTCTCTCTCTCTCTCTCTCTCTCTCTCTCTCTCTCTTTTTCTCTTGAACAAACATTGACTTCAAATAAAAGCTCATCCCAAGAAACCCATTGGCCACGCCCACCTTCTCTACACATATATAACAAACACATTATTCACACAGTCAGATACACATTATCCACATATTCGATCAAATCACTTCGTCATCGTCGTTGTATTGTATCCCCCTAGTGGATAGGATTCACATTTAAATCAAGTTCAAAATAAAGTTATTTTTCATCAAGTTGTTTGCAATATCCAAATACGAACTTATTTGGTGGACAACTTCACGAACGAACTCGAATCATGTAGCAGAGAAGGAATATTGTTCTAACTCGGAACTGGTGACCTCCGCCACTATCAATCAATCAACCCCTTATCTCACAATCAAGCATCAACTACTTCTCTTGCCACATATATATTCCATTATTTCATCATAAAAATTCTGGGATTAAATCTAGAATTCAGATCTCTGGTATCGCAAAAGTAGAAGGACTCAAAACTTAAACTAATGGAGAATTCAGAGCATAAAATTCACTTAGAAATGCACAGCAGCTAATTCTGTATTAATTATTTTATTTAAAATGTTACTTAATAAAACTATACTGCGAACAAAAAGTCCCGTAGTAAAAAAATGTCAAAACTTATGTATGATGTTTCCATTCTGGGTTTTTTAACCCATATAATTTTAATCATAAACAGCTGTTGATTTGAAAGATTCACTGAATGTCACGTGAATGTTTTTTTTGATAAGGATGTTATTGACTTTTAACTGTGTTGAATTTATATATTAAAATAATTGTATATTTTGTGTCTGTTTTCTTTAATAAAAAATGTATACCTTTAATATTAAAATAATTAATTTATTTTAATAGTTAAATAAGTGATTATCTATTGTGGATTTTTTTTAGAAATCATTTTCCTTGTATTGTATGTTTCTTAATAACTGAGTTTTTCTATGATATTATCTTTATTTTCTACAATTATTTTTTCTATTCTTTCAAAAAATTCATCGTATCTTTATCTCTAGAATCTCCTCCACGGGGCAAATGAACTAATAGTTATGAGTAATAAATCATTATTTATTGGTCTTCCCGCTGCAATTTTATATTCCTATAATATAAAACCAAAAGTGCACGGCCCTGTTTTCCCGCTTTCCCCCCATATTACTTTTATTTAAACGTTTGCCTATTTCTGTTTTATCCATCTTTAACTGAGTTTCATTTAAGTATAGACTTTCGGTTTTTCCGTTAATTAATTGTTATATTTCTCCAATCTTCTATTCAATCCTTGATGTCGCACGGGATCCAGCGCTCCGTCCGGCCCTAGCTTAGCCACTCTTCCTTCCTTCAGATAGCCTGTATTTCTCCCCTACTTCGTCGCTTTTCAAACAACCTCTCCAACAACTTTCTCTGGTCAGCCTCTAATTCCACAGGGTAGATGCTGACCTTCTTCTCACCCAACCGCCCGGATCGGGGCTGAGGGGCAAGGGGACAATGTTTCCTAACCCTTGAGCTCCGGTCTGGGGTGGTTGGTTTTTTACAACCTGCTTCATCCCCACCCATACCTTCCTCACATCCCTTTTCCTCTCGTCTTCAAAATCTATCTTTTTTACGCCGTGTTCAAGGTGGAGCTGCCATGCCGATGGACTGCCAGGCCACCAGGCAGGAGGGGTGGTCCCAAATGGCGGCACCTGGCTCTGCCGGGCCTGTAAGCACCTCTTGCAGTGCGGGCTACTGCGAGAGGTGGTGAGCGATTGCGTCCCGTAAAACAAAGAGGGTCACCATGCCCAATGATGCAAAAATAAAACATCTCCCCTTAATTCCCCCTATGACAACGACGGAACCGCCCTCGGGCAGCTTCCCTGAAAAAATGGAGGTCCCCGCCCCTGTGCTTGCGCAGGGGACCATCCACATTTCTCTAACCGAAGAGGAGGCTTACTCCTCTCCTTCTACTACGGGTGCAGGGGACTCCCTCTCACTCCCTTCTCTGGAGGTGCTTTCGGGCACCTCCCATTTTCCAGCGGCAGTCCCCTCTTTTCTTTCCAAGGGGACTGCCAAGAAAGCCGGCAGGCAGCCCTTAGCCAGCCGCTCCACATTGAAGCAGCTCGGTAGGGCAAACCCCCGTAGGAGGGAGAGGGAAGCCAGGCCCCTTCGGTCGCTTCCCTCAAAAGACCTGTTGGCAAGAATATTGAACCTTGCCGGGGTCAAGGACTGTGCCTCCCCACACAAGACTAGTGACAATACAGCCAACGGGACCTGCGATGTCTTGGTTGGGGATGGCCAACTGGAGGCCCCTCCTATGACACGCATGGTCCTTGAGGAAACCCAGCCTCAGACGGTAGGGCCTTCCATGGGGGGGAATCCGGGCTCGGCGCCAAACACTGAACCTGAATCCGCCCCTTTGCAAGGTCCTCCTCAAAGGGCTGGGGTCTCCGAGGCAGTAAAAGGAGGGGAGGGATCTCCTCCGACAGGTGCTCCTACGACTACGAGGACCTTCTCGATTTCGGAGAAGGACCTGGCTGAGGCCGGTCCATCTGGCCTGGGGACTTCTGCCGGCGGATGTGAGAAGCGACAAAGCCAAGATCGGCACATCCGGCCCCTCTGCCCACCCCGTGTGTGGAGCCCCTGACTAAGACTAAGACCAAGAGTGCACGGGACGGAGCCTCGATGACATCGGGGCCCCTCATTCAGAGGTTACCTGGCGTTTTCGAGCCCGCTGGCTTCAAGCGCTTCCTCGTTATTCGCTCCACTGATGGCACCATGTCGTCCAAGGACAACATGATCCATCAGAGGAGAGGATTAGCTAGTGCAATTGGTAGAGAGCCGAAGGTGACCCGTTTCTCGGACGGGAGCCTTCTGGCGAATCCCGCCGAGGCGGCCAAGATAAGTGCTCTTCGGACACTTCATGGCACCCCGGTGAGTGTGACGCCGCACTCTCCCATGAACTTTGTGAAAGGAGTAGTTTATGCGAGGGAACTCGTTTGCTACTCCATTGAGGACATCACCCTAGAGCTGGCCGACCATGGGGCGGTCAAGGTCGAACGTGTGATGAGAAAACAGGGAGGGGCCTCGAGACCCACCCCTACACTCTTCGTCACGCTGGCTTCAAGCGCTTCCTCGTTATTCGCTCCACTGATGGCACCATGTTGTCCAAGGACAACATGATCCATCAGATGAGAGGATTAGCTAGTGCAATTGGTAGAGAGCCGAAGGTGACCCGTTTCTCGGACGGGAGCCTTCTGGCGAATCCCGCCGAGGCGGCCAAGATAAGTGCTCTTCGGACACTTCATGGCACCCCGGTGAGTGTGACGCCGCACTCTACCATGAACTTTGTGAAAGGAGTAGTTTATGCGAGGGAACTCGTTGGTTACTCCATTGAGGACATCACCCTAGAGCTGGCCGACCATGGGGCGGTCAAGGTCGAACGTGTGATGAGAAAACAGGGAGGGGCCTCGAGACCCACCCCTACACTCTTCGTCACGTTCGACTGTGACAAGCTCCCTGAGTCGGTGCGTGCCGGTTGCTATCGCTACCGCGTGAAGGCATTCGTGCTACTGCCGCGGCGGTGCTATTATTGTAACCGCTTCGGCCATACGAATCGCTCATGTAGACGTGCAAAGTCGGGGTCACCCGAAGTCTGTGTAAATTGCTCCAAGGTCGCACACGATAAGTCCAAATCGTGTGTTGCCAAGTGTGTCAATTGCGGAGAGCCGCACCCTGCTTCTTCGAAGTAATCTGGTGCATATCTCCTTGATAAAGAAATCCTGGCCGTTCAGGCCCAGGGTCGACTCTCATTCCGCGAGGCTAAGGACTTGTTCCTGGCGCTCCCGGCTCTGCTTGGGACGTCATATGCCTCAATAGTTAGAAAGGCACCCTCTGCTCCTGGCCCATCCAGGCCAACGAGCACGGTTGTTTCGGGGCCCATTCGGAGCCTTTCTGACGGCTCTACCCAACCCGGGCGTTTCCCTGGTAAGGCTGGCGGCAAAAAGGGTTCATACCCAGCCCCGGCTAAAAATGAGAGGTAGGAGTAGGAGGATTATTATTTATATAAGAAATAGCATTGCTTCAAATTGTAAATAATTCAATAAAGCAGGGGAAAATTGAGTCGTTGTGGAGAGATATTAAGGTTAGTCTGGACAGACCGAGGATATTAATGAACTATTGGTATGGGAAATAAATAAATGATATGAAGCAGAGGCATTTTCTTGGGGAGGTAATTTAAGCTCTGAGGATTTGGAAAACATGATAGGTGAGATAGAGTTGTGTTTTTTTTTAATTTTGAGAGCCCATCTAGCGACTGCCTACT
Source organism: Ceratothoa steindachneri (assembly GCA_963969495.1). Lineage (NCBI taxonomy): Eukaryota > Metazoa > Arthropoda > Malacostraca > Isopoda > Cymothoidae > Ceratothoa > Ceratothoa steindachneri. Next base: position 213,886,473 of record OZ018317.1, read on the forward strand.
AGAACAAAGGTCGCCGTACTCACATTGCAGCCCACTACTAGGCTAGATTAAAAAAAAAACAAATAAAGATAAAAGAAAAACAAAGGCTAAGCACAGGCTAAAAAAAGCAAAAGCAAAACGTCAACAAGAAGGAAGCGTGCTCAGGCGTCGGGGGTAGGCCCGCCTTCCCCGGCGCGGGAACAAGCAACATACAACAAACATTCAGCCTCCTCCAGAAAGTCATAGAGTCCACAAGTTAGTGTGCATGAATCCGTATGAGTACAAGGGACAAGCGGTAGAGACCCCGCTCATCCCGGTACAGGGGCAGATAAAAAGCACGAAGATCACCCAGACTGGGACATTCAACAAGAAAGTGCCGAAAAGTCTGGAGGACAACGCAGTCGTCACAATAAGCCGCTGGCGAGCGCTACATCAAATGGGGGTGCGTCCAGCGAGTGTGGCCAATTTTGAGACGGCAGAAAGCAACCTGAAGCCGTCGGTGCATTGGGGGATAGGTGCATGGGAACAGTCGCGGCGCAATGGCACGCAACTTTAGGTTCACCTCGACCGTCTCCAGTCTCATTTGCCAAGCGGCCCGGAGAGCTGCCCGTATTATTCCTGCCATGTATTCGGTGTGAGGAAGAGCGAAACGCTGGTGTGGTCGCCCAGTCTTTGCCGACTCTTTGGCGCCCTCATTTCTCGCAATTCCTAGATGTCCAAGAACCCAGCAGAAGATAATCTCGACATCCGCCCGGCTCGCCAAAACCGTGGCGTCACGAATATCGCGAACCAGGGAAAGGGAAGATTCCAATTTCCCGAGAGAACTCAGGGCGCTATGTGAGTCGCTATAGTGAGATAGAGTATGATGTAAGTTTATTGAATGTTTCAAAGATCATTAAACAATTCGTAAATGAGCTAACAATGAGTGGTAATAGATTATATCAAGTACTTTCAAACAATAACCATTTGGGTAAGGAAATGACTGTCTCGGGCATAGGTGTGCACGATAACTAAAAAATGTATCACGAAAACCGATAATTGATAACTGGCGATAAATTTATTGCCCGATAAGGTGATAACCGATAAATCGATAAATCCAAAATTATAATACAATATTGATTATTGACTATATATAGCGTTATTTTATAATACAATAGTAAGAATATTGGAATACTGTTTCTTAGTTTCTCAACTGGGGAGGCTCTCCTTCATCTCCTTATAGGTTTTGTGGATCTTCCTCCCAGCTCGGACCTACCTATTTCTTCTTTCAAGGCACGCGCGGCTCGCCCCTGTGCTAAACTGGAACTCAAAACTGAAATTATCGATTATCGCTAGTTTAGAACCAAAAGTATCGGCGATGCCGATGAATCGATAACGCGGGGAAAAAAATATCGGATAACCGATAACCCGATATCGTTATCGCGATAACGCCCACCTATGGTCTCGGGGAAGCATATTGGGAAGTAGTGACAATCATATAGTTCGTTTTAGCTTGGGAAGGGAAAGGTCGAATGTTAACAAACACTTACGAAAACTCCAAATTTTAATAGTAGGGGGGGGGGGATTATGCAAAACTTAGCAACTTCTTTAATCAGGTTAACTGGGACATAAAGTTCAGTGGTAAGAATCGTTACGAGGTGTGGAATATTTTTAAGAATAAATTAAGCATAGTGTAGGATGAGTTTATCCTAGTGAAGGTCATCAGGACGAAATCTACGAAGCCATAATGGTGGAATCATGAGATAGGTAGACAAAATTCTGAGAAGAAAAGGGCCCAGCGGAGATTACAGATGGAAGGTATTTTCAGTCGCATGGACGCGACTCTATGAGTTACTATGTCGGTCGGAGGGTAACCATTTTACTTTTAAATGAGTTTTTGGCAATAACATCGTAACTATTTAGCCTATTCTAACGAAATTTGAAACCCTTATGTTGTTTTACATTCTGTTTAAAAAGATATAATTGCTAAGGTCCTCCCAAGCTTAGTACGGGAATTATTTTGTTTTGTCCATAACATCATAACTATTCGGGCGATTCTAACGAAATTTGCAACCCTTCTGTTGTTTTACATTCTCTTTCGGATGATATAATTGCAAAGGTCCTCCCAAGATTAGTCCGGGAATTATTTGGCAATAACTTCGTAACTATTCGGTCGATTCTAACAAAATTTGAAACCTTTATGTTGTTTTACATTCTCTTTTGAATGATGTCATTGAAAAGGTCCTCCCAAGGTTAGTCCTGGAATTATTAAAAGAAACCTAAGAATGGGTCTGATTTCCACACTTGTTGAAAGTTTGTGAGGTCGTGACGTCCTAATCAGAATAATTGAGAGCACGCGACTTAAGTCTATTGACCTTGTTTTATCAAAGGTTAACGCCCTTTACCAGCCTTTTTGGGGTCTATCCATGAGCGAAATAGATATTTGAGTGTTATCAAAGAAGTGCAAAAGACTACCCAAGAGAGTAGTCTTTTGCAGCTCCTCCAGTTGGACCCGGGTCATGCCTTTGCGTGGGGACGGAAGATCCAAGCCATTGCCTTGGAATCAATTGAGTTTAAAAGGAGATCAGATATTAATTGAGCTTAAAATAACATTAAAGCTCCAAGAAACTTCTGGCAGGCCTAAAATAGGGCCTATTTAATATTAATTGAAGTTATGAAAAGAATATGATGAGGAAATGGTTGAGGTACTTAGTGATCATTTTGCTTCAGTCTTTACAGAAAAGAATTTGAACCGTTTAAATGAAGATAATTCTAGGTCAGGGGATAATGTGTTGAATACCATCAATATTAGCGAGACCTCTGGTCTGGATGGTATTCATACTAGGTTATTTAAAAGAAGGGTAAAAATATTGTAGTAGCTCTAGAGAAAATATATATTAGACCACTAGAGTTTGGAACAATATCTAATGACTAGAAAAGGAGTAATGTAGTGCCCATTTTCAACAAGGGAAATAAAGAAGACACGAGTAACTTTAGACGAGTAAGAAGCTTAACTTCTGTAGTTTATCAAATTCTTGCGAAGGTAGGTAAAAGGGGGTATTTCTGACCATTTAGAGAGTAGTCGGTTTAATCAATGATGTTCAGCATGGGTTTTAGAAGTAGTAGATCACCATCTAGAGCAGGGTTTCCTAACCGGGGGCCATGGTACCTCTGAAGGGGGCCACAGGAAAATTTTAAGCTTTAGAGGGGCCACAGATCCATGAAGGGGGCCACAGGACTCAACCTATTAAAACCTGAATTATAGTTAGGGCAGTAACTAATTTTAATTTATGCAGTTGAATTACATTTCAAAAATATTAATACATATATTTTCCCTTTTTTTAAATATTTTATTAGCATAATAGGATTTACATTAATCTATAAATAAATATTTTGCATCTTACAAGATTATTCTGCGGCACTTCATTGTGCGCTTGATCGTTATGCGCCTGGCACCGTTGTTGGCTTGATGAAAATACTTCAGGTGGAACTTTAAATCCTTACAGTCTGTTTATCAAGTGGTTCGGCGTTATAGTATGTAAGTAGCTTTTATTTGTTTACCCTAATACTGCGAAGTTGTAGTAATTTTACAACTCTGTGCTACCAATGAAGAAGGGTTTGAGCGCGTACTTTTGCATACAGAGGTGCGATGTCTTTCTAAGGGCAATTGTTTGAATTGCTTCATTGCACTATGGGATAGTGTTGTGTTATTTCTGGATGGTAAGCAGCTCGGAGTAAAAATCATTGCTGCCAAATGTGACATATTCTACCTTACATATATATTTGAAAAGCAAAATATCTTGAACAAACAGCTACAAGGTAAAAATGTAAATATTCTAACTTGCAAAAAGTCTATTTGTGCATTCATGGGGAAAATTAAGCTGTTCAAGACAAATATGGGGCGAAAAGAGTTGATACAGTTTCCAACCCTCCGCACTAGTGAGAGTGAGCTGAAAGAAGATGATACATAAATCATTTGGAGAAATTTCATAGTGATATGGAAGTTAGGTTCAGAGTTCTTCTACAACTGGACATTCCAGGTTGGGTGGTAGACCCATTTGGAATTAATACAGCTGAGGTTGATATCAGATTACAAGAAAGCCTCATTGAGTTACAGTGATCAAACTTCTCTGGCTAGATTTAAGCATGGTGTCAGGAACTTATGGACAAGCCATGAAATTGCTATGAAATACCCTTTGCTTTGGGACGAAGTAAAATTATATTTTATTGCTTTTCCTACTTCTTATCTGGTTGAGTCGGGTTTTGGTAAAGTGTCACACCTCCTATCAAAAGCTCGCAGCCGCTTAGAAATAGTAAGAAGAGGTGATCTTCGTCTGTCTCTAACAACTATAGACCCTGGTATTGAAAAACTTGAGAAATGTATGAAACACAAGGATCGCATTGAATGAATAAAGAGTTGATGATATATTTATTTCATTTTGCTAAAGGATTTTATTTTTTGTAAGACTAATTATTTATTTTAAAAGAGTACTACATTTTTGTTAACCACTGTTTAATTTGTGCTATGTTTATAGTCCTATATATGTGACAAATATAATTGTACCTGAATACAAATAGCTGTTTTAATATCTTTTATCCTTTAGAGTAGAGTTAAACTGCATATTACCTACTGAAAATAATGATTATGGGCCACAGGAAAAAATAAGGTTCCTAAGGGGGCCATAAGCCAAAATCGGTTGGGAACCATTGATCTAGAGTATGGTAGGTTAATAAATGATGCTTAACATGGGTTTAGAAGTGGTAGATCATGTTTAACAAACTTACTGGATTTTATAGATTATGTAACTAAACAATTAGATAAAGTAGAGAATGTTGATGTAATTCACTTATAGTTTGTAAATTGTTGAGAAGATAGTTAAGAAGGGAATCTCTGACCATCTAGATAGTGGTAGGTTAATAAATGATACTGGGCATGGGTTTAGAAGTGGTAGATCATGTTTAACAAACTTACTGGAATTTATGGACTATGTAACTAAACTATTAGATAAGGGAGAGAATGTTGATGTAATTTACTTGGATTCTAGCAAAGTTTTTGACAATTTCCACATAGAAGAATAGTATATAAATTACAGTCTCGGAATATGTGAGATAGCTTTAAATCAGATGGCTGAATGATCCGAAGCAGAGGTTTTGTACTAAATGAGATTAGGTTAGATTAGGCGAAGTTACAATGGATGGACGTTATCAGGCGTGTAGCTAAAGGATCAGTTCTGAACCAATTATTATTTCTAGTTTATATAAATAAATTTGGGGAGGCAGTTAATAGTAGAATGTCTATTTTTAATATGACATCAAATTGGCAGCCGTGATAAAAGAACATGATGAGAACTTTAAAGAGTAATTTAAATAGTGTCCTGGGTATATAGGTAGCAATGAAATGGATGAGCATTGTCTGAATTAAAGGAAGGGGACTTAGAATTAGTCAAAGGTCATTAAGGTTTTCTAAGCAGTCAATTGAGATATGAAATAGAGCAAAGAATGTATTGAAATTCATTAGGAAGAATGCTAGTTATAAAGGTAAAGAGGTTATCCGTAAATTGTTAGAGTCAAGTGGAAAGGAGGGCAACAAAGATGATACCTTCCCTGAGGCACATTGAATATGTAGATCAGTGGTTTTCAACCTTTTTATGATAGTGGCACCCTAATTGCTATCTATAAGTAGCCATGGCATCCCACTATAAAATAATTTACGTATAAATACGTATTTATGAGGAAAGCTCTTCAAAATTAATAGGGATTGACATTTAACTTAATTTAATCGAAATGAGACATAAACATTTGAAAATAAATAAATGTTACCATGGAAAGTTTAATGGGAAATTTTAGCTTGTTGAGTATCACATATTTTTTAATATTAGGAGATAGAGTTGAGAAGGCAACTCTCATTTCTTCATTCATTGTCCTCCATCTTTCTCTCTTCGTCGTTTTTATGTTGCACAATGTCGGGAAGATAGTTTCAAAGTACTTTCAAGTGTCGTTAGATTTTTTTTTTTAGAAATGTTTGAAATACATATGGCGTGGTTTACGCCTTTTGAACGTATGTATGTTTGATACGTACATGAGTAAATCCGTTCCACTTTTCTCTAAAGAGTGCTCTAGTTTAATTCTTTAACCAAGGAGGCTTCGTATTATGATATATCTATTGCCATCTGCTGCGTTCGAGGATATAATTAAATAACTCCGACAAAATATACTTTTAATCACATAAAATAACGAAATATTAAATCTTTAAATACACGAATTCTATAGTAAGAGGGTCTAATGAAAATGAACACTATAAATGAGTAATACGAGTTGGTTGACGCAAAAATCCCTTCTAATCCACGAGATTCAAGTTAAATTAATGCTAGTTCTTAAGGCATTTCAAATTGAAATAGTCTGGTTATGACTACCAGATTGAAATAGTTTTGTTACGAATACACTTTCGCATGGAATGGGAAATAACAAAAAATGAACAAATTTTGTATTCGTTTTACCTTTAACTCAGAGTGTGTCGATAGTTGGGTGACCTTGAAAGTGAGCCCCTTCGATGAGTTGGTCTGCGGACGTCCTCGCGGTGGGGAGGAAGGTTGGGAAAACAGCTGATGATTTTCACTTTGTGGTGGAGACGCGTGACGATGCTTATATCGACTTGAAGATGTAAGTGAGAGGATCTTGGATGAATGGAAGTTATCCAGATCACTGTGTTACCGATTATGGCTTCTCGACGATGAGACTTAACCAAGATGTAAATATCTTCTCGAATGGGACTTCACTTTGGTCTTCCTCAATGGTTAGGAGTATCTCTGCTTTTTAAGCAAACTGAGGTACGTGATTTTCTCTGGGCGAGAATGGTACGAGAGTTGGTCTCGCTACCACTGGTTTGCTCTTCTAAGCGACCAAATGAACAGCCTTGGGAGGGTAAGTCCCGTTTGGTTCCAACTATCTTCTTGATTCCATGTTTGACTCAGGGACTCGTCTTCTTCTCTCGATGGCTACAACGATCCTCCTCTAAATTTCTCAAGATCAAACTATATATACGTCGATTATCCCACGGGAGAAGGGGGGACGAGGGAATTTAGTAGGGGTGAAATCTCACTAGCCCACAGTTAAGCCCCTCTCCTAGGGCATAAATTTCCAACGCGGTGACACTTCGCCCCTTCAGGTTTACGCACGGGGAAGGTGAGATTTCGTCTATTTGGCAAAAAATAGACATAAAAAATCGGAAGGGACATTGAGCCTGTACCTAGCTTTTTTACCGACGAAGCTTTAGGCAGCAAGATTTTCATTCAAAAGGCTCTCACACCCTCCTATGTTTATATTGCCGGATTACACCACCAGTCTCGTAAATTGCATAATCTGCTGACCGAAATCCTTCTTTACAAGCGACTTCGAAGGGTATTGGGGCAGCGGGGAAAGAGGAAGAGGGGCTTGGCCCATGTGGAACGTAACGGTTGACGCTGTATAAACAAACTAGCGTCTGCTTGTCCTCGTTATATCCATTCCCCCACAACATATTATGGGTCAGTTTAGGCATTTTAAAAGTAATTTTTTTTGGTTGCTCCCGCGGCCCCCTAGTTGAAAACCATTCATGTAGATAAACTTAGGGTATTAATTAAATGTTTTTTTCATTTGAAAGATGTGCGAAATGGAATACGATTGAGCTTTTTTAAATTTGTTCTAGAATGGATAAGTTGAATTTGGGCTTTGAGTATGAAAAAAATCACATGGCATTGGTCACACCTTGATAATTAAAAAGAAAAAAACCCCCAAAGTGTAGGTTGTAACAAAATATTTTTTACCAATAATGTAGTAGATTTTGAGAATGTTTTATCACAGGAGGCAATAGGCACTTCAAATTTAAATGTTTACGAGCGTAAGGATAGACGAGTCTATGGTAAGATATGTTTATTGTGGGTTTTGAGTTCTGTTTTGAAGTATAAATTGAACCTGTTGTAATATCGATATAATTGTACATTGTAGCTGCAGGATTGAGCTTTCGCTGTCCCTTGATTAGTGATGACTTTGAGACGATGTTCTAGACGCAATTCTGCGGATGCAGTTTTTGGATGGATGTTGGAGTTTGATACAGTGGCTGATTAATTGACTCAGATGTCCTTTGATAGTCCCCGGTGATTTTTATCACTGGTAAAAAGTGTTGTTATGGCAGAGAACTCTGGCGATCTTTCATCATAGAATGAACAACATCTGAACTCAACAAATGTGCTGAAGGAGGAGATTGCGACGATAACGGTACCAGGAACGAGACCTAACTTGACATCTGGAACGTCCTGGCCCTGGAAGAACATTGGCAAGAATCGTGGTCACAGGTCCCCTCCTAGTCCACAAACAATCATAAAATAAGAACGAAATCCATCATCCTGGACCTTGAAAGATAACCAGGACGATAGCGATCTTTCCCTCATAATCTTGTCCCTAATCTAATGGCTAATTTACTTTCAATATTTAACATATTATTTTGGTTGAGTCACATTTAACAAATCTTCTCGCTTCCTTTCAGTAGCAGATCCAGGATAAAAATTTGGGGGCTAACCTGAATTCCTCTCTCTTGAGTAGTCTGAGAAAAGGGCATTGATACTTAATTATGGTTATCTTAAACAACATTGATGATAGATAACAGCATCTCATAAAAGAGTGAGCACTAACTCTCAGATCCGATTTTTTTTCCATTCATCAAAAAATGAGGATTTGTAGTTTTTGGACGTCGGCTAAAGTGCAATACAGAATTTAATAATTTTCATCGCCCGTATTCTTTTTATAAAGAAACTTCCCTCCTTACGAAATTTTGAGTCGCGAACTTTCAAACATACAAACAAAGTGGTTCGTAAGTCCAAAATTACTCCATAACGTGAAGCTAACCTGTTCGTAAGTAGGGGGATTGTCTGTACTCACAACTAGATTATTTAAAACCTTTTCTTATCTACATATTTTATTACATTCTTAGTGACCTGTTACGATTCAGCTTTCTTTATAACCTGCGAGGGAGGCGCAGGTCTCTCTCTCTCTCTGATATCTGGAGGAGTGTGCGCTAAACCTGCATCAATAGCTGCAACACGATTCACGGCTATATTGGCCACACATTTTCATTTTCACTATATTCACAGCTCGCTTTTTACAAACATTTTGCCTGATACGCCCTGGTTGGTTGTCGCTTTAAATTTTGAGGGAAACATCCGTTCTAACTTCTAGCATTATTTTCTTCTTTTTTTAATCTTTATTTCCATTTACTTTCCCCTTGCATCCATACAAAAAACACATATGGGTTGGGTATTTTTTCACAACCTGCATGAAAATATTTTCCTCACATTTCACCGGACAAAACTTTCTATACAATTCTGTACATAATGTACACAATACTTTATCACTGAACCGGCAGCAATTATAAGGGAACTGCGTGTTTTTCAAATAAGAGAGTTGCGAGCCTTTCAAATCCCGATTCACCCAAGAAATCTATCTGCTCTTTACAGACATACAACAAAGCCTCTGAAATCCGTTCGAGGCTAGAGAAAGAGAGAGGCAACGGAAGAAAGATGAAAGGGGGGGGGGGATTGTAAATTATACATTAGTTATATAAAATTCCTTTGTTCTTAGTAATTTTATGTTAAAGTAATATTTATCAAACATCTCTTTGCAATTTCCCTAATAACTAAACCTTTGCGAGATTTCGATTTGGTCCCCGCCTGACTAACTTCTCTGTGTTACGGTTATACGAACATATTCGCCGTCCGTGTTATTGATTGAGCCTCTAATATTGACTCTATTGTACTCGTGCCTTCACTTTTGTCGGTAATATTGTCTCGGCGAAGAGTGTCTTCACACACTGGTTTCACTACAAATAGCCTAAAAATACACGCTTTATAGGTAATCAACAACATCCAGATAATTTTATAGAGATCCTAAGAACAGAATCGGAAATTCTTAGAAACTCTCACGATAAAATTAAATAAACCCGATATTGAGATCATTAAAAGCAACTTAGGTTAGATTTCTAAACTTTCTCTTTTAATTAAAAACAATAATAACCTCTCTTTTTTCATTGCCTATATAGACCAGATAGGTATCATACCATCATAGTGTCTGAAGATGTGTAAATTGACGAAACTGTATAATGAAATACAAATTCAAAGATCAAAAAATAGTCTTAAACCTGGAAGTATAATACAAATAAATATAAATTTAAAACTTTATAATTAACTTGGTAATACTAAACTATGGATTAAGTGAATTTTAGAACTGATCTTAAAAGGAAATTCACGTTCACCTGAAAATTGATTTCCCCAAAGTTAACAAACAATCAAAATAGAATTTCTTGCTATTTATATTTAATAATTAGGCCTGGTTCTCTTGAACAAATCTGACTAAAGCCCCCCACCCCCGCCTAACCCACTAGTACTATAGTGTATCCGTACCGTAAAAAAATGGCATATTCAAGTAACTATTATTATTAGCCTTCTTGGCACTGTACTTCCAAACTCCTCGCTCTTTTCTTCACCATGGAGCGTAGCTTTTGTCTTTAATTGATGACGACCGCGACTTCTTTCCAAAAAGTACTCATGCTACGCCACTCGCCAGATAACTTAATTTTTTGCCACAACTCGACTGGTAGTAATGGTTCGCCACAACCTGTGGGTTCTCTTGGGGAGAGGTGCCAGAAAGTACTGTTTTTTACACCAAAAAGGCGTTCAGGTGGAACCTTCGTTGCCCCGGGGCAGATGGACTGTTCCGCGTCAGGATTCCAAGCAGGATTCCTTGGAACAGAGACAGTGTGTGTGTTGCGAAGACGGGAGAGGAAAGAAAGCAGTGTTGTAATTGGCTGTGTGTGCGATGTGAGGGGAAGATCTACCCACCCGAATACAGGGGTAAGCACAGCGCGTCCACCAATCGGTAGCCAGATCCGTTTGTATCCGCTCATGCCGGGATCGAATCCGGTACTGCGGCGTTGGGATACCAACGCCGTATCCACTCGGCTATCAAAAGCTCTAGCAAGGGGAAGTAATTGGGCCTATTACGTTATATGCTATTGAAAAAATAGGCCTCGTCAGATAGTGATCGAATGCAGACCACGTGGTAATTCCCTAGTACTACATGTGCGTATCAGTAAATGCAATGTCCCGCAGGAAAAATGAAAAGGTGCTTCCAAGTACTTTTGAACATTATTCAGTTCATTCTCCTCACGTGCTGCTTTGTGGGTTACTCATTTTGTATAGTACACACGGGGAGGAACGGATATATATATATATATATATATATATATATATATATATATATATATATATATATATATATATATATATATATATATATATATATATATATATATTTGAATGATAAATTATAGTGTATATTTTAAATAGGTGGTCAATAAACTAACCACTTCCAGATAAAGGGTTAAATAATAATAATAATAACATGTATTACCATAGAAGAGCGGGACCTCAAATGTGCGAGGCCCTAGGCCATGGCATATTTGGTCTAAGGCTTAGACTCTAAGCGGTAATCCGGCCCTGACAATCACAACCATTTTCCGCACTCTTTCTGAACAATCATAACCATTTAAAACTGTTATTTCGCATCAAACATTCTTCTTCATTTTACAACTTTCACACGTTGTAACAAATATTCACATGAGTTGATTGTAGATGCAAGATCGGACACCGCCTATGGATGCATTTTGTGGCTGGGTTTTGACAGATGCGGATGACCTTTGATAGGCCCTTGGGGCTTTTGTCATCCGTGAAATTATGTTATGTTAGAGAAACGGATCAGTTTTTCCTCTATGCATTTTCACATTTGAAACTTTCCCATATGATCCATGGTAGAGTTAGGCTGGGCATAATGATGAAGGAAGGAGGGTAACTCTGAAACAAAGTCTCACATCATCATCATCACTAACTATAATTTAAGAAGGGGATATTTTGAGTATTTGAATAATAATTTCATCTTAGTTTGGTTATGACTAATGTATTTTATCAAAGTTATTTATAATAATTCTTTTATAATATCAAAAAACAAAATAGTGAAGTTAAGAAATAAATAAGTATCGAAATTTTGTGAATTTTTTTAAAACCCAAAGAATTCCAAATGGTGAAATTGAGAAAATTTATTTTTATAAATCTTCTTCTATAACTATATTTTAGCAACGTCATATTTTAAAAGGAGGGAAATTTAGTTTTTAGAGTTCCTTTATAAAATTAAAAGCCGCTGTTCTCTTCCTTAACAGGAAGAGCTTGGTTACACAGGCACCCCTGCGGGGGTGTGGCCTACAGCCTTATTTGCTAATCTTAACCGCTTTTTAAAATCCCCTTTATAGACTCTTTATTTTAACACCCTTTTCTTCTTCTTCATCTTCTTCTTGTTCATCTTTTTAACTATTTCAATCCTTTGAATTTCTAAAACACCCAAAGTCATTTATCAACTAAGCAAAAAAAAAAAAAACCACTTATAAATGTTCAAAAAATCCCCATCTTAAATTATAAAGTTATGGATTATATTTGGTGAAGTTCAGAAAATTTATAAAAATTTAACCATGGCTGCTTTTTTTTGTAAATTTTACTGAAACCTCGAACAAGTTGTAAGGTTTCTTGTGTCCTTGACAAAGAGAAGGTAGGGGGTGGGGGTATGCTCCTCGTTAGCTTTCTTAAATGTCGGTTTGATCCAGATTGATGCTCTTTGATACCGATTTTATCCCTCTCTCTCCCCCCGTTTTCCCTATCACCATTCTCTTTCCGCGCCATCTCCCACGCGGCTTGGTCAATTTCTCCCTTCCCTCTGGGCTTTTATTTTATTTTCTCTTTATGCACTAACACACGCATGTACTAGGGAATTGCCACGTGGTGTTCATCCGATCACTCGCTGACGAGGCCTATCTTTTTCAGTAGCATATAACATAATAGGCCCAATTCCCGCCCCAAGCTTAAATCCTGTCTGCTTAGTCTCTCCGTTCCCTCCGTGTGTATTATACACTGATACACACATGTACTAAGGAATTACCACGTGGTCTGCATTCGATCACTCTCTGATGAGACCTATTTTTGCATAACCATAAAACGTAATAGGCCCAATTGTCTCTTTTATAAAAAAAAACTAAGTACTGAAAAACTAAGGCTGAGGTTAACAGAATATTGGAGGAAAATCTACCAAAAGTATGAGAAACAAATTGATAATATGGGATTTGACGGATGCGGATGACCTTTGATAGGCCCTTGTGGCTTTTGTCATGCGTGAAATTATGTTATGTTATGTTATGTTAAAGAATCATATATAGAAGAAATTAGGAACAGGAATGAGAATAAAACAAAGATTGTATATAAAATAAAAAACCCTAAACACGTAATAGAACATTTGGATTACGAATTCAAAACAGGAAATGGTGAAATAGTAAAAGAAGCAGAGATAATCAGAGAACACATGGATATGGCATTTGAAATCAAAGATTAAATAACAGAAGAAGTAAAAGCGCAGATAAAGATGTTAAGGAAAAGAAAGGTTGCAGGACCAAATGAGTTAATACCAGAACTATTTAAAACAAAGGAAAAAAAATGAAAAATGCATAAGAAATATTACTGACTTGTTTCAATAAAATAATAGAAACTGGCAAAATACCAGATAATTGGAAAATTTCCAAAACAAAAATGATACCAAAAAATACAAAACCAGAAGCTAAAGACCTCAGACCAATAGCATTAACAAACATAGACTATAAATTATTTATGTCACTAGTAAAAAAACAAATTAGAAGACCATATAAAAAATATAGATAAAGACTCAGAACTGCAAGCAGGCTTCACAAAAGGAAGAATGATAGAAGATAATTTAATGGTTGTAAAATATTGTATAGAAGAAAGCTACAGGAATGAAAAAGCATTAGTAATAATAACATAACATAAGATATCCAAACAAAAACCTCATAAACATATATAGAATATGGAGAAAGGAAAAGGGAGGACAGGAGTATATATATATGACAACACTTATGCAGCAGGTCTGCTATATAAATATAGGGACAAATAAATTAGAGCTCACAGGGCTAGCACAGGAAGAAAAACAAGACTGTCCAATCTGTGGTAAAGAAAGAGAGGATGTAGGACACTTTTTACTAATATGTGAAGGATATTCAAATGCCAGAGAGAAGTATACTGAACTACAGCAGCCATACAAAGAGCATCTGATAGGCATGCTTTTATTTGACAATAAATTCAAAAGTAAAATAAAGGAAATTTTAGTGAAATTATGGAATCAAAGGAAGAGAAAGATTAGACATAACTTCCACGATAAAAAGAAATATATATATATATATAAAACAAACAAAAACTAACCTAATTATATTTTACAGGAGTGCCGTAACAAAGGTAATAGTCCCACAATATTATTATCTGATCTGATCTGATCTCTCCGTTCCAGGCGAAATGGTGGGAAATCACAACAATGTCTTTAATCCAAAGTCGTCTGCACACTCTCTACACTGACTGACTCTCGTCGTAAAAATTTAATCTAATATTTTTAGTTATAAATAAACTAGATACGACATTTACCAATAAAATAGATTAAATTTTATGATTTTTCAAGTTTGTAGGGTATTTCAAGCATTGTCGAAACATTTTAAAACACTTATAAATTTTCATAGCTGTTTAGTTGTTTGCTCCCCAGGTGCAGATAACATCTCTGCTCCCTCTGACCGCTTGGGATATACAGGGAGAAAGACTTTGACCCTACAACCTGCGCTGTAGAGCCTTGTCAAGGTTACCACAATCCAGCAGGGCCCTCCCTTCTCCGAGACTGTTCTGAGAGAGCAAGTTAGAGTAGAGGGAGGCTGTTGCATGCTGTGGGTATTTTATAGTCTCCCCCCCCCCTCCCCCTGTGCTACCAGTCCATGTAAACACTAGGAAGCGGAACTTGAATTGCAACTTAATCCCCACCAAGATTACATCCAAGTCCTGCACCAGGATTTTATCTAGGTGGGGCTTGTTATGTCATATCCAATTGCTCTCCAGGGGATAGGGAAGGGGGCTAGAATTGAAAAAGAACCCTACCTTGCACAGCGAGTAAGGTAGAAAATGAGATATAATAAGGATTTGAGTAAACCTCATGGGGAAAGGCTTATGAGACTCAATCTACATACGTTAGACTAGAGGGACATGATCTAGTGGACCTGCTGCTAAAATGGCTGATTTAGCACCTCTAGCCATTAGGTGACGCCACCTGGTGGTCATCATATATCATATTTGAACTCAGTGACCTCAATTACCTTTGGTAGCATTGGTTTTATTAGGCTACATTGAGCCAGCGACTCGTTGCAGAAATAAGGTGAATACAACACGAGATTTGCAGGACCCAAAGACCTGCTTTTGCTTCGCCGCAGTTAAAAAGAGAAGAGTTAGAGGTGCCCTTGATTGAGGTCTTCAAGTGGGTAAAGGGTTATAATAGGGAGATATAATAGGTAAGGTTCTTATTTTTAGTGAACATAATAGGACACGTAGCAATGGGTTGAAGCTAGACAAGTTTAGGTTTACGAAAGAGATAAGTAGAAATTGAGTGGTAGATGAATGGTTTAGGCTCACTAGTCATGTGATACAAGTTTCCTCCCTGAGCAGTTTTAAAAATAGATTTATGGATGAGGGTGCAAGGTGGGGCTGAATTTGGGGACGGGAACAGGGGGGGTGACTCGTATAAACTATTGAGTAGCCTTTTGCGGACTTCTTTTCTTATGATTTTGGGATGGCGCTTTACAAGGTCATGGACTCTCACAAAGCGCTTATTTTGGACTAATATTTGAGTTAACCCAGTATAATGGGGGGCTAGAACCCCCCTTTCCCCGCAATAATGATTTTTGCTAACCAAAAGCTATAAAAATAGAATAATGACAGTGCTGGACGCTGAGTCACCCTATGTATACATCTTCTGTTCCACCCCTAGGCATACACAGAGGTACCAAAAACGCGGCCAAATTTCAATAGGCTTAATTTCTTAATTGGATAAATAATTAAGAATTGAAGCCTATTGAAAGTTGGGCCTATTTGGGGGGCACCTTGTATTTGTGTAGGTTTTTATGACTCATGTACACGCTTTTTTAAAAGGCTTTACCCACTGAGAATCCATTCGGCAACTAACCACAGCAGATGCTGCTTAACTTTTCATTCGGCCTTGTCATAGTCCCCAAACAACCCCTTATCCAACCCAGAACTTCCCCCTTGAGTGACCAGAACTAAAATACACCCCCTCCCACAAATTGTGGTAGCTTTTAATGCCCCTCTTCATAGTTGGGTCTACCCCGGCACGGGAAAGATCAGACAGAACAAGAAATGTAAACAAACTTGTGGAGGCGAGGGCAGTATTATCAACCTACACGAACAAATTCATACACAGATGACACTCACACACACGCAACCCTAAGTGCGAATTTGACTGCCCCTTGGTGTCCCTCCCCCAGCAGACCTTCGTTGCGGGACATTTGTTCCCCCTCCGATTTAAAGCGCAATAACACCGAGGACGAAAGAAAGTTTGACAGGAGAAATTTATAAAGAAAGTGAAGTGAAGGAGGTTTGAATGAATGTGTGGAAGATTTATAGCCGTACAGGTCCTCCTGCAGGTGTATTGGGGCGGGGATGGGATGATTGCAGGCATTGGGGCTAGTAGGGCGCACAAGACTTCAAATGTCGGCTGACATCCCCTTACATAGTTACATAGATACACAGATCACACGGGCCTTACGGCCCAGACTAAGGTAATCTGGCCTTAAATCTACTGCCACTTACACATAGAATAGGATAGAAGTAAAGGATAGAAAAGTTTTAGGCTCTCCCCACCCTCCACTCCCTCCGGCCAAAGCCGTACATGAAATAATTTGGGAAAATTACCTTGCAGGTGTAAGAAGACAGTACCTGAAGGAAATTTGCATTGAATAGTAATTAAATGAAATGAATATGAAAACCACTTACATAAACCTGAAAGAGTTATATTTTTGTAATATTATTTTATTTTGTAGCTTATGCTAAACAATTCCAATATTTGTTAAGTGTTTGTCTAATCTCATTTTAAATGAATCTATAGTTCTGCCGTCCACTACGGCGTTTGGCAAATTATTCCAATCATTAATAATCGAGTAAGTGAAGAAGTTTTTTATTACATCCATAGTGGCTCTTTTACCCTGAAGTTTTGAATCATGTCCACGGGTGGGACACTTCCCTGTCAGTGTGAACAAGTTATTGGCATTAACGTTGTTAAATCCTTTAAGTATTTTGAAGCACTCGATAAGCTGCCCCCTTAGTCTTCGTTTTCTGACGGAAAATAGATTGAGTTTTTTTAGCCTCTCGTGGTAAGGTTTGTTACGTACTGACGGGATAAGTTTTGTCGCTCTGTGTTGTACAGCTTCTAATTTATCTATGTCTTTTATTAAGCAAGGGGCCCAGAACTGCACAGCGTATTCGAGATGGGGCCTGACAATACTTTTATATAGTGGCATAATTATCTCCTCGCTTTTATAAGTAAAGTTTCTTTTTATAAATCCTAGTGCTGTGTTAGCTTTGTTTGCAGCAGCTGCGCATTGGTTTGATGTTTTTAAGTTTTCTGTAATTATTACTCCTAAATCTTTAACTTGCGGGGTTGTGTTTATTAAGCCGCCTTGCATTGTATAGGTGTATTTTTTGTTTTTTGTTCCGCACTGAAGGATTTGGCATTTGTCGATATTAAATGGCATTTGCCATTTCTCAGACCATTCGGTAATTTTATTTATATCAGCTTGCAGGCTAGCCCTGTCATCTTCGCATAGTACTGAGTTACCTATTTTCGTGTCATCTGCAAATTTAGATATGATATTATTTATTCCAACGTCTATGTCATTGATGTATATAGTAAATAAAATAGGCCCCAGGACTGATCCCTGGGGAACACCGCTGGTAACAGATACCCAGTCCGATTCCACGCCATTTATTATCACTCTCTGCTTCCTGTTTTTTAACCAGCTACTAATCCATCCGTATATATTACCGTTAATTCCTAGCGTACGCACTTTGTTCATGAGTTTCTGATGGGGAATTTTGTCAAATGCCTTTTTGAAATCTAGGTAAATTATATCTAATGATTTAGTATCGTTATATAGGTTGAAAAGGTTATGGTAAAAGTCAATTAGGTTTGTTAAGCACGATCTCTTAGACCTAAAACCATGCTGGCTATCACGTATAAGGTTATTGTTTTCGAGGAACTCTACTAGCTTGTCTCTAATGATCGTTTCGAGCAACTTTCCAACTATTGAGGTTAAGCTAATGGGTCTGTAATTACCGGCCTGGTTTTTACACCCCTTCTTAAAGATAGGTGTGACGTTAGCTTCCCTCCAATCATCAGGGACGACCCCATGCTCGAGGGGACGACCCCATGCGGGTAGGTAAAGGGGTAATTGCCGAAAAAAGGAGGTAGTAGGGAGGTTACCCCCCTCCCTCCCAGCCTAGACCATGGATGATGAATGGACGAAAGCTGGTCGGCGACTAGCCTGTAAAAGGGCAGTAAAATGGACAGATATCTAAAAAAAAATCCTGTTAGTCGCATTTTAGTTCAAGAATGCCTGAGTAGTGGGGCCTGAATGGCGGGGCGCGACTTGGGCTGACAGGTGCATTGGTCTAGACCCCTCTCCCCTTGCAGGGCATTTCAAGGAGAGTTGTGCGCTCTTTCAATCCCTAGCCTCATAAGTGGGTCCTCTTTTATCCCAAAAGGACTATGAATCTTTCCTTCATTTTTACTTGTATTAATTTCACCGCTTTTTTCGCGAACCCTGTGTCCCCAACTGTGGGGGTCGCGATCCCCACCGGCTAGGAAGTATCTTTCATTTGTTGGCTTCATTTTCTGACAGCTCGGATTTTTTTAGGAAATTAGATAAATGTAGGGTCGTATTTTTTTTCATTTACATATCAATATAAATATACCAGTGACATAAGGACTAAATAGCATTAAGTTATATGTACCCCAAACAATCAACATGAATTAACAACATTTGCCAAGACATGTAACAGCAGCAACATTTAACAGATGAAGGTCTGCGAAAATTACAGCAACAACACACTGGCACCCGAAGCTCAGTAGGCCCTTGGAAATGATGAGAGCATTTATTCTTCGAGGTATGATCCTCTTCACGAGGGTGCGACACCTGAGGGGGGTGATACTGGCCATTCCCTGGGGGTGGCTGCCTTCACTTGCAACATGGGCATTGTCCTGCTGGAAAATCGCATTCCGGGCATTTCTGCAAAGGTCTCGGGCTGAGGTCGGCAAGTAATCTCTGAGGAGAGCTTGGTAATTCTCAGAATTCATGGAGGCATCACAAATGGTGAGACGACCCACCCCTGAACTTGACATGCAGCCACATACCATTACAGGAAGCCCAACATGATTTACTTTTGGTACTATGCACTCTCAATTCCACTGCTCCTCTGGTCTACTGCGGACGTTGCATAGAGTCGAGAACAACTGGAATGTGGACTCGTCGGACCATAAGACACGCCCCCACTGACGTAGGGTCCAGTTGCGGTAAGCACGTGCGTAGCCGAGCCAGTCGACGTCGCTTCTGGCGGGGTTTACATGACTTCGAGCCTTGTTCAAGCTGATCGGGACGGACAGTTCATGTTGCAGCTGGAGTACGTTTTTTTTTTTTACGATCTTGGGTCGTCCAGAACGAGGTCGGTCTTGGATGTACCCACTTTCACAAATCCTTTTCAACACTTCCGCAACACCGGAATGTGATCTTCTACCTTCCGGGCGATTTATCTCCAGCTGAGACCCTGCCCGTGGGTATCCGACTTCTTTCTTCCACGGTATAGTTACGTGTTTTCGCCTCGATCATATCAATATCAGCTCGGACAGGGAATATCATATTAATCAATAAATATGATGTTATATGAAGACATTTTGACCATAACGTTAATACGTCATACTGATACCAGGATTTCATACATTTTAGATATTAAAAAAAAAGGTTATAAGGAAACTTGTAATTTTATTTACCTTTCCAGATGTATTGGACACATACATGCAAAGATACACATATATATTTATGTACATTCCATAGGATTTAAAAGATCCAGATATCCGAATTTTTTTTGCCTCTGCTCTACTTCAATAAGATAGTTGAATGATATAGATCTTGTCGTTTATTATGAACTTTAGGTGTATGATGTAGAGGTGTATGCTAATGTTAGTTATTAGGTAAGTTAGGTATGGTTTAATATTAAGTAAACCTAAATTAGCAGAGCCTAAATTAAATATTGTGAAATAAACTACCTAAAAATCACGTCCACAAGAACCAGAAAAGTCAACTCATCTAGTATGTTAACGCCATTTATCTCCACTCTAAACATTTGTATCCTTTCCAGCCCCCCCCCCTCCCACAAATCACTTCATTTGTCCTTTATTTATTTTTGTCTATTTGCATATTTTACCATCCGCTTTCTCAATCACCTTTTTTTTCATTTTCGCTCGCCCATTCTTGGCCACTTTTCTGGTTTACTATAACAAAAATCCACTTTTTGTCTGAATTTTCTGTTTAATAAGCAAAAAAGTGTCTGTAACGGCTTAATGATATCAATCGTGCGTGAACCAAAATCGGGTTGTTTCCTTTTCTGTTTATTGTGCTTGAACCGATAAAGTCCGAGGCACCAACAATAATTCACCGAGCTTTCCTCTCTCCCGTGAGCGTCGAAAGTGATGCACTGATGAGTCATGTCATGGGGATTCCACGATTTGTTCGTTTGCATCAATAAAAATAATACCAACATCGATCACTAAGTTCTCTAAATAATGTTTATTAATGCTTTTTCTCATTTTACCAATTAAATTAAAAAAAAATATTACAGCTCGGTTATATCTTTGATAGTATATTTATACTCGTACAGAATGGAAATTGGCGCGCGCGCGCGCGTGTGTGTGTATGAAAAAATATTCCATAGCGATTTTTTCAAAAATAAATAAATGTGCAATCTAACAATATCCCAAATGTTTAAATTTCATAACAGCGTTATCTTGTACATGAATTTGTAAAAAATATTCGATAATTTTGGCCTATAATATAATTTTCAACCTTTATGTTGTTTTATTTATTTATATCGAATAAAATGTATCTAGTAATACTAATTTTAGATATGAAAATCTACTATGATAGTTTTCTTAGCACATCTTTACATAAAGAGTTCTAGGGTTAAAATGAATCTTCAGCCAATCACATACGCCCATTTTAGACCAATCAGAGAACGTAAAATTCTAAAATCAGACCAATGAGAATGATGTATTAAATAACCAATGAAAGTCGTTCCTTATTCTCGAATCAACCAATTGAGGGGCAGAAAGTATGTGACGTCAGACAAGGTATATAAAGTTGTACTTGTGCCGTTTTAGACTTTAGTGTTCAGTCTTTGGTGTTCTTTTCTTGTGCTAGGATTACTTGTGTCAGGTAAGGCATCGCTAACTTTAGTATGCCATATTTAATTATATTCTATACTATTTATTAGTTCGTTCATCATTCCAAGTGCATGCTATTTTGAGTTATCAAAATTCCTGATAAAACAGGGTAAGTTGCTCTTTTTCTAAACAAAGGTCTGCGCCATTACGTCCATGTCCGCCATTATGGCTGTACACAGCGGGATCAAAATTTGAATCGTTGCCACGTATATCTAATCTAGGTCGCTACTTCCTCATTTACAAATCCAAACTACTAATTTTTCCTATATTTTCCAAACCTCTTCTTAAAAAAAGGAAAATAGATTCAACCAGATATGTGAGCAACCTCTTCCTATCCCACTATTCTTTATTAGACCGTAGCTTATTTTGGTAAATATGTAGATTGGTGGCCTGAACGATGGGGACTTAATATTTAGTCTGTTCCAAAATGTTTCCCGTTTTTTCGAGTAAATTTAAGGGGACGTCTCTTGTGGGGGTAAACACAATGAGGGTACCATCCTACGATGATCCTGAGTTTCAATCAATTAGGGGTGGCCCCCCAGTATATAATCTTAATTGGGTAATTCTGAAGATCGTACCTCGAGCGCTTTTTCACTCGACGTCGCTCGCGCGGCTTCTCGTCCTCAATGTTTCGTCCAATTTCAATATGTTTAAGCCAACTTTTTCCTCAATTGTTTTCCTGTTTTAAGTGGCGGGGGGGGGGGGGGGTGCAGCCCTCCACGAATTTTATATTTACCATAAACTGTTAACCGTTCCTTACCGGAAACTACCCTCTGGGAAATATAGTTATTTGATTGTTAATTAGTGGTTTCTTTTATTTTCTATAGCTTGGTAGCTTCTTTTTTTTTCCCGTCATTCTTGTGCCCCTCAGAACACTTGTTTTGGTAAATGTGTAGATTAGTGGCCCCGCGAGAAAAAAAATTGTGTAAATATTATCATTCACTCGTGTCAGAATATTCATGAGCGTTTGAGTCCTTTTCGGGTAAATATGTAGATTAGCAGCCCGGCCGGAAAAAAATTTTGTGTGTAAATATTATCGTTCACCCGTGTTGGAATATTCATGCGCGTTTGAGTCCTTTTCAAATTATTATTCTATAAACAATTAGGATTATATACTGGAGACCCCCCCAATTTAATTAAACAGGATCATCGTAGTGTAGTCTCCCCATTGTGTTTACCCCCACACGAGCCATCAACTTAAATTTACTCCAAAATCGTGAAACCTTTTGGGGTAAATATGTAGATTAGCGGCCCGGCCGGAAAAAAAAATTTGCGTGTAAATATTATCGTTCACTCGTGTCGGAATATTCATGCGCGTTTGAGTCCTTTTCGAATTATTATTCTATAAACAATTAGGATTATATACTCGTGTCGGAATATTCATGCGCGTTTGAGTCCTTTTCGAATTATTATTCTATAAACAATTAGGATTATATACTGGGGGCTATGCCCCCCAGACCCCCCCCAATTTAATGAAACTCAAGATCATCGTAGTGTAGTCCCCAAATTGTGTTTACCTCCACACGAGCCGTCAACTTAAATGTACTCCAAAAACGTGAAACATTTTGGAACACGGACGAAATAGTTCTTCCCATCGTTCGCGCCGATAATCTACATATTTACCCATTTTGGAACACAGACAAAATAGTACGTCCCATCGTTCCCGCCGATAATCTACATATTTACCATCCGGGGTAATTGTGTAGATGATGGCTGGATGCGACTCTAGTTTATTTTTTGGGCTACTTTTCAGTGTTTTTCTGCTATCGCACTGGCCAATCACAGATCTGGATTCAGTTTCATAAATGACCAATCAGAAAGCTGTATTTGTTTCAAGGCTTTTTGTGTTTTTTATAATGATCAAAACTTGTTTTTTCTTATTTAAACTAGATGTTTTTTCCCCCTTATTTCTTTTCTATTTATCCTACCCACCCTGTGTCTGACATTATTTAGTGTTTTTATTTACTTTTTACTTAATTTCCCATTGTTTAATGCTTGATTAAACCATATTTCGGTGTTGTTAATGAAGTGTCGCGTCTTAATTCTGACGAAAACGCAACTTTTTCATATTTTCTGTTCCGTATTTATTTCTCTTGATTTTTTAAAAAGTTTTTTTACGACCTTCATTTTAAACATAACATAATTACACGGATGACAAAAGCCACAAGGGCCTATCAAAGGTCATCCGCCTCCGTCAAAACCCACCCACAAAAAGCACCATCACCAGGGGAAGACAAAATCAAAGTCTCCCACAATATAATATAACGGATGACAAAAGCCACAAGGGCTCATCATAGGTCATCCGAGTCAAGCGGCCTCTTTTTCAAGGCACCCAAACTCCCAGGAAAACTACATCCAGAGGATTGCATCCAGAAACAAGGGTATCACCAATCAAGGCTTGTCAAGAACTAAATCATGCAGCTATAGATATATACAAACAATATTAATATATACAAAATTTAGGAACCATCACAACCTTCCCTTCCCATAAACTCATCCAACCTACTCTTAAATACATTTAGATTTGGACTACCTACTACCCTCTGCGGCAATTTGTTCCAGAAGTCTACCACTCTATTGGTGAAAAAATATTTTCTTAAATCCAACCTACACCTTTGCTTTTTAATTTTCAAGTGGTGACCTCTAGTCCGATTTCCATCATCTAACTCAAAAAACTTGCTAACATCCAATTTATCTATCCCAGAAAAAATTTTAAACAGCTCAATCATATCCCCTCTCACACACCTCCATTCGAACGAGAACATATTTAATACCCTCAGTCTATCTTCATATTCAAGGTGCCTCAGGGAAGGAATAATCTTTGTTGCCCTCCGTTGCACTGACTCAAGAAGGTTAATATCGTGTCTAAAATGTGGGGACCATGCCTGTATACAGTACTCTAGATGTGGCCTAACATAAGAGTTATAGAGTTTAAGAATAACCTCCTTACTTTTGTAACTGACATTTCTCTTATTAAACCCAGCACTCTATTTGCCCTATTTCTTGCTTCAATACACTGCTTAGAAAACCTTAATGACTTATCTATTACTACTCCTAGATCTTTCTCATCCTCTACTGAGCTCAGCCAATGCCCATCCATTTCATAGTTAAATTCTCTATTATCTTTTCCCATGTTAATAACTTTGCACTTATCAAGGTTGAAAGTCATTTGCCACTTATGTGCCCAGGATAACAATTTATTTAATCCCCCTGCACTTTAAAATTATCATCAATATCTTTAACTACAGCTGCTAATTTGGTATCATCCGCAAAAATTGACACTTTATTATTAACTGCCTCCCCAAGATCGTTTATATAGATGACAAATAATAATGGACCGAGAACTGATCCCTGAGGAACCCCACTGATAACATCCCTCCACTCTGACTTTACACCATTTAGCACTACCCTTTGCTTCCTGTCTTTCAGCCACTCAGCTATCCAATTTGAAACACCCCCACATATCCCAATCATTTTTAATTTATGAACTAGTCTCCTGTGTGGTACCTTATCAAATGCTTTACTAAAATCTAAGTAAATTATATCTACATTCTCTCCCTTATCTACTTGATCTGTTACAAACTCCAGAAAGTCTAGTAAGTTAGTCAAACATGATCTACCTGATCTAAACCCATGCTGAGCATCGCTGATTAACCCCTCCCTCTCTAGATGTTGGCAAATCCCTTTTTTAACTATTTTCTCAAGAATTTTACAGACTATAGGAGTTAGGCTAACCGGTCTAAAGTTATTTGGATCCTCCTTACTACCCTTCTTGAAAATGGGGACTACATTCGCTCTCTTCCAATCATCGGGTATTTCTCCATATTCCAATGACCTAGTATATAACTTGTCCAGAGCTATTGAGATACTTTCTACCCCTTCTTTAAGTATCCTAGAATGAATATTATCAGGGCCGGAGGCCTTGGTAGTATCTAAATCACCTATTAGTCCTTTTATCATCCGATCCACACAAATGTTAGTACCTTATTGTTCCAAATGGATGCGTTCAGTATTAGTTTTTATTACTATATATGTGTAGTTCAATAAACAAATGGTCAATTTCAGTAAAAAAAAAGGTCACAAATTTTTCCTGGAACAATGAACTACTTTTCTGTCCTCACCTCTCATATTTAAACGACCATCCACGTCGTTTCCCGCTCATTTGTCGAAATGTCATTTTTGTGCGGAGTTTGTTTGTTACCCATTTTAACTGACAATGGTATTTTAACCGACAATGAGAAATGTTTTGTTTCTCGAAGCCCATGGGCCGTGTAGTGGAAGGGCAGTGGGTTTTTGGAGGGTTTGAACATGAAACAAAGATAATTTTCATTGTTTCGGTGGCAAATCAAAATCGAGAAACCCTCCTCGCGATAAAAAAAGTGGATTTTGCCGGGCACGACAGTCGTATCTGACGGATGGGCAGCCTATTTAAATTTTTCATCTGAAGGATATGAACATCTTACCGAATTCTGGCTTGCTGCGGGTAAACTACCCACCTGTTTGATGTAAGTATTAACGATTATTTTGAGCGTCGGCTCATTGTTGGGTACAGCTCACCGCAGGGATAACACTGCCATGACCCTGAGTTTCAAGCTAGATCATTCAAAGGAACTTTTTTTTAGCCATTTGGGTTGAGTAAAGACTCGTTTTACGCAGTTTGAAAATGGAATCCGTTTGTCAACCGTATCCGTCATTGATTGTCGAACTATTAACTATTTTTGGACTTTTATAATCTACTTAAAATTAATAAATTACAAGGTTTGTGTCCAGTCATTAGATATTACCCAGCATTTTGAATTTAGATTGTTCTAAAACTAAACGCGACTCAAGTGAGGGCCATTAAAAAAAAAAATTGGCATTGAAGGACGCATTTTTCTCAAATGCCTGGTTTCTAGTCAATTAATTGATATTAGAAGTTCCCTCCCATTAAGTCGAGGTTATACGAAAAACTTTGATTGATTGGTTTAGTTTCTCAGAGAGGTTGCCATTCACTATTGTAAACAAAATAGGCTTTCCTCATTGCTATTTCAGAAGTATACCCACTGCAATAAAGTAAGTAAACGGCGTTTTTCATTTGCTTATTTTCAGGCATTGGGTAAAATCAATGGCGCCGGGTATATTTGAAATAGGACAAATGTGCATGAATATTCAGGCAGGGGTAAATGAAATATAAAAAAAAACAAAAATCCACTTTTTCGGCCGAGCCACCAATATATAATCAGAAATCACCATAAACTTCGTCCACAGATTTCAGCTAGGAAAAATAGCCCAAAATAAGCAACAACTTGGATCTGCCCATATTCTATACAATTACCTTACCCTTACTTTGAGCTATTTTTTCCGAGCTTAAATCTATGTGGACAAAGTTTATGGCAATCTCCCATTATATACTGGGAGGCCAGGCAACAAAGACCCCCCTCCCCCCCAAAAATTATTGAAATCTCAGGGTCATTGCAGGCTGTTCCCCCTGATGAGCTGACCATCAAAGTTAAACTTGTTTTTACACTATTATAATTGGTAGATGTGTACTTACATCAGACTGGTGGGTAGATTTTGGCAGCGACAAAATCTCAGAGTGGTTGATGGTTAGATGTTCATATTCTTCAGATAACAAAATGGAATAAGCTGCTCATCGGCCAGATAAGACTGTCTTTCCCTGCAAAATCGATTTTTTTTTATTGCTGCAGGGGGGGTATTGATTTTCAACTGAAACAATGAAAATTTTCTTAGTTTCACATTCGAACCCTCCAAAACCCCACTGCCCTTCCACTATGCCAAATTTTGCCTCGTTGATTTCAACTGTTTTCTCTTCCTCATGATAAATCAAATCACAACCATGATAATGTTCCCAATGGAGAGGCATGATCCTGTGAAAATTGGTGGGGGGAGTTCCTTTCAAACCCATTGACTTGTACTTAACATAGTTCGCCTTTGCTGTTAGCATCAATATAAGATTTATCAACCCCATAAGACCCAATTTCTGTTGATTGTAAGTTCTGCCTTGCAAGTGGGACACTTGTTTAGATTTGAAAAGGCTGGGCTTTGATAAAATTGACACATTTATCGTCTTCAGCTAAAATAGCACCTAAATGGTGAACATGCAATAAACACACAATGGGTAACACTTCAGTTTCAGTGTGTAGGGTAGGTGGTGCTGTTTATAGGCTACAATATATTTCTTGTGATGTCAGATGTGAACAATTTCGGCCTTATATTTTTGGTATAGGGGGGGCTGTGCCCCCCAGACCCCCCAATTTATTGAAACTCTGGATCATCGCAGGGTAGTCCGCCTGCAGTGATATCTCCCCCACAAGCAGTCCCCTTGAATGTACCGTTTTTTCCCCCCCAACAGCTTTTTACTGGCAGAAAAACCTAAACTAATGACAAACAATACTTTTATAGGTTTCTTGATTAGTTAATCTGCCTCTAAATATTCTAAGTTTTTCGTTGGCATGCAAAATAAACCCGAATTTGAATAATGAAGAAGCACAACTAGACCACGAAAAAGCTAAGCAGGTTCTATTTATAGCTACAACGTTGCCAGTAAGAAGCTGTTATTGTTCACTGCGAAACAACAAAACAAACAATAAAAGACATCAAGAAACCTTACCTAACTTAGAAAAACTATAAATGAGCAGATGCGCATATATTTAGTAAATAATAGACTAAAAGTTACAATCCCCCAAACAACCCCAAAAAAATATAACCCCTTGATTGTTCACATCTGAAGCTACCGTCTGATGACATAAGAAATATATTGTAGCCTACTAACACCGCCACCTACCGTGGCCCCCATATCTGAAGTATTACCACATACTGCAAGAAGAAGACAGTTTGACTAATGGTGCAAAATTCGCATTGGTAGGAGCTTAAATTTGTTTCTTGAACTAGACATATAGTAATAAAAACAATACTGAATGGATCCTTTTTGAACAAGAATCAAAATGAATTGTAAAAAAAAAAACATTTAAAAAAAAATAATTTTTTAGTCAGTTAAGAAGCCAGGCTTCGTTAACAAGCCCAAAATATGGTTTTATCGAGCATTAAACAATGGAAAAATTAAAGATTAAATAATGGTCAGGCATAGAGTAGTTAGGATATATAGAAAAGAAATGGGGGGAGGGGGAACCCCCAGAAAATAATAAAAAGAAAACCTACTTTTGAGCAATATAAAAAGCAAAGAAATGGCCCCCAAATAAGCTAGAATTTTCTGAAATCTTGTTAGTTTTTCAAAGTCCAGAGTTTTTCCGTGTCTTCAATATTGGAAAGAACCCTCAAGGCATGGGTGACATTTTTTGAGCACTCTCAAGTCAGATAATTTTTGCTTCAGCACACTAATTGTTGTTTTTGTTATTTCTTTTTATTGTTGTTTCCTGTTCAATCTTTTAAAGTAGCCTAGAACTAGGCTGTTTGTTTACGGCGACTTATGCCTAAGTCACCAGATAGCCCCTTTAATTAAAAAAAAAAATGCTTCAGCACATTCATTCAAAATGACTGGTGAAGGAGGCTGCAGTCTTAATTTAGACTGTTTATTTACCAAAGTTCTGTGCAATCGTGAGTTTTAGAAGGCTCTAAAACCTGGGAAATGACGGCGCCAAAAGTCCCCTTGGTGCCGTATATTTTTAATTTACACAATTCTCACTTGCTTTAAGAGACAAAAAATATTTAGGCAATGGGAAAAAACATCTTTGTTAACTCCATTCAGAGTTATAGGTAGGGCACATTTTTACAAATGAATTTAAAAATGTTTTTCTTATGCAGTCCATACTAGGAAAAGTGTGTATTTCAGTAATTGCAAAGATTGAGGCCCCCTGATATTTGAGCCAGTTTGCTATTGTTTTGTCTTTTTTCAGCTATCCGTCTGACCAATCAGAAGTTTATTTTCCCAACTTTGTTTCTAAAGTGGTAAAAAGTACAGTTTTTGTATTTTCTGTTTTTTCCGTAAGTTTAATATCTATCATGCCCTTAACCCCACTATTTTGTCTTGGTGTAGTTTTTTTTTTTTATCACTTCTTGCCAAGGAATTGTGTTTGGGGAATTGAAGTATGAAAAGCAGTAACAGTTTATTTTCCCAGTTTTCCTGTGTGTTTATAAAGACGGGATAAAAAGTAGTTTTTTTATATTCTATTTTTTCTTAAGCTTATCAATCTCACTTAAATATTATATGCTTAACATCATATGGCCTCAACAGTCAGCAGAGCCAAACAAATGGCAGGGGGGATCCTCCCCACCTTCAGTACAAGGAAGCAAAATGTCAGGCTGACCCTATGGAAGGAAGGCCCTAGTACAGCTGATTATAGACTTGCAGTGAGCTGTGGTCACCCCACAAAAAGCGAGATATACAAGACCTAGAGTCGGTTGGGTATGAGGCACCTAAACTACTGGGAACGTTGAAAATCCTAGGCCTATACTCCCAGTAGAGGAGGAGAGATGGGTACCATGCCATATGTGTGCCTACACCCACATAAACCGTACAGGCCGCACATGTTCCAGGAGTGCGTGCCCTGCCCACAACTGCACCTGCACAGATTAAGACTACTGGGAGCCAGTCTGAGCCACAGTGGGCCCCAGATATTCAACTCTCTCCCAATAGAGGTGAGGGGAAGCACAGGCTACCCGGTTCTAAGTTCAAAAGGAGGCTAGATAAATTCCTTGAATATTAAAGGCAATAAAAGATAAATGAAAATAGATAGCTACAAATGGATCAAAGACCAGAAAACAACTAGCTCAATCAGCAAAAACAACAAATAGAAAGAAATAGATGGTTTGCTGTATGAATTAGATGAAAGATGGTGGAAAGAAGAAAAATTAAGCAAAGTCAGCATAAGTATTTACAACAAATGGAAAGATAAAATAAATGAAATAGAATATTGTGATAACAGTGAAAAGCTCATCACTGGTTTAGAGCCAGAACAAATACTTACTCTAAAGGACAGAAAAAGAAAGACTTGAAGGTGAACTCTGCCATGTAGAGAAGGAAGACATGGTCCACTTCATGTTGGAATATCCATATCTGCAAGAAGAAAGATCAAATTCAGTATATCTGCAAAACCTTGTGCAGGAAGATAAAGGAAATGTAATGGGTAAATTTTTTCCAGAGGAAAACACAAGGGAAAGGAAATATTAATGAAAATATGGAAGAAAAGAGAGTCTAATTGAAACAGATTGGATGTATAAGTATGAACCAACAATAATGGAAAATAAGTAAATAATAAGGGGGTACTGATAAAAAAAGTAATAACCCCAAGATACTGCTGTTCCTGTACCACTGGTGAGGGGCTACACACGGCTGTCTGCCAAACCACCTCAAACTCAATACCCAAACAGATTAGTCTCTGCACTATTTTTGCATTCAAATCTTATGTTTGGCTTTCGAATCTGGAATATTAACATAATTTCATCGATGACAAAACCCACTCCCAAATTGCTTCCATATGATTGATTGTGACTGATCATGCATATACAATTAGAACCATCCACAGAAATGAGTCAAGAATACCCCCCCCCCCCAAAAAAAAAGTTAACCCTCCCTCCCCGTATAATTTATTGAGGAAATAGGTTTTTAATTATTTTCTTCAGTATTTACAGAAGAGAATCCAGATATAATTAAATGGCTTATATTGGAGTTAAATACTGGTAAGCCATCTGGCCCAAAGGATATTCATTCTAGGTTACTCAAAGGTGTAGATAGTATTGCAGGAGCTCTTGAGAAGATATATAGTGTTTGGAGAAATGCCTAATGATTGGAAATTAGAGAATATAGTGCCAATTTTTAAGAAAGGAAGTAGAGGACTAAAATAACTAGGCTGGTAAGCTAAAATTCTTGAAGATAGTTAAGAAGGCGATTTAGTATGGTAGGTAGTTAATAAATGATGCTCACATGGATTTAGAAGAGGTAGATTGGATTGTCTTTAACATTTTATTTTTATCACTGATTATAATCTATTCTAATGGCTAATCTGTAGTCTTATTTATTCCGCGGAAACCACTTTTTTGCAAGGCATGATAGGGATGTTATTTAAACATTTAGTAATTTACTTTAGTGGTGGCCAATTTCTCTAGTTCTTTTTTTTTTGCCTCTCTTAATTTGTTTCCAGTTGATGGCAGTTTCTTTTTTCACCACCCCCCGGCTGGTATTTTAATAATCTACTAGTAATTGCTAACAAAATAGTATATTTACTTACTTCAGACCAATGGGTAAAGTTTCATGATGAGATCCAGAATTTGTAGAAGCAAAACTACCATGCTATTTGTTCAATAGACATGTGAAATGAAAAAAGTATTTACAATGAGATTTTTCTACACCATTCATTCTTGCCCAACATGCCAGCAAATGATTTATCACGGTATGCACTTAACATTTTGAACATTAGCAAATAAGCCTGCACTCCATAGGGTATATATATCTATATGGCCCATGCGGCCTGAAAGGTGCAGCGATTTCAAAAGTCAAAACATTGAGGAAGTGTTTGTTGTACATCAAACTTTTAGTAATAAACCAGCCTATATGGAATAGATTGTTTTCCAATCATAATGATAAATAGTGCCATAAAAAAACCTGCAGTCTTTTTATAGTTCGATTCTGTCTTTGCTCAGCCAACACTTCATGGCAACTAATTTTATTTAATAAAAAAACAAACAAGGGGGAAACTATGTCAAAAGAAAAGCATCAAGGCATGGAATATTTAAGATATCAATAAAGTTAAAAGCCCAACAAAATATCATCGCTGATTGGCCAGTGGGATAGCTGAAAAATATCCCCCTCCCCAGTTGAATTACCTAAAACTAAATTTTAACATTATTTCATCCTTAAACGTCTAAATTGGGGCTCAGGAAATAACTTGATAAATATCAAGATATAGGGTGATAAACCTACAAAGATACCCTGCTTCCTCACTTTCCATACAACCTTCCCCACAACTTTCTCTGGTTGGCTTTTAATTTCATGGGTAGATACTGACCAGCTTTCTCTAACCCAACTATCCCAGATTTGGGCTGAGGGGAGGGGCCAATGCCGCCTCAACCCCGAGGGGTGGGGGTGGAGGGGGATAACCTGCTTTATACCCACCCACACGTTTTTCACATACCCTTTCCTTTCCCTTCACTGCCTATCTATTTGTATGCCATGTCTAAGGTGGAGCTGCCAAGGTCATTAGGTAGGGGTAGTGGCTTCAAGTGGCAGCAGCTGGTTATACCATCCACGCACTCACCCCTCACAGAGCAGGCTACTGAGTGGGGGGATCAGAATTTGCATCCCATAAATACTATAGGGTAACCATGCCTCATGATTATAAAAAAAAACAACAAACAAACTCCAACCGCTATCCACTTTCCTCAATTGCATCGTCCAATCTGCCCTCGGGCAGCTCCACAAAAAACATACCCCTCCTCCTTTCTATTAGGATTGCATACAGGTGTGAGGTACTTACCCCTTTCTGGATTCACCTTGCTTTCCAAGGGGACTGCCCCCCCAAAAAAAAACAAACAAACAAACAACAACCAAAACAAAACCAGGCAGCTCCTCCCCTACCACATTAGAGGAGGGGGCAAGGGATAGCAGAGCCTGTGTTCCTTGATGGATGCAGGTTCTCCGGCATTAAAAGGTTAAAAAAAAAACCCAGCCTAATGAAATCTGTGATGTCTTGGCGGCGCGGGGGGGGGGTCCTCCCCTGACAACCAAGACCGATTATGCATCTGATCTCCAGTCGAGCTTTGTCAATGCCTGGCACATGCCACTCGTTCTGCACTGTGACGTGAAGTACATTATGTGCCTGTACTCCAGTCCTGCATTCACAGTCAATCTCTGACACCAGTCATAGCCCATTTCGTTGGGTTTCAGTGTTACACTCAGGCGGATACCACCTGCCCAGCTCTCCAACCTGGAGCCTGTGCCACCTTTGACTATTGTCCACTCCTCCCAAAGTTCCCACCGTTGGGAGTTGCGTTTGACCTTTTGTGAGCACACTTTGTGTCATGCTGACTGTGCCAGTGTATACCGATTGCTCCAATTCCCAGGACAGGGTTCTATCTGTCACTGCCTGTCATCATGACCGAACTGTTACAATAATATTTTCAAGTTGGATAGTATGAGATGTTAGAAGTGTCGCTTGTAACATCTGGCCTCCTGCCTAGAAAATGCTAGGTATAGAGCTAATATAGTATTAGGGTTTATTGGGATAAGCTTGAAAAATAGGAGTGCTGATGTCATCATGAAATCCTGGCTTTAGTTGAGCCTCATCTTAACTCTTCCATTTTGGTCACCCTATATTATAGGATGGAGATCTAGTTTGTAAGTGCAGAAAAGGATAATTAAGATAATTGACTTGTGGTTTGAGGAGCTTTCCTTATGGTGAAAGGCTTTGAGGAAGGATACTTGATTCAAGTCAACTGGGTTATAGGGGAGGCTTGAAAAGGTTACGTTTAATTCATACTTTGTTCATCCCCTCCCCCCCCCGCGCATAGAAATTCAAACAGGACTAATAGCAGGAAAGGTTTGATGGATCAAAATGCTTGGAATCTTTGGACAGTTTTTTGCATTAGGGTGTTTTGATTACAGTAAAATTGAGCTTGCATCTAAATTTGGTTTTAATGTAATGCTTCAACTATAAAATTATTTCATTATTAAATATTATATAAATATTTTTTAATTTTCAGAACAAAATCTAAAAAATGGCTCGTACCAAGCAGACTGCCCGTAAATCTACTGGAGGTAAGGCTCCTCGTAAGCAATTGGCGACGAAAGCCGCTCGTAAATCGGCTCCATCGACCGGTGGTGTGAAGAAGCCTCACAGATACCGCCCAGGTACCGTCGCTCTTCGAGAAATCCGTCGGTACCAGAAATCTACTGAGTTGCTCATCCGTAAATTGCCGTTCCAGCGTCTGGTTCGTGAGATCGCCCAGGATTTCAAAACCGACTTGCGTTTCCAGAGTGCTGCCATCGGCGCCTTACAGGTTTGTGCCTCTTAGTTTCCTACTTTAGGGAATGGTTCAACCATTCTGTGGTAGCCCACATGTTGGACAATTATCTTCCGACGCGCATCATACCTCCCCCCCCAAGAAAACACTAATACCCAGTATTGAAACTAAGCCGCGTCTCCCCGAAAGTTTTTGTTCCAGCGCGATAAACATGGCGGGTAATGGGGCGTGGCTGGAGAGTATTGTTTCTTATTCTACGATAGACATATAACTCCTTTCACATCTCCTTAATCCCTAACAGGAAGCTTCTGAAGCCTATCTTGTCGGTCTCTTCGAAGATACTAACTTGTGCGCCATCCACGCCAAGCGGGTTACCATTATGCCCAAAGACATCCAATTGGCCCGGCGAATTCGAGGAGAGAGAGCTTAAACAGCGCAGGTTGTGCGAAATTTTAATTTAATCTTAACTCTTAATGATACTTACTACAACGTACTTTTAAGCTACAAAACTGCCATTCGTTGATTCGATTTCTTTTACTGCGATTAGTTGTCCACTTATGTAGGATGCAGTGTGCTCGGCGACCTAAACTGTTAAACGCCAGTTTCTTTCGGAATCCCCGCACCAAATAACTTAGGCGGTTGTTTTTTAAAAGTTTTTCAACGGATTTTTTTTTAATTTATTTCATCCTTTTCTCACCGTTAATCATTCGATCTTCATAATTTTTTTATACTGAAAAAAAAAAATCTTTGCATAGATGCGAATACTTTATTGAAATTTATTTTCGAAATTATCAGCGGAATCATTAATGGTAATATTGGAGTAATGTTGATATTTAATAGATTTCTTTAGGTATAATGTTTTTCATTTACTGCAAGGAGACTTCATCTGTATTATAAGAATGTGTAATAAGAATTGTCCACTAAATGAATTTCCATAGATACCCGCCACTTCTGAAAAAAAAAAATGGAACTTGTATAGAATCTTTTTAAGTCAAGTCCCTATTTCCGTATTACAGATTTTTGATTGTAATTAGTAGCTTTTTCTTGTCGGCAAACCAGGAAAATGTAAGTACATGTGTAGTATTGAAAGTAATTCAATTTCAGCAACCCCCCCAAAGTACAATGTCTAGACAAGGACAGGGAGCAAAAGAATAATTGTATTTGATTGTTTTAAGGGGAAATCTTATCGTAACTATTAAGGATTTTTTTTATGCTTTCCTCACCCGGGAGTGGAAGTTTCATTTAAGTCCCTTTTTTTTTTGTATAAAATGTAAAATTAATAAAAATTATTTATATTCTTGTTTCTCTTGTGTGAACCTATAAATGTGGGCAGTAGTGACTATCTCAAACGTAGCTACAGTTCCTTTTTAATTTTCCTCACCTGCTGGGGTGGCCTTTTGATGGCTAGCTAGTCTTAACTAATATCTGGAAACCCTATTACAAGAGTCTCTTGTGATTTTAGGTGCTAGTTTGGTTTCTAACCTTCGTTGTTTTTTGCGTGATTTAGTTTTGTATACTGGAGAGCTTCCCAAAACTTTTGCGCGCATTCATTTTTCTACATAGTTGATTATGAACATTGGACGGGCGACGTTAGGCTACAAAGGTAACGGAAACTAAACGCCTCATATGGTGACTCACTTCCAGGTGGTATAAAGATTTTAGTGTATCGTTTTCGACTTATAGCAAATGGAGTATGCAAGTGTCAAATTGTTCTGGCTGGCACCTCTGGTAAGGGCTGAGTCATTCCTGTTGGTCCGCTTACAAGTTTGTAAAAAAAAAAAAACGGGACTTAGATTTGTCCTGCCTTTCATTGGATCTTGGTTGTATATAGTATACTAGTAACTTTGTGCCGTCTGTGCAGACCTATTAAACCTTAAATGCACAACGCCAGCCCCGGAAACCCAAACTTGAGCCTTCCAGCCAATATATCAATTTAGAAGGACAGAGAATGAAGGTGAAATTACCTGTAGCTAAGGCAAGACGGAAAAGCAGCAGATAAAGTTAATTTGGGAATATACGCCCATCAAGACGCTCCATACCCATAGGAAAGGTTGACATCATAATAGGGATTAAGAAAGCACGTTTCAAGTACGAATTAAAGGGCCCGTATTCAGATAATGAGGTCCATAAATGTTTTTAAAGAGGAGGAATAAAAATCCCGAAAGAGCTTCTTCAATATAAAGAGAATTCAAAAGAAAAGTGGAAGAACAAAGTTCCCCTGCGAAAGAGATTAAGAAAACGATCTTAGGTTTCTAAACTGGTGTGGTGGATCCGTATCCAATTTCGAAGAGGACATACCAGACGTAACTGATTGTAGAGTTGCAGTAGTGCCGGGCCCTTGTAGGCCTCCATGGTGGGGAGTCCCGAGGGAGAATGCGAAGTTTTGTTTTTGCAATGGCTAGCCATAAACCAAAAACCTCACTTTCTCGTAAGGGTTCTTTTGCTAAACGTTCCTTAGCTCCACTTTCAGCCTTCCCTCGCTCGTTGACCCTTATTCCAACGAAGTAGACCCAGATCTAGATTATCGCTTGTCATGAATTCATCATCCGACACCCTACTTGCAAAAGTCGATTGTTTGACGTCAATGAATCTTTTGAGTCTCGCTGTGGGGAACCCCGCCGGATGTAGTCAAGAGGTAGTGGTGATGTAGTCGAGGTGTCATCCCACTCAACACCTTGTGCGAAATCTATCTTCGATAGCTGAAATTCCAATAACTAGCCCCATCCGCGTCTGAATTTTGTTAAAGGTGTCGTCCGTACAAACGAACTAAGGCATTACGACCTCACCCGCCTACAGAGTAAACTTGGTACCCAACGTGTCACACACGTACACAGGGTAACTAAAACATTAGGCTCCACTAGAGTCGCAACCGCCACTGATTTTAACATTCGAACGACAAGAACTGCCGCAGTATATTAAAGCTGGGTACCTTCGTGTCCCGGTAAGTCCCTACATCGAACTACCCAGACGCTGCTAAAATTGCAATCAATTTGGACATGTTGGCCGCGCCTGCGTGAATGGCTACCATGGCCCCGAATTCACCAAAACCTCGCTGTGTTGACCTGTCTATTTGCTTAACGGAATTTCGATGGTCAATTCTTGATCTTGATGGGAGTGACCACTTCCATATTGTTTTGTTAGACCTTCAAATTAGCCCTCGTACAACCATTTCCCTTAAGTGGGACTTAGGCCATGCAGATTGGGAAGGTTTCCAAGAGGCGTTCTTCACAAGTGCATCCTTGGGAACCTTCAATGGAGTGGACGCGGCAGTAGAATACTTTACACATCGACTATCTACAATGCAGCTACACACCATTCCACGTAGGCGACCCGCCACGGTTCGCTCAACCGTGCCCTGGTGGACCTCGGCGTGTGCAACAGCTATCAAAAACTACAAGTTACCCCATGCCCAATTCCAAAAGAACCCAACTTTGTGCAACAAGGTCAACCGAAACCGAGCTCGTGCTCTTCGTCAAAGAAACCTGCGTCAGGCTCGCCGAAATTAATGGCGCAGATACGTTTCATCAATTTCCTCTGCCGCCTACCGCTAAGATCTGGAAGAGGATTAATAAGATCAGGGGCCGTTATGCTGATCATCATACCCCAACACTCAACTTACACGGTTGCTTGGAGAATGACAGCCGTCAGCAATGCCTTTGCTGACCATTTCCGCGCCGTCAGCCGTTACGATAAGGCTTTTCTATCCTACAAATCAAAGGAGGAGTCTCATTCTCTCAACTTCACAACAAAATATAACCTTCCATATAACGCTCTATTCAGCATCCATGAGCTGCATAGTGCCTTGTCCCTTTGCAGATCTACTTCCCCTGGTCTTGACGAGATCCATTTCGATATGATTCGGCACCTACATCCACACTACTCTCTCCTTACCTGATTTATACAACCTTATATGGGTGAAGGGTTTTTACCCTTCATCAGCCGCATTGGGATCATCCTCCCCTTTGTAAAACGGGGAGGGACGCGTTGGACGCAGATCACTACCGTCCTATAGCTCTCACCAGCTGTTTGAGTAAGTTGCTGGAAAAATGACGTTGGAGCGCCTAAACTGGTTCCTAGAAACCAATCACCTCTCTCTCCATTTCAATCTAGCTTCCCGCGAAAGGTCATAGTACCCTTGACCTACTACTACGTTTCGAGGGATCGATCAGGAAAGCTTTCTCATTAAAGCACCGATCCTGGCCATAATTTTCGATATCGAGAAGGCCTACGACCCACATGCAGATACGGCATCTTGAAGCAGTTTTACGTCTGGGGAATGAGAGGCTTTGTACCGTCACTTATTCAGAGGGTTTTTTTTAGCATCTCGATCCTTCAAGGTACGTGTTGGAGACGCATACTCTGACCTGAAACCCCAAGACGAGGGAGTTCCTCAGGGCAGTGTTCTAAGTGTCATGTTTTATAATTGCCATCAATGATATTATTTCGTCTCTCCCAGAGGGTGTATCAGAAACTCTGTTTGTCGATGACTTTGCACTATACTGTTCCTCACCTCGCCTTCCATCAGCAGTGCGTCGGCTACAAATAGCGATCGATGCTGTCTCTAAACCAAAACAATGTATTTCCACCGGGGCAGAGGGGTTCTTGTTCCACCATCTATGTCCCTACTAGGCGAAGATATAGTTTGTCTCCGAGTTTCGGTTTCTTAGCGTAACTCTCGATCCAAAGTTATCCTGGTTACCACACCTACCCCGACTTCGAACAGGCTGTCTGCGGACATTTTGAAAGTCCTGTCACACACTTCGTGGGGCAGCGACCGACAAACATTGTGGACATTATACACAGCCCTCGTCCAATCCAAATTAGATTATGGCTGTCAAATTTACTCCGGCTTTCCCTTCCCCCTTTAAAATGCTCAACTCAATTCGAACCCTCGGAGTTTGCCTTTCCAGTGGAGCCTTCCATACTTCTCCTGTCAACAGCCTTTACTGCAAGAGTATGGTACTTCCTTTGCCCCACCATAGACTTCAAATCTGCATGCGATACCTCTGCCCAGTACAGCAAGCCCCTGTATCAGAGGTCTACAGATGCCTGTATGCTGCCGAATCAACGGCGGCATATAATAAGTTGCCATCTTTACCCCGCCTCCTGAACCTTTTCATAGGCTATCATCCCTCTAACCTGGGTGCTCCAAGGGTCCTTACCCTTCCATCCTTACTGACCCCTAATTGGCGTGCTCCTCTTCCCACAGTATGTACCAACATGTGGAGCCTGGAGAAGTCCTCCATGGACCCTCGCATCATTAAAAGCCTGTTCTTAGAGCATTCGATCTCACACAAACAATGCTGCCCACTATACAGGGATGGCTCTAAGTCGGACGGTGGCGTGGGCGCCGCAGCCATCTACCCAGGAGGAGAATTCCTAACTCTATCTTGGCCGCCAGCAGCATCCATTTTTACTGCTGAACTTTCAGCAATCCTTTTAGCCTTTAGACTCATCCAAATTTTACCTTTTAGTGATTTTGTCATTTTTTCCGACTCAAGGAGTGTCTTACAGTCAATTAGATCTTTTAATGCGTCCCATCCCCTGGTCACAGAAATTTGCAACTGGCTGATCCAAAATGCGTCTTGATATAGAATTATATTTTGCTGGTTCCCTGGGCATGTGGGGGTCCTGGGCAACGAGAGAGCTGATCGGCTGGCCCCGCTTAGCACAGTCTGTCCCCTGAGAACACGGCTCTGCCTTTTAGGGACTACTTTCCTTCAATAAAAAGTATATTTTTCAAGTGTGGCAGAATGAATGGGATGACTGTTCATCATCCAAATTATACAAAATTAAAAATTCTATTCGCCCTTGGCCCTCGAGCCGTCATAGGAATGCGATCGTTGGAGGTGGCCCTTTGCCGAGTTCGCATTGGCCACACGAGACTTATCCACGGCCATCTTATTTCGGGTGGTGTCCATATCAGCGCTTGCTGTCGTTTTTGCGGTAGGGACGAATCGGTTGCCCACCTTTTATTGGATTCTCCGGTTGTCCTTTTTCCCGACTCTTTTAACTATCCCTCAACACACCCGTCTTCGATTCATATTAGCGGAAAAATCTTTTAACCATTCGTTCTTTAAATTTTTGTCACAAAGTGGTCACCTCCACCTTTTAAGGATGATTTGCCTCGTTTTATCTTAGCTCCCATATAGAATCCACTTGGATTGGGCAGCAACCCACTGGTTCCTTACCTTAAACCTTAAAAATGGCCATCAAATACAACCGCGTTTAGGAAGCACTAGTATAATGTATTCAATATATCACCATAAGAAAACAAGATTTCGACCGCGAACATGAAGAGAGGAACAGGGGAGAAAGAACACCAAATCACTGCTTCCACTACAATAATGATTGAACAAGGAGTAGATCCGATAACACTAGAGGAGCTAAAAAATAGTTTCATTGTCACAAAGAAAAGAGCTCCTAGAAAAAAAGGGCTATCCTGCGAGAACCTAGTAAGCACCAGATGTGTTTCTTGCCAAAATATTAGAAATCTTTAATGCGACAATACTCGTAAGCCCCGGGTATTTCCCTGATGCCATGAATAAAGGAAAAATAACATTTTTACCCAAATCAACCCGGAAACTTCAGGCCTTTAACCCTGTTGGAAACAATGGCCAAACTACTAGAAAAAATGATCAGCAGGAGATTGAGCCAAATACCTCGAAGATAATCTGATTCTTCGCGCCACCAACACGGGATTAGGAAAGGTAGAAGTACCGACACAGCCCTGCCCATAATTGAATCATTAATCAAGGCTAAATACGAAAAAAATAACACGGACCTGGTATTAATGCATGTCTAGAAGGCATTTGACAAGGTCTGGATAATAAGCCTTAAATAAAAGTTAAAAAGATTAGGACTGCCATCTACCCTAACCAAATGCATATGTCATTTTGTAACACCGCACAACATTCACTACCATAGAAGAACGGAGGACCCGAATTTGAAATCAATCGGGGGTTTTCCCCAAAGGGGAGTGTACAATTCGCAGACGACATCTCTATCACGAATACTCGCAGTCCGTACAGGCACCCACCAACAGGGGAGTGTACAATTCGCAGACGACATCTCTATCACGAA
Organism: Ceratothoa steindachneri; assembly: GCA_963969495.1. Classification (NCBI taxonomy): domain Eukaryota; kingdom Metazoa; phylum Arthropoda; class Malacostraca; order Isopoda; family Cymothoidae; genus Ceratothoa; species Ceratothoa steindachneri. The sequence continues at coordinate 213,927,882 of OZ018317.1, forward strand.
TACTCGCAGTCCGTACAGGCACCCACCAACAGGGGAGTGTTCAATTCGCAGACGACATCTCTATCACGAATACTCGCAGTCCGTACAGGCACCCACCAACAGGGGAGTGTTCAATTCGCAGACGACATCTCTATCACGAATACTCGCAGTCCGTACAGGCACCCACCAACAGGGGAGTGTTCAATTCGCAGACGACATCTCTATCACGAATACTCGCAGTCCGTACAGGCACCCACCAACAGGGGAGTGTTCAATTCGCAGACGACATCTCTATCACGAATACTCGCAGTCCGTACAGGCACCCACCAACAGGGGAGTGTTCAATTCGCAGACGACATCTCTATCACGAATACTCGCAGTCCGTACAGGCACCCACCAACAGGGGAGTGTTCAATTCGCAGACGACATCTCTATCACGAATACTCGCAGTCCGTACAGGCACCCACCAACAGGGGAGTGTTCAATTCGCAGACGACATCTCTATCACGAATACTCGCAGTCCGTACAGGCACCCACCAACAGGGGAGTGTTCAATTCGCAGACGACATCTCTATCACGAATACTCGCAGTCCGTACAGGCACCCACCAACAGGGGAGTGTTCAATTCGCAGACGACATCTCTATCACGAATACTCGCAGTCCGTACAGGCACCCACCAACAGGGGAGTGTTCAATTCGCAGACGACATCTCTATCACGAATACTCGCAGTCCGTACAGGCACCCACCAACAGGGGAGTGTTCAATTCGCAGACGACATCTCTATCACGAATACTCGCAGTCCGTACAGGCACCCACCAACAGGGGAGTGTTCAATTCGCAGACGACATCTCTATCACGAATACTCGCAGTCCGTACAGGCACCCACCAACAGGGGAGTGTTCAATTCGCAGACGACATCTCTATCACGAATACTCGCAGTCCGTACAGGCACCCACCAACAGGGGAGTGTTCAATTCGCAGACGACATCTCTATCACGAATACTCGCAGTCCGTACAGGCACCCACCAACAGGGAAGTGTTCAATTCGCAGACGACATCTCTATCACGAATACTCGCAGTCCGTACAGGCACCCACCAACAGGGGAGTGTTCAATTCGCAGACGACATCTCTATCACGAATACTCGCAGTCCGTACAGGCACCCACCAACAGGGGAGTGTTCAATTCGCAGACGACATCTCTATCACGAATACTCGCAGTCCGTACAGGCACCCACCAACAGGGGAGTGTTCAATTCGCAGACGACATCTCTATCACGAATACTCGCAGTCCGTACAGGCACCCACCAACAGGGGAGTGTTCAATTCGCAGACGACATCTCTATCACGAATACTCGCAGTCCGTACAGGCACCCACCAACAGGGGAGTGTTCAATTCGCAGACGACATCTCTATCACGAATACTCGCAGTCCGTACAGGCACCCACCAACAGGGGAGTGTACAATTCGCAGACGACATCTCTATCACGAATACTCGCAGTCCGTACAGGCACCCACCAACAGGGGAGTGTTCAATTCGCAGACGACATCTCTATCACGAATACTCGCAGTCCGTACAGGCACCCACCAACAGGGGAGTGTTCAATTCGCAGACGACATCTCTATCACGAATACTCGCAGTCCGTACAGGCACCCACCAACAGGGGAGTGTTCAATTTGCAGACGACATCTCTATCACGAATACTCGCAGTCCGTACAGGCACCCACCAACAGGGGAGTGTTCAATTCGCAGACGACATCTCTATCACGAATACTCGCAGTCCGTACAGGCACCCACCAACAGGGGAGTGTTCAATTCGCAGACGACATCTCTATCACGAATACTCGCAGTCCGTACAGGCACCCACCAACAGGGGAGTGTTCAATTCGCAGACGACATCTCTATCACGAATACTCGCAGTCCGTACAGGCACCCACCAACAGGGGAGTGTACAATTCGCAGACGACATCTCTATCACGAATACTCGCAGTCCGTACAGGCACCCACCAACAGGGGAGTGTTCAATTCGCAGACGACATCTCTATCACGAATACTCGCAGTCCGTACAGGCACCCACCAACAGGGGAGTGTTCAATTCGCAGACGACATCTCTATCACGAATACTCGCAGTCCGTACAGGCACCCACCAACAGGGGAGTGTTCAATTCGCAGACGACATCTCTATCACGAATACTCGCAGTCCGTACAGGCACCCACCAACAATAGCCAGAATTATGGCAGCAGAAATCGCGAACATAATAATTTTGAAAAGAAATGCAAGATAAGGACAAACGCCGTTAACTTTACAATTATCCCATTAGGACGGAGGAAAACGTCGAGTAACTATAAACGAAGAAAGGTACATATACCCCAAAGAAGGCAAGGTTCTTGGACTAAAGATAACCTTTAACAGGTATCAAAAACACACCAGAGAGAACAAAATTAGCAAAATGATACCAGTTGAGAAACTTGAATACAAAGACATCAAAAGATAACGCACTATGCAAATCAGTTCTATTGTATCCAGCAATCTCACCCAATCTCCACAAAACCAATAATGTAAAATTACAGTCCAAAACCGGCATACTACTAATTACAAATACAAGAGACAACCAGAAGCAGGGCGATCTACACCAGGAGATAGAGCCAGTAAATATATCACTGCATAAAAGCAATCAAAATATGGGATAAATTAGAAATACTCCGAGAAGACGAAAAATGCAGATCCCAATAGAACAGAGAATAACGGGAGAAGCTTCAGGAGCGGAAAACCGATAAATGGAGTTATTCGCCGACTAATATAAAAAAAAAAATAGAAGAAAGAGCACTAAGGAATTGAAAATAAAACAAAGAAGAATATCAACTGCACAATACTCAAATAGGACACAAAGAAGCTCTTAGAAGAAGATTAGAGGCGGAAGAGCCCCCTGAATACCTAACCAAATATTAAAAAGAATATAAAAACGAGAAGATAAGCACCCAAGTGATGGCTGGTCAACCAGCAACTAACTCTTATTCATTCCCTTTCACCACTTTACCCTTATAATTACTGTCCACTCTACTTTCACTATTCTCTTTGATCTTCCAACTTTTTCAAGACGTAAGTGACCAAGTAGAAGTATCCCCTACCGTCACTCAAACTAGAGTGCCCTCATCATGAACGAGGCTTTTAATACAAAAGCTGCAATGTTTGATGTGCCACCTCATCAGACTTCCCCTATCCTCCCGTTCTGCTTGCACGGACCTTCCGACATAAATGCGACAGGTAACAAAGCTTTACAGTTGGGTCCCGAAAGATTCCTGAGGGTATCGGAAATCGTCTGTCCACTGGGATCCATATTGTAGTTTGCTCCTTCGGATGAACAACACCTAAAGGTGTATCTTTATCCCGACCGACCACCCCTACCTTAACGCATTTTTCACACAACTTCATTAATTTGTGAGTTTTCTGGCCAGCCACGTCTGTTTTTGGTATGTTGGTAACTTTATGGGAAGTTGTAGTGACCGGCGTGTACGTCCAAAATAGGACATACACGAGAGTCGCTACACACACAAAGTGCAGAGAGAGAAAAGTAAAGTTAGCGCGGTTTACGAGAATGTCACACGGTAGTAAACGGAGCACAGTTATCTCTGTTAGAGTTGGTCGAGGAAATCTTAGGCAAACATTATAATCAAGGCAGAATCCAGAATAAACTGGATAGGTATTAATATTAAACAAATATAAACCAGATTAGGAAGCTGTCTCCATGGCAACATGCCACCGTCCACAGAGAATTTTACCCAATAGTCGGAGTGCCTTCCTTATCAATATGTTCAGCAGTAGCCAATCAAAAGTCGAGTTATGTTAATACCGACAAATCAACAGGCTGGTACATAATAGGGAGGTGTGGCTTAGTTGGACGAGGAACTTGTAGGGCGTGGCTTAAATTGAATATATAACTGTGTGAAGTCAGAACAAAGAGGAGAATTAGTGTTTTATATAACGATATATCGCGTTATATATCGTTCAGTCCGATCTCTCAGATTCGCGTAATTCATCTTTGTACACAACACAGAAATTAAGGTGTAACTCCTAAAGGCTCTATTCGTCCATCCTCCTTTAGACTTTGCCCACACTTGACCTCGAACCTAATTTATGTCAACTTAAAAGTTAATTAAAGAACTTTTGTAAAGTGCAATAAGATCTAGTTCAAATAAAAATTCTATTTTTGCTTTGGTGACTTCCATATCCTGACGTTCCTCAATCTTTCTGCTTCAAGGCCTTATTAATCGGGAAAACAGCCGTTGCGCATTCTCCTCGTTAATCGCAATTCCTCGCGAGTACATAACTCCCGAAATACCGGTGTTCTACCCTAGTGTGGTCTATCCCCATCCTCCGGGCTATTTGACCCCGTCGCTAGAATAAGACCACCCCTCGGTTTAGGGCACCCCATAGTGTAGATAGAGGGGAGTAGGAAAGGGGGAAAAGAAAAAATAATAGCGTAGGCGAGTTGCGAACAGCTTCCCGCGTCGCTGGACCACTGTTAGCCAGCAGCAAATCCACTCCGCCATCCTGAGTCCCCCAAAAGACTCATTCAAACGAAGCTTTTAAGCTGCTCGCCTGCACTTCTCGTACGCTATAATAGCAATCAACAAAATAACTCGTGGGAAATAAGGAAGGGCAACGCAAACCAACCGGAGTATCTATATCAACCGGAGTCCGTGCCAAAAGATTACGCGATAACTCGGTAATCTATCACCAGTACTGGCAACCAGCGCCCTCCTTCCAAGGTTCTTGGGTTGTCTAACGATTACCTTCAAGGTTCCCCAATAATTAAGGACGACCTTCAAGAGCCCCCCCCCCCTTTCATAAAGTATCCCGCGCCTAACACTACGATATGCTCATGATATGGTCGTCTAGGACGACCATACAAGGGTGAATGAAATTAGGTTTTCAAATCTGCGTTTTCGATGTTTTGAGGAAAGTACACGCGATGATTTTCGAATTGGTACAGGCTCGCTATTGTTTGACCCTGACTAGCATCACTTTAGGCCTGCGAGGGCCGAATCTGGATACATTGTATTTTTTTAGTCAATTATCCTCTACGTTTCTTCAACGTCTTGGAGAAACGAAAACTAGTCCTGAAATCCCAATATGATGAACCAAAATTTCAAAAGGCCTATGCGTGTAAGGGTAAGGTCCAAATCATCTAAAGGCGCTGGAGGCGAGGGTCAGACGGACAGGAGAGAACTTTGTTTAGGAAACTAGTGACAATCTTTCGGCCACTGAATCTAGCAAAAAGTCATGGCAGAAGCAGACTCCTATTGTCAAAAGTGTTGACCGTTCGAAAAAATAAATCAGGAGGGCAAACCATAACACAGGCTGGAAGGGCACTGCAGAGGTGTTGGGCCCATTCATCACTACTTTCCTTTTCATTTTAAAGTAGGAGAGTTTCTTGAGAAAGTAAGAGGATGGTTGAATGAGTGTGATAGGGGAAAATTAAAGGGAAATGATAGTTCTTTGGATTATGCAGGCATCCGTGTACGGTTTTATACCTGTAGTTGCGATGGGATCCATCGTGCCAGCGTTAGTGTGCCAAACGGTATATATTAGAGTGAGGGTCTAAAGAATTAGTATGCGGTGTCGCATCTTTCCCTGAGGTGCCCTTCTTACGTATTTGGGAGGACCAACTGCGCCTCCTGTAATACTATATTGGCCGTTGCAATTGTATATTACAAAGCAGTATTTTTATGCTATCTAAAGCAGGTACAAATTCCGACAATTAAGCCGCTCCCATTTGAATAAAGGAATCTTTAAATTCGCCACACCGGCTGCACGCTATTAATCAATATTGCAGGATAAAGATCCAAAATACTTGTGGGTATATATCGTGAAATCAGCATGATCAAGTCTTGTTCAGGGTCTGCTGGCAGACATGACTAGGTCGCTTAATTGCACCATTACTGGAATCAGATTGTAAGTTAACCGGCGTTGAGATTTAAGTTGATTTAATCGTCCCGCACATAGAGCTCATGATGAAAAAATCTTTAGTTTATGGGTAAAGACATTAGCACTCATTTCCAGAAACGTCCAGTTTATGATCCTTTCGACACTTGATTTAGTTCCAGTACCAACTCCACATACGTCGCTCTATTCTCAAAGGAGATGGATCCTTATCTGGATTACCGCTCAGATTCTGACTTTCCTCTTTTGAAAATGTTTACAAGAGTTGAAGATTTTGTTAAGCGACGCCATGGGCACAAATCTATCTTACTTTCTCTGCCTTTTTATATATTTAGATCCCACTGTCTGCACCACTGGGATTTGGAAAAAACTCTCTGGTAGCATGTGGTTTTGATTGCACTTTGGCGCACCTTTCCAAATACCATTTCACGGATGACTCAAATTGATATTGGTGTTATTAATATTTAGAACAGAGCATACGCGACTAAAACCCCAAAAGACTGGAGCGGCAAGCCATAAAATGGTACGAGGCCTTAAAATACAAAGTTTATGGCTTAAAATTAAAGACGTCAAAAAAAAGAGGACCCCGATGCAATAAACTTTTGGACCCAGGCGTAGCATAATTAAAATCGGAAACGCGATGAAATCGGGGAACTATTACCTCCCACCAAATGAAAAAAAGACGCGCACATACTAAAAGAAAACCCTAAGGCCATATTGGAAAGCGGAAGAGGGAATTAGTGGTAAAAAAAAATTATAAAAATTCGCATGGGCCACGATAAAACGGGGCTTAAGAAAATGCTTCTTTTTATCTAGAGGGACCGAATTTAGTCCCTAATAAGAAGATAAAAGTCACGATATGGCAAACTGCAAGTTGGTCGGCGCAATTCGAACTGCCTCGTCGGCCTAGTCGTTATCTCGGACTACCACATGTCTGGGAACCAGCAAAACTGCCTACTCTATATATCGAAGAGTTTTTGATCAACAAGGGATGTAAAGGCGTAAAGCTAATAAAGCTCAGAGGTAAAAATGGAAGCTGCCCGTGGCAACAATTTGGAGAATAAGACGAGACCACAGCACCCCCTACGCCATCCTCCACTTTTGACTCATCTGTGAAGAGATGAAGTGTGAAATATCGCATGTTCAATGGACATTGCACGTGCCACATCCGGGGTAACCAAAGTCTTCTGAAAGTCAAAGATACCCATGCAAATATTTGAAGAGGGAAATGTCCATCGTGGTACGTGTAGGGCTTAGTTGCGCGGACCTAGATAGAAAACTTGTTCCGCTACACGAAGTCTCACGGGCCGGTTTATGGATGGAGACTTGTCATAGGCGGCGACAGACCCTGAGAAGAAGACGCTCTTGTAGACCTTTGAGCAAGGGACCTGCTGAATACGGAAAATATACCGTAGATAGACCTGGAGCGTGAAAAATGCCCCCCTCAGCATAAATGCTCGATATTGGAGAGTTAAAAAGAAGTGATATTCCATAAACCACTGTAAGCAAGCATTCACTATTTTCTCCAACAACTTATTGAAACAGCTTGTGAGGGCTAATAGCCTGATGGAAAGTTGACAAGCCGTCTATACCTGGTTTTCAGTAGGATAAAATCCCTGGATCCAAATCCAGCTAAAAATATCTAGTAAGAGTGATTCAGTACGGGGATGGAGATAACCAAGAAAGTCGTATTAGATATTTTCTAGGCCCGTAGACGTGGGAGCGCACCGAGACAGCACTGAACGCATCTCGGTGCTAGTGAACAGAGAATTGTAGGGCTCCTGTCTACCGGTCGAGAAACACAGGACTTCGCCCTCCAGTCTGGGTAACCCTCAACGCTGGCGGGATCGCAGAAGATAGAAGACTTCTAAAATTGATTGTTGTATTTACTTCTCTCTCGTATGTACTGTCCAGTAAAGTAAAGCGCAAGTGTGGAAACGCCAAAAGTTTTTTCGCGATACCGCATTCAAAGCTAAATAAGTTTTCTTCATGTGCAAACTCTGATGGAAAGTGAAGTGCCAAATTAAGACCAAACTAAGTGCCAGTGCAAAAACGGATTACAGCAAGTAAGAAAAAAAAGGAAGAAACGCCCATCACAGACTCAAGATGACATCCATGCTTTTCCACTCTTTTAACATATTGGACACTGTTCAAAATAACATTGACACCTTCCTCTCCTAACTTATCATTCACCTCTATTCCAGTCATCCTCGTGTCATTTTTAGCAGATTTAAAGTTCCTTCAAATTATGCTGAGTAGAATGTTTCTTAGGACAATCTGAATGTGGAAGAATTGAATTTTGTAGCTCATTTTAGATTAAAATTTTGTAATTATTCTCAATTTGATGTTGGAAGACAGTTCACTTCCTTTTGCCATGATGATTGCTTGTTGAATAAGATGGTTAAGTTTGCGATGCTGAAGAAAGGGTTGGTTGAACTTTCTTTCTAGACTATTCATGACTATTCCAAATTATAAATAGGTCACAAAAATTATCCAGGATTTTTAAACTGTCATAATTTAAATCATATAAAGTAAATATATGGATGTGAAAATGATATTGTATGAATACTTTTTGGTTGCACATCTTTGTAAAAAATCTCATTACTTCATTTGTATATCAAATTTGTCAGAATTTACTTAGTATATCTATTAAAACATTAGTCTTAATGCACTAAATGATTCATTAACTATGACAAAAGAATTGGTATTAGGTTCAGATATAAATACTTTATGGAACAATTTATATATTCTTGAAGTCAGGCACAAAATGTTATAAAGAGAATATATTATATAAAAGCAGAGGCGATTTGTAGACTATATAGTTTTTGTGTATGTAAGAGATCTGGAATATTGTGCTCAAGTTTGGGCTCATTAATTGGTGTAAGACTTGAATATGATTGAAAAGGTTCAGTGCTAAGCTTATCCCAAGTATCAGTAGGCCAGGATATGAGAATAGGTTGAAGTTAAAAAGGCATAGATTAGTTAAGTATGATATTACTCGTATTTAAGCTTATCTCAGATTCAAATGACATGTTGCTATGGTATTTGAGTTATCTGGTGAGAGGAGGACAACTGGGCATGATAGGAAACTGATGATGAAGCCAAAACAACAGCAAAGGGTGGTAAAATATTTTAATAGTTTCACGAGTGAGGTACTTAGGCATGTCACACTTGATGAGTTTGTATCCATGTTGGATCACTATATGATAATTTAGATTTGATCTTATAGTGACTGTAGTATAATTTGTTTTTATAGATAATTTTAGTTCCATTTATGGATTGACAGCATTGTTTGGTGTTTTAATATTATAATTAACTGCATCCCTTAGATGTTTTTATCAGGGGTTGGGGTTTTGGTATTTGAGAATATCTTAGCAAGTGGTTTACGTAGATAGGCCTCAGTCACTTTTAATGAACCAGCATTATTGCTATGAGTTTTTTCACTAAAAAAATTCAGTAGGTAAGTTAGTTTAAGTTATTCAATGCAAACAACTATGAATATTTTTTTAACAACTAAAAGAAGCTAACTTTTTTGCATGATCTTTAATATAAAAAAAAATTCAACATCGCTATCTAGAATTCAATCCAGGGCTTCTACAGCCCTGGGAGTATTTCATTTAAACTTTTTAGAGCTGTTCTACTGTTTACAGATCTTTTCAAGGTCCTATCAAGCACCTTTTTTGTCTTCATAGCCGAGTTATTTGCTACACACTACTCTTATTAGAGATTATCCATAAAGCCCATTTTGGAGACCAAATTGTGATATATAGTGACTCACAGAGCAGTCTGGGCGCCCTTGAAGCATTGCAATCTCAACACACACCCTAGTTTGCAGTACCTATGACCTCACTGGTGCCATGAGCCAAGAGAATGTAAAGATTGTCTTCTGCTGGGTTCCTGGAAATCATAGGATTTTGGGAACAGAGTGCACTGTTGAGGGTAACTGTGTGCAAGGAATAGTAGACTGAGCCAGCCTTTCGCTCTTTCCCATTCTGATTACATGGCAGGGACCTGGTCATCCCTTCAGTCTGCATTGCAAAGAAGATGGGTAATGGGAGCCTCAATTTGCAGTCCTCTCTTATTTATACACACTTGTGGGATGTAGTTCCATCTGATAGTGCTCCCCTGAACCTTACTGCCAACAATACTTGGTCCTCCAGACTGCCCAGCACATTAATGTTGAATGTCCCAGTCGAGGGATCTTCATGCATGCTACCTGTCTCAAGTACCAGGATGAGCAGAGTCATTTCCACTTGCACTGAGGAGAGATTTGTGCATTCCTGATTGCGGACTGAGAGTTTATGGAGAAGATGGACCTCCTCCTCTATTATATTTAGCTTTTGAGCTGATGGATGCATGCTTAAGTGGTGGAAGGAGGTGTGACTCCCTCCCGATGCCTGAGCATGTCTTTTTCCTTTTTTGGTCTTGTTTTTGTTTTGTGTGGTTTATTGTTTTGATTTTTTTGTTCTTAATTTTGCCTAAGAAATATACTAAAATTAGTTTTGGCAGCTTATGGCCTTGATGGAAGTTGCCCAGTGGGACTCTTTAAATAAATATAAATGTGGGAGGCATCACTTTTCTCATATCTTTTAACAAGATTTTTGTTGCTCAAAAGACCACTTCAGTGCTGTCTGGATCTGTCATGGTAGTCTGCATTTGAGGCAATGAGTGACCTTTATCTCAGTTAAGTAGTTTAGTTCAGTAGATGAGGCCATTGAGTTCTTCTGGCACCTTCATCACCACATGCTAGGTTACCATTCCTCAAGTGTCTAGCTGTTTTGTATGCTAACCACTTAAGTGGTGGTTGGCTTAGTGTGAGATTGCCCCCAGAAAGAAGCGCTGTGCCTGTATGCTTACTCTATAAGTACTTTCCCTGCAAGATGACCCTCAGTGAATTTTGCTAGGCAAAGGTCAATTTCTGTTACATTACAACCATGCTCACTGGTCCTCTTCACTTAATCAAAAGAGGACTACTCTCGAAGAGATGTGGAAGCTTATCATAAGGACTCAGGGTTAATTCTCATACAATCCCTTTTCACCCCTCCCCCAACAAGATGGTCATCCTATCAGACCTGTCTGTGACAGAATCCTTTGTCTTCTTTCTCCACATTCTCTAGTTGGGATGCTGCTTCACCAGCATTTAAAACTATTCTGGATGTTTGCTGTGAGAGGGGATATGATTGAGCTCTTTAAAATTTTTCCGGGATAGATAAATTGGATGTTAGCAAGTTTTTTGAGTTAAATGATGGAAATCGGACTAGAGGTCACCACTTGAAAATTAAAAAGCAAGGGTGTAGGTTGGATTTAAGAAAATATTTTTTCACCAAATAAAGTGGTAGATTTCTGGAACAAATTGCCGCCGAGGGTAGTAGGTAGTCCAAGTCTAAATGTATTTAAGAGTAGGTTGGATGAGTTTATGGAGAGGAAAGGTTGTGATGGTTCTTAAGTTTTCTATATATTAATATTGTTTGTATATATCTATAGCTGCATGATTGTTTCTGGACGCAATCCTCTGGATGTAGTTTTCCTGGGAGTTTGGGTGCCTTAAAAAAGAGGCGATTTGACTCGGATGACCTATGATGAACCCTTGTGGCTTTTGTCTTTTGTTATATTATATTGTGGGGGACTTTGATTTTGTCTTCTCCTGGTGATGGTGCTTTTTGTGGGTGGGTTTTGACGGATGCGGATGACCTTTGATAGGCCCCTTGTGGCTTTTGTCATCCGTTAAATTATGTTATGTTATGTTATGTTATAAAAATTCTTTTTCTTCTTTCCCGCTCTCCTACTATAACCCCCACATTCACTAAATAGGCAGGGACAAAAGGGCAGACAATGCCAACATGACGGGTGATACCCTTTGTATAAGTATAAGGACTCTTCCTGAAAGGTCAAAACCCGACCGTGGAGAGGTCTTTGCCAAAGTATATGGGTATCTAAGCGTCGCTTTAGTTACACTAATAGATGCCCAATTCGGCTACACGGCAATATGCCAGCAATAGGCTGACGCTGAACTTTTTGGTTCATCTAAAGCGACCCAAATCCTGAATACAATCAACTTGACACCAAAAAACCCACACCAAATTTAAGCCCACAGGAGCATTATTTGCAGACGGTTAGACTCCTGGGTAGGACACCACTCAAGCGAAGAGATCTTAGAGGAGATTGAGAGGAACCACCAATGGGCCAAGGTATCACAGGTAATAAAATTTAAAGACTATACATATGTCTTTAAGGTAATTTATCAAGATACGAGCATGGCACAAAAAGCGAATGAGCTAGGTCCCCTTCTCTTTCCCGCCAGGGTATGCCCTGACCAAATAGAAAGGCAGGAATTTACCGAAGTACAGACATGTTTCAAGTGCTACAAATACAACCAGCACAGCACGAAAACATGTCCACATACTCAGGATCTATGTTCTATGTGCGTGCAAGTTGGTCACGTCTGGCGTGACTACAGGAGCAGCATACGCAAATGCGTGAACTTCAAAGGCAACCACACGACCATGGCGATATCATGCCCAGTAAAAAATAAAGAAGCAATAAGGAAGAAACAACTGCAAAAGAAGAAAGAGCCTAGGACCAACGGATTGTATGTCAAGGTTGCAAAGGCGGCAATTAATGAGGCTAGCGAACCTACCTTAAAGTAGAGAACGAACAGTCTACCAAGATTATGTATTGCATATACTATGCACACAGAGACCCTCAAGAGCCCAGAATCCTTCAAAAGAGAGATTAACCAGGTGGTCGTAAAAAATGGAATGCAAGAGATGCGGTTCCCCGAGAACCCTCCCTCTGAAGATGTCCTAGGGATCCTGATGCAGCCTCCACAAGCAACTCCTATGCAAACGGAAACTGTTACTGTTACCGTTCCAGCAAGTAACCAGCAAAGTCCTAATCCTTAAACAATATAAGCTCCCCAACCAGTAGCTGAATAAATTAAATCTCGACCAGCGAAGCGAAACAACCTTCCCGTCAAGTTTCTCGTACCAGAAGATCTCCCGACAAAAGATGAGGTCTACCTCAGCCTCAAAAGAGCAAAAGCATGCCTACTATGGTAGGAAGATTAACCTAAAGATCTACGCCACGGAGAGTGCCACATTTCCTGCTGTAAGAACGGACAAGGCCATCAATGAGGGCGTGAAATACAAATGGGAATACAGTGAGGACATTCCAGAGAAGGTGGTTGAAGAATCCCTCCAACTTGGGATGGCCCGACTGAACTAAGAGGCATTCTCCACGATCACGGCCTCGGAATTCAATAAAAAGAGATCCGGTAGATGCCGATCTTAACCAGCCAGCCACTCCACACTGAAGAACCATGACAAAAGGAATGAACACTGACGGATGAGACAACAAACAAGCGACTTACGAAAACATAATTATACAGTGCGACCCTGCCATTGTTCTGATCTCTGAACATGGAGTGGATACCGCGCAACAAAAAGAAAGAAAAATTTCACCTACAACGTCATTTCGAAGAATCACAGTTCGGAGCGTAACGATGGCGCTGCCATTGCAGTCAAAGGTGGAATTTGATTAAAAAAACTTCCTTCTCTAGACGAATCCTATCTGGCTATCGAGGTTCAAACCAACCTGGGCCCCCTAGTGGTGTCCACAGGATACCAACTCTCAAGATTAGACTACCTGCCGTTACACAACTTTCTCCAACTTTGGTAGACACGGAAGAACAGTCTTATTTCGGGATGATCTCAGTGCCAGATGCCAGAAATCCGGTTATACCAGACTTCAGAATAAGAAAGGGAAGAATCTGAAAACCCTTTTAGACAGAAACATTGTAGTCCGCGCTGGGCTTGACTTCCCCACTTTCATCAATGAAAACTACGCAACAAAACACAATAATTAGAATATCCTCCAGCCCAATCATGATTCCCGTTAAGGAGAGGAAATGCTTCTCCCGAACAAACTGGGAGGAGTACCAAACTCTTCTTAATGAATACATACCTCAACCACTTGAAGAGGCTACTCTGGAAGAGATCGACCAGGAACTGACAAAATGGTGGAAGCGGACCGCGCAACAGTGCCCAGAACAACCTTCAAGCTGATACCAGCACCAGCAGGGACTTAGGAACTACGTAACCTAGCAGAAGAGTCGAAAGACTATATGAAGAAATTAGATTGCTAGGTACTGACAGACTAAAAACGGAAATGACAATTCACATAAGGGAGCAGTATACGACCTTATAAGCAAGCTCGACGAAGAAATGGATCCTCGCACTTTCTGGAATACCGTATAAAGAATAAAAGGCAAACCACCGGACAAAGACATCTACCTCAGAAAACACGATGGGACAAAGCTAGACGACGAAGCTGAAACGGAAGAAGAGTTCGGAGACTTCTGGGAGAACATCTTTACCATCTCACCAGAGGAAAACTCGTGCTCCGCCTGCCTCTGGTTAAACATTTACTTTCAATCATTTAGTGAGGTGCTTCACATTGTTTAGTTCGTTTATAGCCCTCAATTAATTTGTACATGTTGTGAATAAAGGCTTGCCTCTATGGTAATTATCAGCTTCACTAGTAATTATTTTTCACTTAATTTATAAGTTTAACCTGCAGCCTCCGCTAAGGTATGTCCATGTGCTTTTTGTGTTAGGCCCAGGGATGTGAAGTTCTTATTCACATAAAAGTGTTCTTGTGGGACTCTTTGTATTGAGACTACCCACCTTCATGCCTCCTAAGAAGACCCCTCCCAAAAAGGGCGCGACTACCCGAGCACGTACCGGCTCACAGGCCTCTCAGGCACGAGACCCAGGCCCCTCAGCCCCTTCCCCCCCGAACAGGATAGCACCACAGCCTCGGAATCCGGTGAAGAAGAACCAGAGACACTGCGCCGCCAGGCGTTAGACTCTATCGGCACTCGGGAGGTCCCGCCTCTTCCCAGGAACTCCACCTCGTGGGACCCCGACCCTGTAGATGCCCGCAGGGCTTTAGGTTTCGACGAACCGAACCTTGGGTTCCAGCCTAACCAAGGCCTACCCAAAATAGTTGAAGCCCGCCGGCTTAACCCGGATTGGGCCCTAGTCGTCACCCATTTTAGGGCCAGACTATTCTCCCCACCCACACCCCCTGTTTTTAGGACCCATGATATTGAGGAGCTTCAGTTATTGATTATAGTGTATATATTTCGGGCCTAGCTCCTCAAGGAGGAGACTGCCCGTCTGCGCACTAGGCTTGGGCTTTATTATTTGGTTTCCTACGTGGGTTGGGGGTACGCCTTGGGGGACTACCGCCTCCAGGCTACCCAGGGCGCAGGCATCCCCATTGACCCTGTCATTCCCAACAGGACCGTTCTGAGAGAATCTTGGTCCCGCCCCGCCCCAGCCTGCCCTCAGCCGGTTGCCCCTCTTGCACGCCCCCGTCGTCATCCGCATGCTCGTAGTAGGCCTAAAGATGGCCGCAAATAGTTCCCCTGAGGATTCATGGGAAGATGAGGTTTGGGCGGTCAGAGAGATTTTTTACTTCGCCCCTTCCCCCCTTTCTTCCCTGGGTAATGGTGTTCCTGGGGTTGAGGCTGAACTCCCCCTCGTCGTGGGGCTCGGCGCGGGCGGAGAAGAGCAGTTCGGCTACAGTTTAGATGGCCTGCCCGAATTTAGGGCGGAATTGCTTCCCGACGAGGATCTCCGGGATTTGGAGGACTTCCAACTTACTTCTCAGGAACGCCTGTTAGCGGCGGATCCTGGTCTGGCCGCGGCCATAGACGCCATTAATATGGTGGCCCCCCTGGAGGATAATATCCAGGAATTGATTGATAATGACCCGCAGCTACAGGAGGCCATCGACTTCATCGAAAACGTCCCGGACCCTGTGCCACACGACCCCCCTGCTTCGCCGGATGTGGAGGCTCCTGTTCAGGATGCGCCCCCGGCAGCCAGGGTTGAGTAGGTGCGAACCAGGGCGACGGTGATGAGGACGCCAACGAGGACAACGACGAGGGTGAGGCTGGGAGTGTATTCGACCCACTGGCGCGAGCCCGCAACGACCCCCTCCAACGTCATATTTGTGATTTCATCCCCGGTAACGGTTGCCACCATGTGCCCCTTCCCTCCAATGTGGCGTAAGCTGCGGGAGGTAAGGGGGTGCAGGTGTACCTCTGTGCGTACTGTCACCTTGCCCCCAGCAATAGGCTGTTGCTCCCGGTACTGCAGACCCTTCTGCGTGCTGGCGTGTTAGAACGCTCGGAGCAGATCAGGCGCGCCCATCAGGTGTTCCTGGTCCCCAAAAATGAGCGCGAGGACCGCCTCATTTACGACATGTCCCTCTTGGGCGTGTCGGGTTTGTACACCCCTCTGCCTTTCCAACTCCCCTCTCTCGGAAAGGTGCTGCGTGATGCAGGAGAGGCCACGTGGGGGATTAAAATCAACCTTCAGCATGGGTTTTACCACATAAAACTCCACCCTAATGCTAGGCCTTGGTTCGGCGTGCTCTGTGGGAAGGATCTCTTTCGTTTCAAGCGTTTGCCTATGTGGTTCGCGGGATCTCCCTACATCATGCAGGCTTGCATGGCCCCAATCTTTGCTGAATTCGCGCGACAGGCGGACATCATCGCCTTCACGTACCTCGACGATGTCCTGGGCCTAGGCTGCCCCACCGCCCTCCTTAGATTTATTGAGCTTGTCCGCGGTTCCTCCATTTTGATTAATGAAGCAAAGTCCGTGCCCACTCCCACCCGCCATCTCGTTTACCTTGGCGTGGATATTGATCTGCGCTCCAGCCTCACCCGCCTCACCCCGAAGACGCGTAAGAAGACCTGCACAGCCCTGGAATGGGCCCCACGTGTCTCTTCTGGCTCCCCCTTCTGGGCTAGGCGTGGTGGCCTGCTCAATTTCGTGGGAATGGCCATTGGCCTACCGCGCTTCTGGGCCCAGTTTGCCTACGCGCGTTCCTCCTGGGTATTCCTTCTGGCGGTCCTCCTCCCTTCCGGATGGGTCGCCTGGGCCGGGGTACGAGTCGGGTAGGCCCCTCCCTCGCTCCCCGTCGCCTTCAGCGACGCCACACCTGCGATTTTAAGATGGGTTTTTGATCAGAGGCAGGCTTCTTTATATTTACCCACCCCCACCCACGCCGTTAAAGCGGAATTTGCTGCATTACTTATTTTGTATCTTAACTGCCCTTTGAAGACTACATTCACGACCAGCTAAGACAAGTATTCGACAGGACATACCCTTTCAATAGCGGGCTATGGAAGGAATATCACCAGAGGTGAATTGGCAATGGCGCTATCTACCTTCAGACAGATGGCATCAGGAAAAACAAAGTTGATAAAACTTAACTTTACGAACACGCCCTCCCCCCCAACATAATTGAAGAGCTTGTCAACACCATGAATGCGTACCTAAACGCCGGCTACTTTCCGGATGAATGGAAAAATCGCTAAAATGATCTTCATTCCAAAATCCGGAAAGCCGCCTGACACACCAGCAAACTTCAATGCCATTTCCTTCCTCGAAGTGGCAGGCAAGCTCTTGTAAAAGGTGCTTGCGAACAGAGTCCACGAAGTCATGGAGAACAACAACCTCCATAACCAACATCAACATGGGCTCAGAAGAGGGAGAGGGACTGGCACGGCGCTGGCAACTATCACAGAAAAGCTGGCGAAGATTGCTAGCCAAAAAAGGTATGCTGACCTAGTGCTCAGAGACGTCAAAAAGGCATTTGATAGGATATGGGGGGCTGAACTACAGTGCAAAATATTAGGTCTAGGACTAAACCCAGGACTAGATAAAATAATTTGAGACTACATAACAGACAGGAAAGCGTATATACAGATAAAATACTAGATAAAAGACTGCAGGCGTACCGCAAGGAGGGTGCCTAAGTCGCCTCCTATACGACATGTACACTCTTGACTTCTCAGATCCGGTCAGGGAAAACTCGCTGTACGTCCAGTTCGCAGACGACATCTCCCAGATTATTACTGCATCCTTCTGAAATCCCAAATTCCTGGCACAAATAACAGATAGAGAAATCGACCACGTCACCAGGTACGAAAGAAGGTGGAAAATCGCCACAAACACCAAGAAGTTCAAGGTAATACCGCTCTTCCATAGAAAACTGGGCTATTTTGAAATTGATGACACCCGCATTCCCTACGGTTCGGAGGGGACGGTGCTAGGACTAAAGATAGGTAAAAAGGGGTACGCTTGCCACATTGCTCAAACAACAGCGCGAGCAAAAGCCGAGCTCAGCAAGATTTACAGGTTTATAAACCTGAACATGTCCAGGAAAAAGCTACTGTACCCACCTATACTTATCAACACAAGTACCCCCAAACAAATGAGATCTCCCAAAAGAGTACAAAATAAAGCAGTACTCCTAATTACCAACGTTTGGAGGAAAGAAAAAAGGAGGCACAGGGACCTACACCAGGAGATCCAACTGTACCCGATTAACATCGAGCTTCAAATGAGTCCAGAAAATCTGAGAGAAAGTCGCGGGATGCATGACGGACGAAATCAGACAAAGAGACATTAACATTCCGTTGTAGGATCGATACAGAAGGACGAGAAACTTTACTATCAGTAAAGAACAGACTGAAAGACATGAAAAACTAATCTAAAACTAAGACTACGCCTAAAAGACAACGAAAAACAATCCACTGCACAAATAATCTAACAATAAGAAGAACGCGAAAAATACAAACAAAACACCTACAAAGGCTTGAATGCCACAAAAAACTACATGAAACGAAAACAAAATACACAAACAGACATTTATTACTATCACAAACTAAGAACAACAGATACAATAACAACTACAGATTACGTAAAAGTTTGAAAAAAAAGAAAAAGACCATGAGAAGAACACCAATCTCAGAAAAAAATGCCCGTGATACCCTTTTTTAACTCCATCTATCTCTTTTTCTACATCTCTACCTTTATCTCACCATCTCCCACTATTATATATGCATGCATATATGGGTGCAAGTTTGTACTCATTCATGTATATGTGTATATTTTTCACCACTTCATTATGTCCAGAGGATAGAACTATTCATCTCAATGCCAGGGGTTGAGTGACCAGTATACCGACGCCTGATTTTGTTAATTCTCTTCCACACCTGAGCTGAAGAGGTAGTGGAAAACACATATGCCCTCCAAGAGTCAATATGCGCCTGACGTAAAGTTCGCTGGCGAATGGCTCTAGTTCAATTTCGGTCAATACGGTTCGGAGGTGTTGGGTTCCGGCAGAACCGCGCATGAGCCTATTTATAGGCTTTCACCACACGGGTGCTATCAGCATTCCAAAATTGAAGTGATGTTCAATTGTGGAAGCCTACGAAGAATTGCGAAATCTGTAGCATCAAGCACTAAACAGGAATATCTACAAAATATCATTTGTTTACCAGCGAAAGAAGCGTCATGCAACTTTGACCAGTCTGCCCTTTACAACATTCCATGTGGATGGATATGAAGGGGTTGGATAGTCTCTTGTTTTTCATGATAATGGGAAGTGGTCGCTGCCATGCAGGTCATCTAGAACAGCTCACTTGAAATCAGAGATACAGTCGGCTGTGCCAATAAATAGATACACACAAGTCACAACTGAAAGAATCAGTTTGAAAGTGGTAGGACATAACAAACCAGAATTAAAAATACTAAAAGGATTAATAGAAAAAAAGAGATTCAAGGATGCGGCTTTGACGGTTGCTGACTCTATCACCCCATACGAGGTAAAGTCAGTTAGAATGACAAATGGGGTGGAAAGTTTAGATAAACGACCTAAAAATTTAGCCTTTGAAGGGGGCTCGTCTGGGGGAATTTAAATCGAACAAAAAGCTCCGACGGCTTGGAGAGTAGTCCGCAGAATTGAAGTCATGCAAAAGTGGTTAGTGCTTACCAGGAGTGAGATACCACCATGGGCCACCCCGCCAGGGAGTGGTAAAGAGTTAAAAACGGTAAAGTAACGAAAATTGGGGAAAAAACGTTTCCAGAATTTGGTTTCTACAAACAAATAACAATAGGTGCTATTCCAGGTGCTAAAAAGGAGAATTCCTTCTATTTAGGAAGAATCCACTGACAGTTCCATTGAAGAATTACTGTGATCACTCAGACCGGTGAGACACCACACTCGAGATAGTACAGGGGAGCGGAGGAACCCTCAAGAACAGGTGCCGTGTGAGAAGAATCCGGCACGGGCGTTATAGAAGGAACCTCAGAACGGCCAGGTAACCCCGATGTAGAGGGATGGGGGCTAGTTTTGTGAGTGCTAAGTTTGTTTCGACAGACTAGAAGAGTCAGTGGGTCGTAACCCGGAGGAAAGGGCAGATACAAGAGGTATTTGTGGGTATCGTTACCCCATGGCGGGTAAGATCATTATTCCTAATGGAGGGTGCGCAACCCAAGTCTAAAGGGATGTAGGAAGTTGTAGTTCCAGAGGGTTTCAAAGGAACAGGGCTACCGGGAAGGGTAAATATTCGTTTTAAGACATCTTTTCTAAGGAATTTAAAAATGTGTTTGTTTTATGCAGTTTTATCTGTATTTTTCAGATCTGACACTCATTTCTCCCGGAAATACACATTTTTTTTACTCATAATCCACTAAAGGTCCATAATAGGAAAAGTATGAATTTCAAGCAAACCGAGTGTAATTATTTTTAATGAGTTGTGGAATTCACCCATTGTTGTGCATTTGAAAAAGAAGATAGCGAAGTTGCATTAATTGTTTACATTGTGAAAAATTAAAATTGAAACGTTTTTAATGTTATGTTCTTAAAAAATATTAATCATTTATTTATATTGGTCAATATATTGTAAATATTGTTTATTATTAAATGTATTTTTAATGGAAATTCATACTTTTCCTATTATGGACCTTTAGTCGATTATGATTAAAAAAATATGTATTTCCGGGGGAAATGGGTCTCAGATCTGAAAAATACAGATAAAACTGCATAAAAACTGCACACATATATATATATATATATATATATATATATATATATATATATATATATATATATATATATATATATATATATATATATATATACGGTTAAAAGGCTATTATTTGGCAAACACAGTCTTCCTCAAAGTCCTCGGAAGGTAACACATAAAATAAGCTTTTCTCAGACAGCCAAAAAACTATATTTCGAGCGGCTTTTTTAAATGTCACCCCTGCTTATCGAAGAGAATGGAAAATTTGTTTTCTCCATTTTCGCTACGCCTTATAAATTGAGAAAAATTATTTCAATAACGCGTAGCGAAAATGGAGAAGAGCTCCTTCCGAGGGCTTTGAGGAAGACTATGTTTGCCAAATAATAGCCTTTTAACCTTTATTCTTGATGACCATGTTGAGGCGTTTTCGCATGGAATCGCTTAGGTTCCTGAAGTAATCCAAAGACATCTCTGTGCACCACACCTTCATCAGCTCTGCTCGGAGGGTAGCCAGGTTTGGAGTCTTCTTCCTGCACATAGTTTTCTTCATTTTTTGCCAACAATTCTCTATGGGGTTGAGGTCAGGACTATTCCCAGGCCACTCTAACACCTAAATCTGTCTCTTCTGGAGCCACTTCGTGACCTTCTTGGCCGCATGGCAGGGAAGCACTGTCATGCATAAAGATTTCACACTCGTGAATGGTGAACATTTCCAACATATGATCATTCAGAACGTCAATATACCGATCAGCGTTCATTTTTTGGTTCTTTGGAAGGAATTAAAGGCCCACTTTTTCCTTCTCACTAGAAAAAAAAAACACCAAACCATCACTGAATCGGGGTGTTTAACTGTCGGAACAGTGTATCTTGGGTTGTACCGATCGGAAGACGACGGGCGTCCAACCATGATAAACCCCGTCTGAAACACCTGGAAATTGCTTTCGTCGGAAAACATCACCTTCCTCCACTGTGCCGATGTCCAATGTGCATATTTCTTTGCGAATGCAAGACGTTGCTTCTTCATACGGCATGGAAGCCACGAGTCCTTCTGTAGCCGATGCCGAATGGTTCGAACAGTGACGTTTTGTGGCAGTCCCGGATGCAATTCCTTCAATTCGGGGGCTGTCAGTCCAGGGTCCTTCTCCAATTCTCTCTTCATGAGGACATCTGTAGCAGCAGAAGTCTTCCTTCGCCTTCCACCGCCGAATTTGTGCTGCAGAATGGCGTTGGGTGGGAGTCCCCGGGCTGCTGCCAGCAGCCTCGATATGGTTGCTTTTGCTCTTTCTTCCTGTACGTTCACATATCGTCTTAATCGGGACGTTTTCTTGTCTCCACGCAAGAATACTGGCTTTCTCCTCAGCAGTACAGTACTTTCCAGGCATTTCAAAATGACCGTAGGAAAATACTGAGCAGGAACAACTAACAACAAAAAGCTGCAGATTATTGATGCGGTATGGAGGAGACACAATATTCCCCACTCACATCTAGCGTAGAACTGAGTGTCATTGGCAGCACAGACCATTGCCGAAGATGCCAGATACTTGTAGAAAAAAAATTATACGCATTGTGACTGCATCATGCTAAACACAATATACATTAATACGCTCAAAAAACGTGTATATTGTGTTTAGCATGATGCAGTCACAATGCGTATAATTTTTTTCTACAAGTATCTGGCATCTTTGGCAATGGTCTGTGCTGCATGTTCTGTGCTGCCAATGACACTCAGTGCTACGCTAGACGTGAATGGGGAATATTGTGTCTCCTCCATACCGCATCAATAATCTGCAGCTATTTGTTGTTTGTTATATATATATATATATATATATATATATATATATATATATATATATATATATATATATATATATATATATATATAAAGGGTGCTCCAATAACTTGGATCAATTTTAAATGTGAGTTAAGTTTAAGCGTCTAATGATTTTTTTTCTTTTTCTTTCAGATTTAACAACTTCAGTCTTTGGCAATTTGAACCATGGAAAGATTAACAATCGAACAACGTTTTAAAGTTATCGAAGCCTATTACGAAAATGGACGTTTAAACAGAAACGCATTTCGGGCACTTCGCGATTTTTTTGGTCAACATAATCGACCAATCGAGAGTGAAATTGGGGCAATTGTTCGTAAATTCAAACAAACAGAGTCAGTGGCAGATATGAAAACGCCATTGCGTGCTCATTTACGCTGTTCAGCTGAAAACATTGCTGCAGTGCGCAAGAATGTGGCCGAAGATCCAGACACTTCTATTCGTCATCGCGCGCAGGAATTGAACCTCTCCACAAGAACGTTACATCGGTTTTTGACAAAAGATTTGTCTCTACACGCTTACAAAATTTAATTGACATAAAGAACTGAAGACTGATGACCACTTGAAGCGCCATATATTCATCATTTGGGTGCACGAGCAAAGACAAGCTGATGATGATTTTTCGCAAAAAATCATCTTTAGTGATGAAACCCATTCGTTAATAAGCAGAATTGTCGCATTTGGGCTGATCAAAATCCCAGGAAGATTGTTGAAAAGCCACTGCATCCACAAAAGGTCACTCTTTGGTGTGCATTTTTGCTAGCAGAATCATTGGGCCGTATTTCTTCGAAAATGATGCCGGGAATTCTGTTACGGCGACAGGCGAGCGATACCGTGCCATGATAACCAACTTTTTATGGCCTGAATTGAATTATATGGATGTCGAAGATTTGTGGTTTCAACAGGACGGCGCCACATGCCACACAGCCAATGCATCAATGGCTTTATTGAATGAGAAGTTCCCAGGTCGCATCATCTATCGAAACAGCGAGATCAATTGGCCACCACGATCGTGTGACTTGACGCCTTTAGATTTCTTCCTTTGGGGTCATCTCAAAAGTAAGGTCTATGCCAATAAGCCAACAACAATTCAACAGCTAAAGGATGAGATAATACAGCATACTGGTGAGATCGACGAGCAACTATGCAGAGACTTCATAAAAAAATTTGACTATCGAGTGGAGGTGTGCCGCTGAAGACTTGGCAGATATTTAGGCGATATTATTTTTCAAACATAATTGCCATGACTCAAATAACATAATCCCATAGTGAAATCGATAAATTTTCACCAATAACACTGTTTTATTTACTGCTAACTTCGATCCGTCTTAATGGAACACCCGTATATATATATATATATATAGATATATATATATATATATATATATATATATATATATATATATATATATATATATATATATATATATATATAAGGGGCGGTCAATAAGTTTTGCAATTCGGATATAAGGAAACTAGATATGAGGAAAAGTGCTTTATTATTTTTCAATATAACTACCCTCGACTTCAATGCACTTGCGCCACTTGTCCCTGAGGCTTTGAATTCCCGACAACCAGAAATCTCCCGACTGCCGTTCAAGCCACTCCTGGACGGTGAGCTGGACATCTTTATCGTCCCCAAACCGGCGTCCACGCAGTGCAGCCTTGAGCTGGCGGAATAAAAAGTAGTCGCTAGGGGCCAGATCTGGACTGTAGGGAGGATGGTTGAGCTCCTTGAATCCGCACTCGCGCACGGAAGCTTGTGCAACTCTGGCATTGTGGACTTTGACGACATTGAAGTCGATCATGGGGCGTGAGGTTTCTAGGGACCCAGCGGGCAGGGACCTTGGTCATGGTCAAATTGTCGTGGATGATGTTGATAACACTTCCATGTGATATTCCAAGTTCTCGCTCGATTTCTTCGACCTTCACCCGTCGATTTTCGAGGATCATCCTTTCCACACGGGCCACATTGTCCTCGTTGGTCACGTCTGACGGGCGTCCTGGACGGGGGTCTTCTTCAAGGAACTCACGACCATGGCGGAACTCCCTATTCCAGCGAGCAATGGTTGCATAGGAAAGGGCGGTGTCGGTGTAAACTGCAACCATGTGTTCATGGATCTCTTTTGCATTCTTGCCTTCCTTGGTAAAAAATTTGATCATTGCGCGGTGCTCAACCTTTTCCATTGTTGAAAAATTTGTGACTGACGATCTGCGATCAGATACTGTTTCTTAAATAGATGAGGCAAAGCATGCGGCTGCAGGTCCTGACTTGTCATAACTTATCCTAACACCCCCACAAACAGCCATCTCCCTTCCTCTGTTTTGCCCTACCGATTCGCAAAACTTATTGCCCGCTCTCGTATATATATATATATATTATATATATATATATATATATATATATATATATATATATATACGAGAAGAAAAAAAAGATTAATTGGAGTTAGTACGTTCGTTGTCTTAACATTTTCAAACTCACAATGGTTTACAAAATAGGCAAACACCGTATTTATACAAAGCGATGTTTTTCGTATGAGGTCAGATTTTTTTTTGGGGGGGAGGGGTGTCTGATAAGTCTGATTTGAGAAAGAAATATAGGACTGCATCCTAGCAAAACAAACCGGGCATATATTTAGATTTCTCTCCTTTTTGCTGGTTATTAGGAACATTGCAAAGATATTTCTACTAATAAAATCATTTATATGCATTATGGTATCTGCTTTTGACCAGTTAATCTGGTGACCTATTTTAAGCCTGTGGACGGCCAAAGCACTATTTGAATATTTCTTAGATATTGCATTTTGATATTTTTAGAAGTTTGACCTACATAGAATAAATTACAATCCAAACATTATATTACATTATTATCGTTCCTTGGGCTGTGTTTTATTAACATATTTTTTAATGTGTAATTATATTGAAAAATTACACTTATATTAAGTTGTTTTAACATTAGTACTGCATACAAAAAATTATCATGGTAAGGTAAAGTAATATGTTGTGTAAAGGTTCTGTTTTCCCTAACTTGCGGTTATAGAATGTTTTTTTTAGCTTTATACATGCAGTTTTCCCAAAATATTTTGGGTAACATAGATTAAAGGCAATCTCTTCAATTTTTGTAAATTCTTGATCTATATAGTCAGGACTACATATTCTGAGCGCCCTAAGATACATGGAAGTAAATACTGATGTTTTAATATTTTAGAATGACCTGAATAAAAATGAACATAGGATAAATTATTTGTCAGGTACCTGATAATAGAAAACCTAAACCTATCTGGTTGTCTAATTATTAAAACATCGAGGAAAGGTTGGCTATTATTTTCTTCTTTTTCTAAAGTAAATTTAATTGACGGAACCAATGAATTAATAAATAAAAGAAAAACATCGAGGTCAAAATCTTCCTTTAAAATTCCAAGGACTTCATCTACATAGCGGTACCAAACAATTTGAGTGGACCAAACCGGTGGAATCAGCCTCGTTTCAAAATATTCCATATATGTATTTGACAATAAAGGAGATAAGGGATTACCCATAGCCATGCCAAACACTTGGTCGTAGGACTTGCCATTCAATGGCACATATTTGGGGTAAGTTTTATAAGTCATAGTCTTTTATTATTACTTCAAGGTGTGAAAGATTAACAATTATTAATTTATCTATATTCCAATATCCTCTATTTGGTATTTGCATATTGAATGTTTTCATATTATTTTGATAAAAGGAAATTGTCGTGGTTTACGGCCGAGTACGTATGTACGTTTGCTACGTACATGAGTAAATCCCTTCCATTTTTCTCTAAGAGTGATTTAATTTAATTCTTTAACCAGGGAGGATTCGTATTATGATATATCTATTGCCATTTGATGCGTTCTAGGATCTAATTAAACAACTTAGACAAAAATATACTTTTAATTACATAAAAGAATGAAATATTAAATCTTTAAATACACTTTCGCACGGAATGGGACATAACAAAAAATGAATAGGTTTGGGATTCGTTTACCTTTAACTCAGAGGGAGTCGACAGTTGGGTGACCTTGAAAGTGAGTTTACTCGCTTTGGTGATTTGAGGCGAGTTGGACTAGAGGCTGCCTCGCTTCGACGAGGAGGATTGGGAAAACAGCTGATGCTTCTAACTAGGTAGGTGTAGGCGCGTGACGAGGCTTCTCTCGGGGAGGTGGAGGCGCGTGCCGAAGCTTCTCTCGGGGAGTGGGAAGCGCGCGGAGAGGCTTCTTGACTTGAAGATGTAAGTGAGGTGATTTTGGATGAACGGAAGTTATCCAGATCTTTGTGTTACCAATTTAGGCTTCTCGATGATGAGACTTAACCAAGAGGTGAATCTTTTCTCGAATGGGAATTCACGTTGGCATTCCTCAATGGTGAGTGGTGAGGGGTATCTCTGTTTTTTTCTCAGAAAACTGAGGTAAGGGATTTTCTCTGGACGAGAATGGTATGAGAGTTGGTCTCGATAATACTGGTCTGCTCTTCTAAGCGACTAAAGGAACGGCCTCGGGAAGGAAAGTTTCCCTCGGTTCCAACTATCTTCCTGATTCCCTGTTTGACTCAGGAACTCGCCTTCTTCTCTCGATTGCTACGCGGATTCTCCTTTTCTTTTCTCAAGATCAAACTTTATATACATTGATTATCCCCTGAGGAAAGGGAGTTTAAGAGGGTGACCTTCACTAGCCCACAGTTAAGCCTCTCTCCTAGCGCATAGATTTTCAACGCAGTGACACTTCGCCCCTTCTGGTTTAAGCATGGAGAAGGTGAGATTTCGTCTATTTGGCGAAAATAGACATAAACAATCGGAGGGGACTGTCAGCCTGTTCATAGATTTTCTGCCGGCGAAGCCTTAGGCAGCAAGATTTTCATTCTAAAGGCTCTCACACCCTCCTATGTTTATATTATCGGACTACGAAATCTGCTGACTGAAATCCTTCTTTGCGAGCGACTTCACATCTTGACCAGCGAGGAAAGGATGGGAGGGTAAAGTCTTGGCCCATGTGGAGCGTAACGGTTGACGCTGTATAAACAAACTAGCGTCTTTTTGTCCTCGTGATATTCATTCCTCCACAGAAATAATATAAAATATTCACTATTTTCTTTATTACTATTATCTCCGTTTCTTCTACTAATGTTACTACTACATTAATTGTTACTTTTACTACAACTATTGCTATTCTTCAACTTTAATAATTATTTATTTATAATAATAATAATTGTAATAATAATGACACTCATGATGTGTATAATGAAGTTTCAGCATGCGTTCTAGGA
Organism: Ceratothoa steindachneri; assembly: GCA_963969495.1. Lineage (NCBI taxonomy): Eukaryota > Metazoa > Arthropoda > Malacostraca > Isopoda > Cymothoidae > Ceratothoa > Ceratothoa steindachneri. Next base: position 213,955,812 of record OZ018317.1, read on the forward strand.
TTTGTGAAATAATTTTATTTCATATAAAAATTCCATTATCAATCTGGTTGGAGTATTTTTATTAATAATAATAATGATAATAATAAGTCTTTTGTAATGCGTTCTTCAAGGCCTGAGGCCTTCCAAGAGCGCACGTTTGCTGAGATGAGAATGGCGATTCAAAAGCGGGAGAAGGCCATTCTGAAAAGATGCGTTTTCAGGAGACGCTTAAATGTGGTAAGAGAGGAAGAAGACCTTATTTCAGCAGGAAGAGCATTCCACAACTTAGGGGCGCAGATTGAGAAGGAGCAGTCCCCCATTGAGCAGAGGGATGAACGAGGATTATTCAAAAGAGGTGCATGTAATTGATAATTTCTGCTTCTGCAGCCTCATTTTTATTTCTTGCAGTTCATCATCATATCTATGTGGTGCATTAAAACACTAAATGTCTTACAGAGATGAAAGTGTGACATATTTGACATTGCAATCTTATAGTATTAGTGAACTAGTGCCCTTGAGTCAGATTAGTCACCCTTAATCTAATTCTAGCTAGGGCCACTCGATTTATTCTCGTTGCCTTATATGTATGTTTCCAGCTTCCTGATTGAGGTTTTATTATTGGTACATCCTCATTTTTCTTTTACCAGTCTTCTTGCCATAGTTAAATATACACCTTTTGAATTTATTGTCTATTTCTTCTGGTGAATATTTCATTTCTAGCTTATTTCCTGTTCTTGTTGCTTGTTTAGCCAATTTATTGTTAGTTTTATTTATGTAGCTAGTTAGTTTTATTATAATTTGAGTCTTAGTGCACTTGAGGGTTGAGGGACTATTTCCTTATATATATATATATATATATATATATATATATATATATATATATATATATATATATATATATATATATATATATATATATATATATATGGAAAAATATCCAAGACAAATTGGTGCGGTTAAGGTAATGGCATAATTAGACAACTGCTCTGCTTCAGGTCCAGCAGGTGATCCTATCCTCCTTGAACTGGAAGACAACACTTAGAGATGACCCATCCATCAGCCCAAAAAAGCTGATTTCAAAGACACGCCTTTATGTCGTCTCGTTTACTGTCACAGAAAACTGTTATTATTAATATATTAACTGCGTTGACTGAGCCAAAACGCTCGAAAGATGGAAAAATATCCAAGACAAATTGGTGCGGTTAAGGTAATGGCATAATTAGACATCTTTCGAGCGTTTTGGCTCAGTCAACGCTGTTAATATATTAATAATAACAGTTTTCTGTGACGGTAAACGAGACGACATAAAGGCGTGTCTTTGAAATCAGCTTTTTTGGGCTGATGGATGGGTCATCCCTAAGTGTTGTCTTCCAGTTCAAGGAGGATAGGATCACCTGCTGGACCTGAAGCAGAGCAGTTGTCTAATTATGCCATTACCTTAACCGCACCATATATATATATATATATATATATATATATATATATATATATATATATATATATATATATATATATATATATATATGATAAAAATGAAGTTTGTCTGTGTATGTGTGTGTGAACCTGGCCATCTATAGGAAGAAAGGTTAGACAATATACATAGAAACTAAATGTGTATTCTTCTTTAAAAAGCAAATCTGTCTTAATATATTTATGAAAGTATATTTTACCCAGGCAACGACGGGTATCTCTGCTAGTCTATAATAATAATACCCGTCGTGTATTTATTTAGAATTTTTTAGTGGGGGTGGGTAACACTCTAATCTATTTATTTTGAAAAAAATGTAATTTATATTTCAACAACTTAGTATTATATAAAAAATAAAGTTGCTTCATCATTTTCGTTCTTTTATAAGTATAATATAAAACGACTACAAATTGTTAAATTATTTAATATAAGATAATTATTTAATAAATAAGACCAGGCAATGGCTTCGCTCCTGAGATTAAAATTTAAAATCTAAAAAAAAGCAGCCATGGTTAAATTTTTATAAATTTTCTGAACTTCGCCAATTATAATAATTTTAAAAAGGAACTAAATTTCCCCCCTTTCAAAATATCACGTTGCTAAAATATAGAGTTATAGAACAAGAAGATATATAAAAATAAATGTTCTGAACTTCACCATTTGTAATTCTTTGAGTTTTAAAAAAATCACAACATTTCTATACTTATATTTATTTCTGAACTTCACCATTTTGTTTTTTGATGCTAAAAAAGAATTATTAGAAATAACTTTGATAAAAAAAACATAAGTCATAACCAAACTAAGATGAAACTATTATTCAAATACTCAAAAAAAGCCTGTTTACGAACGTTCCTATCGCTCAGACCATCGACAACATTATAAAAAACGTGTACCACCATCCTACAATGTCTCTTCCAAATCTTGACCAGAACATCTTAAGGAGAATGTTACGTTCATGCACATCAGAGGCGCCGTTTAGGACACCGGACGGTAATCTATACACGCAAGTGGATGGAGTGGCTATGGGGTCTCCCTTAGGGTTGACGTTCGCCAACTATTATATGGGTCAACTTGAAGAGAGATTATTGGACATCATGGAAAATAAGCCACACACATATTGCCGATACGTAGACGACATCTACATCAACGTCCAAAACGAAGAACATCTGATAAACATCAAGCAACAATTTGAGGAGAACTCCGCGTTAAAATTCACTTATGAATTGAGCACGGGCAATAAACTTCCTTTCTTGGATGCTGAGGTTCAAAACATCAATGGTAGCTACATGACTAAAGTACATGGAAAAAGTACGGACATGGGAAGATACCTCAATGCGGAAAGTGAATGCCCTAAAGGTATAAAATATGCGTAATCGGCTCATACATCCGCCGAGCTTATAAATCCTGCTCTACGTGGGAACTTTTCCACTAAGAGATTGCACGAGTAAAACAAACACTCGTGAACAACGGTTTCTCAAACAGCATGATTGACAAACAACTCCAATCATTTTTAAATAATCATTACAAAGATACGGATAAAACTGAAAGTAATCAGGGAGAAGTCAACAACATCAAAGTGTATTACAGAAACCAGATGTCCACGGCCTATAAAATGGATGAAAAAAATATCAAGGAGATTATTAACCGTGACATCAAGGTTAAAAATCAAATGGATAAAATTCAACTCATCATTTATTATAAAACAACAAAAGCCACAATCTCCTGATGAAAAACAACATCTGCCTAAACTCCTCGAATCTCAAGTCAACCAACATAGTTTACGAGTTCATCTGCCTCGATAAAGAGTGTAAGCTTTATAAAAACTCAAAATATATTGGCATAACAACCACTACACTTTCGAGACGTTTAACTATGCATCTACAAAGCGGAGGGCCTAAAAATCATATGGAGAGTGCTCATAATATTAACCTAACGAGAGATATGCTTGTTGATAACACCGTTATTAGAAGAAAAGAGGTTAATAAAGCTAGGCTGAACATCTTAGAAGCCATATTAATAAACGAAGATAAGGCGGCCATCAACAGTCAAGCGACAAGCTGGAATCGAACATTAAAATTATTTTTAAATTCCACTCTCCGGAGTGGCCCGTTTCCTCTAACGTTATGCTCAACCTAAGCGGAATGAATAACCCTTAAAATCGTTTTCTTTAATTCTGCCAGATCCTCACTCCACTCATTACATCGGTAAAGGAGGCAAGAACATATCAAAATGCTCCGAAGATGATCGAATAAGATCGAAAGCTTAGCAATTTAGTTTGTTTTTTACCAAACGCATTCATTTAAAAGAGAGATGAATACAGGACAAGTGATCCACCATCTACAAGATGGAAGAAAAAAGATAGTTAGAAGAAGAGAAAGTTGTTAAAGGAAATTAATTAAGGCAAAATACACAATGCTCTTCAACAAAATTTGCATTCAGGAAAGACTGTGACCCAACTACACTAATATATATATATATATATATATATATATATATATATATATATATATATATATATATATATATATATATATATATATATATATATATATATATATATATATAGTACGGTGCGCTCGCTGAGGGCGAGGTTCTGTTCACATTTGGGTGTTAGCCACAGGACAGGAAAGGTTCTCTCTACGAAAGAATTCTCACCTGTTAGACTTCACTCTATTAAGTGTAAAACCGAAATCACAACGGACGATTTTAAAATCTTGAAAACCACCCCTGATCACATATCACTGAGGATTCTTGAATCCATGTATATTAAATACCTTTCTCCTTCCTTTAATTTCGATTCCTCTTCTCACCCACTACTTCTACTCTAAACAAATACATTACTAACCTCCTAACCTTCTCTTTCTTCTTACGCTCCTCGCCCTTTCTCCCCAGTTATCCTCTAACGGCTGATTGTTTAAGGTTGGTTTATCCGGATGTGTTTTCTGTGTTTCCCCAATCGTTAATTTTTAACTCCTAACATAATAATTCAGAAATTATCAATTGCCTCTAAATTTATCGCTATCCCCCTCCTTAATTAACATTAAATACGTTCCATAAATTCGTCATTTATATATATATATATATATATATATATATATATATATATATATATATATATATATATATATATATATATATATATATATATAATGAAAAAACTCACAAATGGCACGTGAGGAAAGCAATAATATGAAAGTTAACCCACAGGAAAATGAAAAGATGAATCCAAATATAGTTCGAAAGTGCTTGGATTCATCTTTTCATTTTCCTGTGGGTTAATTCTCTCTCTCATATATATATATATATATATATATATATATATATATATATATATATATATATATATATATATATTGATTTATTATAGATAGAAAGTGGCGGGTTTTTTTCATTTAGAAACAGTTTTGACAAATGAAATCTAGCTCTAACTTAAAATTAATGCCGTCACTTTTGACGGCACGGATACACTAGTATATAATAAAAATAAAAATGAAGTCTGTGTGTCTGTCCGTCCATTTATATGAAGTAAGCTTAGACCAGGGGTGGGGGGAACCTTTTTTTGCATAAAAGCCATCTTACAATTCATTATCACTCATAAAGGCCGCCTAGAAAAAAATTTAACTAATTTATTAGTAATCTAATAAAAAAGACAGTTTTATAGAAATCGAAAGCATAATAATTTCAAATATTTCAATTAAGTAAGTACTTTTTATACAAGTAATATGTAAATGAAAAATAGTGAAAACGTATAATTTTCAAATATTTTATTTATGTAAGAAGTTTTTAAAATAATAATTAAATGAAAAATATCGAGGGCATGACATTTTCAAATTATTTTAATTAAGAAAGAAGTTTCTTTGTATTCAAGGAACAAGTAAAGGAATAATAATCTTATAAAAAGATAGCATATAAACATCGAGAATATAACATTTTCAAATATTCAATATACAGTCGGCAAGCGTGTACATTTTTTTATACAAATTAATGACTTCTTTGAGTTTGCTTCTTTTGAGAAAGCATTTTGATATCAGGCTCTAACATAGTGGTTCTTAGTCTCAATAGGTCCTTCAAATGCTCGTCTGTCAACTGTGTTATCAGTGAATTCTGGATTTGCGCCAAGTACGAAAATGTGGATTCACAATAGTATGTTGAAGAAAAACAGGAAATCAGTCCTCGTGCATGTTCACGAAGACGAGGATGATGATGATGATTGATGATTAAGTTAAAGTGGGTGCATGTAGGGTAGGACGATAGGGTGTATAGATAGACAGAGAAAATAGACAAGCGGAGAAAAGAGAAAGAAGTGTGGTAGGGTGCAAAGAGATGCTAGAGCCTGGTGATCGGACCTATCACTTTTATTATTTTTTGTAGCGTGTATTCTATGTTGTTTCTGTTGATTATAATAATTATTTATGGCGTTCAAGCCATTTGTCTTAATATCTTTAATTTAGTTTGGTGTATGTTATGCATTGCTTATTTGTTTATGTTTTTTTAATACTTTTAAGTGTGTGTTTATTGTTCTTGGTATCATTTGTATGCGTGTGTGTTTCAGTTTTTTTGTCTCTTCATATTTAGTAGGATACTTGTCGTAATCGGGAGTTTTTCTCAATCTTGGTTTAAAGTTGTCTTCATCGGTGATTTATTGTCGTAGTTGTAAATTTTTTATCTTGTTCGGTTGTCTTCTTTTTGGGTTTAAGGTTTCACATCTCATCATGCGTAGAACGGCACTTTGTCCCCGGAAGCCACTCGGTTGGCGGAGCTGGGAAATCTGGCGCGACAGTCTGCTCTTCTGTTCCGGTTAATCATCTGAGTGATTTCATCACTCAGTTCCCGATTAACCTGTTCCTGCATTTTCCGGGTCCGTTCTTCGATCACCTTGTTAATGGGAATTATCCCCGCTTCTCTGTGCAGATCTTCTTGCCTGCGTGTACCCGTGATTAGGTACATGCATTTATTTTGCACTACTTGAAGTCACCTCCTTTGTGTTTTTGAGACACATGAGAGGGTGGAGGCGGGGTAAAGCAACGTAGATCTTACAAGGGCATTGTAGATCTTCTTCCTGTTGCTTTCACGTAGATTTCTAAAAGTATATAGAGTTCTGACAGCGCCCGAGGCTCGAGAAATTCTTTCTTCGACGTGCTTCTTGTACCCGGTAGAGGTGATTTTCATACCGAGTACATTGCATTCGTTGGTGTAGGGATATCGCGTATCCCCCACACGCACGTCTGCTCTTAGAGTGCGTCCAATGGGGACCACCTTGAACTTCTCTTAGTTTGTTCTTATTTTCGACTGAGCCTCGTAGTTGTTCAGGTTCACGATTTCCATCAATGTCATGCGAGCTTGCCACGGCGCCATCCTCCATGGAGATACGATTATCTGGCTGAAATCATCGGCGTACTGAATATTGAGGGAAGAGGGGTACACAGGGGCTGGGACATCCGCGGTGTATATCGAGTAAAGGGTAAGGGACAGACACCCCCCCCCCCTGCGGGAGGCCCGCAGTAAGCGGAAACTTTGGTCCGTCCGTGCACCCTAGACTGACATACCTCGCTCTCTCTATAACGTAGTCACAGAGAGTTCTTTCCAAGTTTTCACTTAGACCCAGCCGTAAGATCTTATACTGCATGCCCCGCTGCCACACCTTATCAAACGCCTTTGATACATCCCAACAAACGATATCCACATAACTCCTGTCCCGTTTGGCTTGGGAAAGCTTTTTCGTTATGACATTGATTGCCATTTCCGTACTTCGCTTCTTTCTAAACCCGAATTGACATGGGTTGTAGAGGGAGTTTTCTTCAAGGTGAGACACCAGTCTCCCGTTGAGGATCTTCTCAAAGAGTTTCCCGCCAAATTCCAGAAATAAAATTGGGTGGTAGCTCTCTCTCAACGTTGGATCATTTCCATGCTTGGGCAAGAAGATCATCTTTGCCGTCTTATAAGCATCTGGAAAGTACCCAGTATTCAGACATGCGTTAAAAATACGTCTCATTCTTTAGCTGGTGCCTTTTCGAAGTTTACTTTCGTAAGCCCCGATTGGCCTGGGGCTTTTTGTCAGAATGAGCGGAGTGCGCCAAGGATATCTTCTTCGGTGATCTCAGCGTCTCCGTCACGCAGTCTATCCACCTGGTGATGAGGATGCGTTTGGTGTATTTCCGTGTTAAGCTCGTCTGTGGTGTTGTTTTCGAACTCTATATCAAAATCTTCGTTTTATTGTTCTGGTATGCTGAAGATTCTTTCCCAATAACGCCGGAATATTACTTCGATGTTCCTTTCTTCTGTCTCAATAGATCCATCTTCTTTTTGGATTTCCATTTTCTTCTTTTTTCCAGATGATCCTCTGAGACTTTTGACTTTCTTCCAAAAGTCTTTGGGAGATGTATCTTGATCGAGGCTCTCGATCGCATCGTGCCATTGTCTCTGTTTTTGTTCGAGGATCAACTGGTTGAGCTCTTCCTTGATCTCTCTACTTCGTTGTAGCGAGTCAATTGATGCATTTCTGATATTTAACTCGTACATGACTCTCAATTCTCTGTAGAGTTCTTTCATGTACCCAGTCCACCTGTATGAGGAGATGGTTTTATACTGGGTTTTGGGGATGCAAGCCTTATCTGCATTTATAAGATGTTCGTTGAGGTCGTCGAGTGCCTCCTCTATCTCCTCGAGAATTGCTTCATCCAGAAAGGTGGGCGATAGGCATTGAGAAGGCCTGCGTACCGTGCCCAGTTTGCTCTCCTGTATTCTTTTCTGACTGGAGCTGAGACTTGTATAGGGTTCCTGTTGATGGTAAGTAGGATCCCTATATGATCACTACATGGTACCTGGACTGATCCATGTAGTAATTGAACGGCAGCTGACGATTAGCCAGACAAATGTCTGGTTTTGTGGCACTTCTTCCTCGAGTATAGGTTGGGAAGTCCGGGCCTATTCTATGGACCATATTTCTGTCCATCATAGTGTCCAGGCACCTTCCATTTCCATTGAAGGTCCTGTACCCAGATTCCCGACATCTAGCATTAAGATCCCCCAATAATATGGTGGGGGTCCTTCGGCTAAATAGGCCAGAGAGAGAATGGATTGACAAATATTCTCGTCTCGGCGCCTGGTACCCGGTGGCGATGACCAGCTTACCTATATCGAGTTCGACCTCTATTGCAAGATAGGATTCTTCCAAGTTCCTTATGGGTCTATACTTGATCCCTCTTTTGATGGCGATGGCGGCTCCATCGTACCGTTCTTGAGAGTAATTCGTTATTAACACGTCGTAGTTCCAGATCTTCATTTCAGAGCTACGAGTGTCAATCCCATGCTCAGAAATCAAGATGACATCTGCATCAATCTCCCTGAAAAAATTTCCGTAGAGAGTTCTTTTCGCTTTCCATCCGTTGGTATTAATTTCCATGATTCTAAGTGAGTTCCGTTCCATTGTGAGATGTATTTACCTGTGTTTCTTCTTGGTCTTTTTGTTTTTCTTGGCCTGTGGGGCGGGTCTGGAGTGCCCAGGCTTTTTGCTCTTCGGGGGAGGACTAGGAGTCTTTGACCGACTCTTCGTCGCTCTTGTGCGAGTGCATGGGCCCTCGTCACTATCCGAAGATGTGGATTCTTCTTCTTCTTTGTCATTAGTCTCGTCTTCTTCTTCGGATTCCTCCGATGAGTGAGACTCTATGACCTCTTTCAATCCAGTGGCTTTTTCTTTGTTGTTCCCAATAACGCTATCCTTAAATGCCTGAGAGCATTCGGGGTCATCAGGCACGATGATGAATGGCAAGTTATTGGCTTTTAGAAGCGTGTTTAAAACCTGGCTATAGCATCCAGGTTTTCCTGCGTTTGCCACGTTTGCATGAGTGATGCAGATTAGGATTTTCGCACTTAGATCGTTGGTGAAGATCATCGGTGAGGGAATTGAGGCTATCCCTTCACTTTTCTTCACAGTGCTCGCGTATGTGGTCGTTTTCCTCTTCTTTTCTTCTTCTTCCATCTCCTTTATGATGTCTTTCCTCTTGGGGCAGTTAAGGGCCATCGTTCGATGGGGTCCCTTGCAGTTCATGCACTTCTTTTCCGTGCTTTTGCAAGAGTCATATCTATGACCCTGTGTGGCACATTCGCTGCACCAGATTGTTCCTTTTGGGGGGCAGTTGACGGTAGTATGTTGTTCTAGAGCATAACAAATGAAGCACATCTGGATACTATGCTACTTCTCATGCTCGATATTGCAGCCTGGGATCCTCATGTTAAAAATGAGGAGTCCCTCCGTTGCCGCCTTGGGGGCCATTTCGGTGGTCTGAAAGGTCACCTTAAAGACATGGGTGTGGTCACGGAATTTGATCACTTCCCTGATCTTTGCCCATGTGTGATTTTTTTCTATTTCACTTTTAATGTCCGCGGGGGAGTTCTCACTCACCCAGCTCTCCACCTTTCGGCAGATTACGCTCCTGTTGGCAGAGATCGCTGGTGGGGTTTTGGCTTCCAAGTCCATCTCTTTTAGCACCTCGGCCCCTTCATCGGATAGGAGCCGGTCTATATCCTTGGTCTCACCGCATATAGCGATGAATCCATTTGGGATGTTAATTAACTTTATCAGTGCAATCCTTAAATTCGCAAATAAGGATTGGCACACAGTCTTCTTCTCGGGGGTCTGCTTTCCTGCTATGGTCCGTAGGGGGACCCTCTTAGGGAGGGCCTCCATCGTCGTGGGCGTCTTCTTTCTTCTTTCTTGATGTTTTTTTCCCTCTGTAAATAATGTGTAATTAATATGTTATGGGTGAGAAAAAGTGATGTCAGAAGTGGTAAAGGAGGTCGAGTCAACGAGGTTATTCTATCGCGTTTTTCCAAATTTCGACAGGATTTTCTCTCTTGTCAAACAGAGACTTCAGGATATTATCCTCAGACATTTCAATAAGCTCCATTTGTAACTCTTCAGGAGCCTCTGATACATCAACTAAGTGATGTTGAAAATCAAGTTTCAGAGTGATGTTATGCTTTTCAAAATAATTGAATCTTTTATTGTATTCTTCTATCGATGTGTCTAAAACCGACTCATATTCTTCAAAATATCCATAGATATCTTCATTTTCACTCATTACCTTCGTAAGCTGGATAAAGTGTTCTTCTGAAAGTTTTGATTGAGCCAAAAGGGACTTGATATACAACAGTTTCTTTCTAAATGCCTGAATTCTTTGCCACATATCATAAATACATTTATTTCTGCCTTGCAATGAAATGCTTAACTCATTTTGTTTTGACATCACTTCACATAAAAAGGCAACATCTCTGTAAAAATTTGGATCTGATAAATCACAATACTTGTTGCTTTCTTTGAAAAAGTCAATAATCTGCCTTCGTAAAGACAAAACTTTGACCAAGACTTTCCCTTGCGACAACCAGCGTACTTTTGAGTGATATGGCAAATCTACACTAATTACTTCGTCATCCATCATCAGCATGTTTCGAAATTGACGATGCTTTGAGGCATTCACTCGAATATAGTTAACAATGCTTATAACCTTTTGCAAAGTGTCATTTAAAGTTACAGATTTTGCACTGAGATTTTGCTGATGTAAAATACAATGAAAAGAAATCAGTACATTTGGTTCTTGGGTTTCTCTCTTAAGATGTCCAATAAATCCTTCATTTTTAGCCATCATAGCTGGGGCAGCATCAGTGCACACACTTATCAAATTAGTAAAATTTAGTCCTATTTTATGACATTGCTCTTTGAAGTTGTTAAAAATATCTATCCCCCGTGTCCTTCCTTTAAGGGTGCCTAAAGCAAGCAATTCTTCATATAATGGAAAATCATCTGTTATGGCACGAATAAAATACAATAATTGTGCTGAATCAGTGGAATCTGTTGATTCATCCAAAGCTACTGAGTAATATATATTCTCTTTTTTATTATATTTTTTAATTGTTCTGTTACATTGCAGGCCAATTCATGTTGTCGATCTGTGTTAGTCCTTCTTGAAAGAGGCACCTCATTATACTTATTAACTTTATCGGGATCTATACATCCTACCACTTCTAAAATACCTTCCTTTATGAGTTCTGTATCGCTGAATGGCTACCTTTTTTTCCAAGCAAATATGGAACTCTATAGTTTGCTTCTGTCGTAGCATTCCCTTGATGTAACACAGACTGGAAAAATTGTCTTTGCCTCTGTTTTCGAGGCTCACCCTCTAATTTGGCATATTTATTGTCTTTATGAAGAGCATAGTGTTGCTGTGCATTGAATTTCTTAACTGTTACAATTGCAGTATCACAAAGCAAGCAAGACATTTTGCCTCCAGTATTCACTAAAAAATATTGCAATTCCCATTCTTCGTTAAAGATCCTGTTTTCTTCTTTCAAAGTCCGTTTTAACTTTTTTGACATAATTATGAGCCAAAAAAAAATGTATTTATTCTGAAAAGCCATAAAAAAGGTTAATAATGAATTAGTAAGGCCAGCCACACACTGACCCAGACAAAACAGTCTTAGGCAAGACATCGATAAACCTGCATCCACAACCATGTTATAATAATAATTATTATTATTATTATAACAACAATATAGATTAGTTATATTTTTTTTGTGATTAGTATTATTATTTATCATTACCTAATTGTTGCAGAAACTAACTCAGTCTCACAAAACAAGTCGGTATGAAGTAAGCCACGACAACACAATTACTGAGTAGAGTACGTAGTTATTCGGAGTAGCACAGACCACAGTGAGGAGGCGGACGAGACAGGAACTCTTCCTGTATCATACGTGAAATCACTCACTCCCACTAGGCTAGTGTAGCTTACACGGAAACATTGCCTTTATATAGCAGTTGCTTTAAGTTTAGATTCACTGAATTTAAGAAAAATGCTTCCAATCTCTGGGAGCGACATCGCTAAACACATAACTTTCCTTTTGTCTGTGTGTGTGTGCATAATGATTTTAGACAAAATGTTCAATGTCAAAAGAGAAATATATATCAAAAGGCCATAGAAAGCCGCACCTGATGGTCCAGAAGGCTGTTTCCCCACCCCTGGGTTAGACAATCTACATAAAAACTAATAGTGTATTTTTATGTAAAATATTCCTTGGAAGATAATGGAAATGGTCCCGAGTCTCTAATGGAGCTACATACGTGCCCTTTTCCAAACCTGCCCCATATGTTCGAACGAGGGAACCTGAGCTTGGTCTAGACCTCGTAGAGACAAATTAATTCTACCCTACGTCATCCTTCACACGTGGGAAGCAAAATCAATCTGTTTGTCCATGCACCACAAGGAAAGACGAAGAATATTGTTTACCAAGAAGTGTTATAATACATTGGTTAAAGAATAATTTGTGATAAATATAAGAATCTCAACCTGTATCTTGCTTATGATTTTTGTTTTACCCAGGCAACGCCGGGTACCTCCTTCAGTGGCTCATAAGTGATCCTTAGAAGCACCAGGCAGGACAATGCGAGACATCAGGGATTGTGAGGCTCCTATGGGAGGTGTCACTCTTTTGCTGTAAGGTGATTTCAGGCAAACACTTACAGTGATCCCTAAGGGAACCAGGGCAGATGAGGCGCGCGCTTGCCTAAAATCATCTTCTTTGTCTAGAAATATTAGAACACTGTCTCTAAACACAATAATCAGACCATCGCAATCTTGAACCGCGCCTGTCATGTTATCCGCGATCCCAGTAACTTCACCACGCTCCATTCATCAAAGAATGAATTTAATTCTCTTAAGTCCATTTAATCACATCATCAAGCATTCCTCGACATGGACACAGTTAAAAATATTAACTCCCGCGTTGATAAAGATCACTCACCTCTCATTCACGATCTCAATTCGCTATATGCTAATTCGAATATTATTTTTATAATAAAATAGTGTTGAAAATGACTTCTCACTCAACCTGCGTTTCAAGGAAGGGAATTTGGAATCTACTAGAAGAATTGATGTAGAGAACTCTCGCCATACAAGATAAACCCCCAACATTGCTGTTTTTTGAGTTGGGGAAGCAGCGCCAAGTGAGCTAAATTTGCGCAACCCTGAAGTGACTCGAATCCCGAGTTATTTCGGACTGCGGCAATAAAGTGGTAAACAGCTTGCAATGAATCCCCAATTCTCGCTATGAATTGGTGAAGCCAGAGTGACTCCTGAATTTCATATACGCAATACTTTGAATTCTCCTCAACATAAGTGCCTCTATTGAACCATTCCAAAGAATTCTTGATCAGACGCAGCTAGCAAGCCCCCCTCCCCCTCCATGAAAGAGGAACTTAAAATACTCTCGCTGAAGGAAGAACTAACTCTACGAGTGCTCAACGTCAAGGTCGGGCTACTCTCCCACGCTCAATCGGATCACACGACATCAACAATTTTCCACTTGCAGCCGTATATATGGTTCAAAGCCCCCTTTCTAGCCAACTTGCTAGCTCTGTAATGAATCTGGGTGCTCAAACGGCAAAATCTCGCGTGAATTCATCGCATCCCATACACTACTAACTAAAGTGTAACAACACAATGCTCCGCAAATCACTCGGTACGGGGCATTCAGCAACATCTTCAGGTCAGTCAACAAGAAACGCTCAAATGCAATAATTCCAGAGGTTGCGTCCATTCCGTCATGCTAATCTTTTTATGTATGCATAACTCACTCATACACTTTAATCCTCATACTTACAGAGACACATAGCTAATTTGGCCGAACTTCTCAAAGCAATCAGGGAATTTGTTTATCTGTAGTTTTTTTTTTTACGAAGGCTTTTAAAATTTATTCATTCCATTCATCTCTTTTTCAAGCTATTTGCATACCCTACTTCTATACGCGTGTGCACTCTCTCATGGTGGCATTAAGTGAAAATGCGCCCTCAACCAATTCCTTTTTGTTTTCACCAGTCACTCTTAAACCAATTCATAAAACATTTGAGTGAACTACACATAAAAAATGACCATTTGACCTGAGTTATTCTGGAAATCATTTTTCATTTTACAAAGTGTTTCGTAATATCAGTGTATAATGATGGTCCATTTAACTTTCATGGGAGTGAGAATATTTCAATATTTAAATCCGTGTTTCTATTTCCTGTTTCGCGCTATTTTATGTTTTCGACCATATCATATGATGGACCTGATTATTGTTCCTACAACGTCGCTTATTGGTTTTTTGTTATTATTCATGAACCAACTACTCAGATTTGATATGCTGAGATTCTTGAATCAAGATTGCACATAACTTGAGTAAAGGAAGCACATTATTATTTCATTTGTGTTATTATTACATCATGTAAGCCATCCATTGTCGATTCATGATACCATGTTATTTTCATTCACTTTGTTATTATTCTAAGTCACGTGTATGACTTATAATTATTATGTTTTTAATGCATCCGTCCAATTGCACAATAATTCTAACCATTATTTTATGATGATTTTGCATAAATTTATTCCTGTCCTCATTGATCTGTTATTATTATTTTTTTGTGTCATTATTTTTTTCAATTATTCATGATATTCGATGTATTTTGTAATCAATTTTGGTTTTCAAAAACTGCTGTGTTATGTACATGTGTGTAGATCATATACAGGACCAATGCATTTGCCTTTGTTGATCAGAAACTGGTTGTCTGTTACAACATTCCGCTTGCTTCACAGGAAAAGGGGAAAATATGGTCCACAGATAAATCTAGCCTGCTTCTTCCTTTGGAGAACTCCCCACGCTTCTCTCACACATACTCACAGAGGATCTTCTGGAAGAGGCAAATTATGCCTGTGGCTCCAGAGTTTTGAAATCAGAGTTATCTTCCTCTTAGGTGGACTGTCTACCTGTCCCCACCGTGGTGCCCAGTCACGGAGGTAACCTCCCTAGTAAATAGTGTCAGCTTAAAAATAATCCGGACGGAGATTCGAACTACCGACCCAAGAATGCTGGGCTCTCCAACAAGTGGCGATTTGCTTATCAAACTGTGAAGGTCCATAAAGATGCATTCTCCCAAATCACTTTGAGCCGAGGAACAGAAGTAGTCATCTCATGTTAAACTTGGCCATCAATATCCACATTCCAAATCCTATCACAACAAATATGCTTCCTTGATCAAAGCACATCGTTCAGATTGCGGAGGCTACACCGTAGCCACACTTTTTCCTCTATTTAATTAAAACTCCAAAATACTAAGGACAAACACAAACTACCTTGCCATTTCACATTCACACACACACACACACACACACACACACAGAGAAAAGATTGCATAAATTCCGCCTACTGGCGAAAACAGTCTCAGCCCACTTCACGACCCCCAATAGCTTCATTACGCTCCATTCAACAGAGGAATGACTTTAATTTAGTTAAGTCCATTTATTCCCTTCGTAAAGCATTCCTCGGTATGTAGACAGTAAGAAATATCAATTTCCGCGTTGATAGAGCTCACTCACTTTCCTCATTCACGACCTCAATTCGCTACCTGCTAATTTGAATATTCACTAACTCTATAATTTAAGAAGGGGATTTTTTTGAGTATTTGAATAATAATTTCATCTTAGTTTGGTTATGACTTATGTTTTTTTATCAAAGTTATTTCTAATAATTCTTTTATAATATCAAAGAACAAAATGGTGAAGTTCAGAAATAAATATAAGTATCGAAATTTTGTGCATTTTTTTAAAACCCAAAGAATTACAAATTGTGAAGTTGAGAAAATTTATTTTTATATATCCTTTATAACTTTATAGTTAAGCTGCTTTTTTTTAGATTTTAAATTTTAATCTTCGTAGCGAAGCCATTGCCTGGTATTTTTATAATAAAATAGTGTTGAAAATTACTTCTAATTCAACCTGCGCTTCAAGAAAGGGAATTCGAATCTACTAGAAAAATTGATGTAGAGAGAACTCTTTCTCTATAAGATAAAACCCCAACATTGGTCTTTTTTGAGTTGGGAAAGCAGCGCCAAGTGATCTAATTTGGGCAACCTGGAGTGACTCGAATCTCGAGTTATCTCGGCCTCTCCGCCGGCCACAATAAAGTGGTGAACATCCCGTAATGAATCCCCATGATCGATATATATATATATATATATATATATATATATATATATATATATATATATATATATATATATATAATACAAGAGAAAGAAATTTGACGCAAATAAGCAATGAGACAAGAAACAGGAGTTTTTTTTAAAGGTAAGAGAAAGGGACGTTGGAAGAACACAAGGATCAAAGAGAGCAAAGGAGGGAACAATGAAGGGAATCCATACTGAGAAGACAAAAATAACGCTATGGAAAAAAAGTTTGAAATTCCTGGCCATGAATTTCAACCTTTTTTTCCCTGGCATCATACGAAGTTCAAAAATCGTCTCGTCTCGAATTCCTTTCCCGGCTGCACCCAGCATGTTGAACAAATGCGCCTTTGATGTTTGTTCTCGTGGCTTTTTTTTCGCGTTCTTTTGTTCAATATTCCTCAAAGGTTTACAATGGGGTTCATATCAGAAGACTGCCTTGTTCAAGGAAGTCTTCTGATCGCGTTTTTGTACTCCCACTCTTTTGCGCTCAAACAAATGAAGCACCATCTTACCGAAAGAAGGTGTCATTTTGTTACCATCTAACCATTTGAGAAAACTTGGAGAATTGGTTCCCGAAGGATGGAGGTGTATTTTTTTAATCTTATGTTGCCAATACACTCCACAAGTTCTAAACGACCAGTGGTCCGAATTTTTCCCCACATCATTACTGAAAAAAACGTCTTGTTTTACAACTCGTTGCAGCCGATCTAAATTAAACCTTTGATTATGCAGTCTCAAGATCCACACACGTCTACTTTTAGAAAATTGTGTAAATCCTGATTTTTTCGAGAATATGAAAGTCTACCAGAACCTTATGTGTTTCTCTACCACCTCATTCACCCACTTCCATTTTCTTTTGATATTTCCTGGTCGAAGCAGTGGTTTCCTTCTACCTGCTCTGACCGAGATACCTGACAGCAAATAAAAGTGCTCGAATTCATGAGGTTCTCACAGATTTTGTCTTATGTACACACTGGAAAATAAAAAGGATGTTATAAAATTTAATTTGGGGTAAAAAAAAATCAGAATAATAACATGGAATTGAAATGTTCAATGAAAATCCGCTCTTTTGTGCACAGTGGCTAAAATAACAAAGCTCGAACTAGGCATTCTTGACTGTAATATTGCAGTTTTTCTCCTTGTATTTTGCTGGTGTCGGGGTCACTTTACTCCAAGTGATTGCCTGATTCTTATTGATAAAATAGCATTTGTATCCCTATGATTTAGTTTAATATTTAAATTTACATCGCCTTTAGGTATCGTTGGGTTTGATATGGCAGCGAATCAAGTGGGTATATGTATATATGCTAAGTCAAATCTCTGCCGGAAAAATAGAAGAAAACGAGAGGGGGAGGAAAAAGACAGAGAATGAGGAGCGGGAAGGAAAATGGGGGATCATATCAATTATCAATGCACCCTACGCGACAATCTTCAACTTTAAATGCAGGGTCGGAGAGAGCGCGTATGAATACTCCCAACACTAAAACGTTGGTACATAAGCCTCCCTCTCGTCCAATTCAGATCTATGCGTTTAATACTGGTTGATCGCTGGTTGTCAATTAGTGCAAAAAGGATAAAATCAAATTTAAAAGCTAAGTTCATTATGAAGAAATATCCTGCCAAATTAGTGTTATAAACGCAAATAAATTCTTAAGGCGCCAAAGAGATGCCATTGGAATTAACATTATTTTGGACCAACTTCTTGAGTCTTTTTGGATAAACCGAGGAAGTCTCCAAATCTAACTGAACTTGCAGTTGTGAGTGTTGACTCTGGCGACCGAGATGGTGCGGCTGCACACCTGGGGGCGGATCTTTAGCTGAAGTGACCTTGCATAACGCAGTTTGGAGTCTGTTTTTGACCAGGGACTGATGCGAAGTCCAGTTGAGTCCTCGACACCTTGAACCCCCGTCGGGTGGAAGGAGTAACAAGCCTTGTACCACCACCCTCCGCGGTGAGTATCTGCGCAATTTGTTTTTGCTATGATGGAAGAAATACCGAAAAGTAGGAAATATTAAAATTATATGCGAAGAAGATAAAAACTTATGCTAGATTATTAAATGAGATAATAGACTACGAACCGAGCGTGTGAACTACGACACACATTGGGTGTGGTCAACTTTAATTGTCATAAAGACGCGCAAAACTAGCACCATATATATATACTGAGAAACCCTGGGGTGATGAGACGCCTTGATCCTGTCATCATTAATAAGCCTTTTAAAGGAACAATCCTTAAGGGAGAGCTGGGGTCGTTAACTAGCGACCCCAAGAGAAATTTCCCCCTCCTATCCTGTCTTTTACCTTCCCCCCCATCTTCAATGATGAGTGGGTACACATAATATCCATCTACCGAAGTCATAATACTGGCAATAATATTCTGTTTCGAAAAAAAACTCCACATTACGAGTACCACCAATCTGCACTCTTTTTCAGGTATTTCATTTCTCAGTAGAAACCCCCTAGTTTAACGTGGATTCGAACCTTGGGTACAGCGTATGACAGCCGCTGAAGGGTCGACCTAAATTGAACATAGCCCATTCTACTTCTAAGTTAAATGATAGGAAACTTATTAATTTATTATTTTTACAAATATTTTGAGATTTTTCAAATAAATTAGAAACAGTGGCGGATCCAGGATATAAAATGTGTTTGTGTTGGGGGCGGGTAACCTGAATTCTTCCCTCTGAGGAGTCTGAGAAAAGGGCATTAATAAGGGTTATAATAGACAGTATTGATGAGAGATAATAGCATCTCATAAAGGAGTGAAAACTAACTCTCTCAGATCCGAATTTTTTCACACATCAGAAAATTATGAATTGTAGTTTTTGGACGTCATCTCAGGTATATTACTGAATTTAATCATTAATTTTGAGATTTGCCTTTATTTTAGACATGTATCATATGAGATACATTCGATCGCAACGGTTTAAAACTGTTTTTTATCTATTCTATATTATTATATCTCTTTCTGAATAGCAAAATACAAGTATAGCTTAAAAACGAAATATAAACATAAACGGGTGTGAAATTTGAGAGGAAGGGGGGGGGGCGCCTTAACCCTCATCTGGATCCGCGCCTGATTAGAAAGTCTACATTTTTACCATATTTTCGGTAAAGGAGGCAATGTTTGGGTAGGGAAGCTTGGATGTAAAACTCTGAGAGGAAATTAAAACGAAATGATGGCCTTCAGCCGCTAGTCTTATCCCAACAAAACATTACCCTTGATTAGGCCTCAAAGTGAACTGTAACACGCTACCTTCTATGACAAACCCACCTTTACTAAAACCAGTGTCTTTGTGAAAATTGCGCTTTGACGTCATCGAACTCGCCATGTCCCCACCATACTTAAAAGATCACATACCGTGCTTGTCGTAGTCTCTGTCGAAAGTGGAGAAGTATAGTCCGTTGACATACGAGGTAAACAGGTCCGAAGCAGTATTTTTGGAATTGGGAGTTAGTGAGTTGATCCTGTACCTGAAATGATAAGACCGGGTGAGGGCTGAATCTTGAAAGAGAACTGGTAATGCCAAAGAAAGGAAGAGAATGCAGCCGGAGTGCTTTATCCTTCATTGGCTCTCAATGTGGATATTTTCTAGTCGTCTAAAATGCCTCGTTGGTTATACTAGATTCATCGATATCTCCCATCACTCACCTTTCTCTCCAGCGTATCTTTCCTGTCGCATCTTACTACAAGCATTTACCCAGGGAGGAAGAGAAGTTTGCCCCAACGAAGAGAACTCTGTCAGTTTGGGTTTGGGAACTCACTTTTGTTCCTCGGAGTCGACCTTGAATGTGTTCCATTCGCCCCAGATTTGTCGTCCGCGACCGTCTTGCGCATCCAACCGCATGATATAATGTCTGGCGGACGTCAGGGTGTACAAGGCCTCGTTACCTGTAGGTGGAGAGGCAGCTAGCAAATACCCTCCGTCCACTTCAGGCTTTACTGTAGAACTTTCTCACAAAATCTAATCTTATTCAGGAAGCAAGGATCATTTGTCCTTTATTAACTCTGCTGTGATCAATGAGAACTGGAAAATGTCAGGTCTGTGAATAACGAGGGAAATACATGAAGCGTACGTATCATTCAGACAGGGATTGGCGAAGAATAATAGAAGTGAACCTTGATGTTGTCTAGATGAAGTGACGGCGACTGAATTTGGCAAGAGTCGAGTGGAACTTTCAATCAGGTAACCCAAACGTTCGTGCACTTTTTAAGTCGACGAATGAGAAACTAAAATTCACGAACTTTATTAATTACCTGATACAAAAAGATTCTATCCGGTTCAGAGATAGTTTCCAAATAAAATAAAAGTCGATCTATACCTCTTGAATAAAACTCCTTAGGCTTTGAAGCAAAAAAAACACACCAAAAACCAACAAAATAACAACAACCCAGCTGAAGTTTCGCTTTAAGGGTCTCCTTAAAAATTAAAGAATATTTCATTTTAAATCTGTATCGTGCCGAATAGTGCAAGCGAGTGGTTTAAAAGCTTCGTTTAAACGAGTGGGGTTTTTTTTCAGACTCAGGATGGCGCAGTTGATACGCCGCTCACCGACGGGGATCCAACGACCCAACAAGCCGTAAGCAACTCTCCTCGCGCTACTTTCGTTCTTTATTTTTTCGTCGCCTCCTTCCCTACAAGCTATCTATCTACAGCTCCTAACCTAGACTCTTTAGTGTACTTTGAACTAGGTGTGTGGTGAATTCACCTTAAATTCCGCGGTTGTGTGGCGTATGCTTAAATTTTTGTCTTAGGCACTCAGATTGGCAATCGATGATTCTTTGATAAAGACGCACTGGAAGGAAGACAAACCGTTTTTCTTCAAATTCTAGGCCAAATTTTATTCAAGAAGCATATATCGACTTTTATTTTATTAGGAAAATATATTTGTAACGGATAGAAACTACTTTGTATCAGGTAACTAATAAATTCGTGAAATTTTAGTTTCTCTTTTGTGAATTTAAAAAACACAAGAACCTTTTTGATTATCTGATATCTGCTTGTTATTGGCAACCTGATACATATGTGTGTAGTCCTGACGCGAAAATACGTATCATATTAACCGAATATATTCTTGGAGGTGCCACTTCTGGCGAGATGTACAAATTCGCCTGGATAGCGTAAAGTTTTCCTATTCATTACGTACCTATAAAATCTCTTTAAGTCACGTTTTGTTATTTCTAGCAATATCTATCGTTAAGTCGAGAAAGAGAGAGAAAGAAAAAAAAGAAAGAACTAAAGAACTAGGACCATCAAAGACTCTAGGGTCTACTCAAGGGTGGTACAAGAGATAATATTTTTAATACCACCGCAACTTTGGGAGTACATTCAATATACTTCAATTGATCGGAGACACACTTTCTAAGAGTGTACCTGGATATCATGCAAGTTTATAACTACGTACATACTTATCTACGAGTGTAACTGCATGTCATGCAATTCCTATGTACGTACATGCTTATCTACGACTGTACCTATTACGAGACAAGTTCTAATAATCATATTACTTCTCGTACTCATTATAAGCTGATAAAATCGCCCTTTATCCCCCGCAGCGCCTCGTCTACTAGTGCTGAAAATAATAAAGACAGGAAAGCCAGAAAGTAACATG
This sequence comes from Ceratothoa steindachneri, assembly GCA_963969495.1. Taxonomy (NCBI): domain Eukaryota; kingdom Metazoa; phylum Arthropoda; class Malacostraca; order Isopoda; family Cymothoidae; genus Ceratothoa; species Ceratothoa steindachneri. The sequence goes on from OZ018317.1 coordinate 213,977,907, forward strand.
GAAAACACATTTGGACTCATGTTCTACAAACAACTATCAGCTGGCACCATTTAGAAGGGGGAAGGCATGAGCAGTTAGGTATATATAATCCCTCTTGATTTTCTAAAGTCATCTTCATCCGTGTTCATAATCCGTTACATTTATAAGCTGCATCGGTCAATGACGAAACTGCTACCACATTTCCGACTGAGTGTTAACAAATGTTGAGGAACTACACGATCAAGCTCTAATGAAGATCAGATACATGTATTTCAGATAATTTACTCATACCTAGCCACTGGGGATGGGGGGGGGAGGGAGCCAGCCCAACTCAGTGCCAATCCCAAGCCCGGATAAATAGGGAGGGTTGGATTTAGGAAGGGTATACGTTCGTAAGGTCTCTGCCAAAATCTTAAGGGAAGAGTCTTTTACCGAAATGACTCATCAGGAACGTAGTTTCCACTTAGTCGGTCGGGTAAGATATTCCACGATTAAGTGATTTTATAGCTAAAATAATCAGTGTTATGCTACTGCTGAATCGCTTGTTGACTAATTTGCAACCATTTTGACGAGTATTTGCCCTATAATACATCTTGAATATTAGCGAATAATTTATGTCGTAAAAACCTTTTAGGATTTTGAAAACCTCTATCAGCCGGCCGAGTAAACGTTTACTCGCAAGGGATAATGGGTTTAGACAGCAAGATCTTTCTTCAGAGGGCTTATTCCTAAGTTTAGGTATCAGTTTGGTCGTCCTAAGTTGCACTCTTTCTAACATTTCCACATGTTTGTTCCGTTATGAGAACAGAATTGTACTGGGTACTATAGATACGGTCGAACTAATGATTTACCTAGGGGTAAAATTATGTTTCTGGATTTATAAGAGAAATAGCGTGCGATATATCCTAGCATTCGATTCACTTTTAGTGGCTTCCACGCATTGCTTGGGCAATTTGAAGTCCGCTGAAATCACGACCCCAAGGTTGTTTTCCATGTTTACGAATTCCAAGAGTCGGCCATTCATATGGTAATTCGATTTTAGATGGCGTTGTAAGGAAATGACTGCATTTACGCGTGTTAGAATTCATTTGCCATTTTCCACTCACTTGACAATTTTGTTTAGGGCTCGCGGCAGTCCCACAACATCACATCTAGCTGTAGCACTATTTCCTATCTAGGTGTGGGCCGCGAATTTAGAAATTTTACTAATTAACTCGGTATCGAGGGAGTTTAAATATATTATAAACAATATATATATATATATATATATATATATATATATATGCAGGGAAGCGATTCGCTGCCTCAGTGTATCTGGTTCGAATCACTTCCCTGCACCGATTTTTTTCGAAAAAGGCAATAAAAATATTACTGCAAGGAAAAATTATTCCGTTTTCTCTTTCATTGTGGTTTAATGGATTCATTTTCATCATTCTCTCGCGCTACTTTGAGAGATATATACATATATATATATATATATATATATATATATATATATATATATATATTATAAACAATAGGCCAAGAACTGACCAGAGAACAGCTCTGCTGTTTATTGTGACCCATTCCGAGTTTATCCTATTTAGGACTAGGCGCTATTAGTATCAGCAAGTCAGTGATTTACCCATTTAATAATTTTTACCCTATTCCGTGCGCTCTAAGTTCAAGTAAGAGCCTTTCATGCGATATGTATCAAACTCTTTTGAAAGTCGTGGTAAATTATATCTACTGCCTTGTTATTATCGTAGATGGAAATCATTTCATGAAATAATTCTAAGAGATTTGCTAGAGAGAATCGTCTGGTTCTAAACCAGTGCTGATTTCTCGAGATTAGGGTATTAGCTTCGAGGTGATCTATCATCCTGTCTCTGATTATCGATTCTAAGACTTTGCCAATTACCGATGTTAGGCTAATAGGGCGAAAGTTGCCGAGTTCAGATTTTTCCCCCTGTTTAAAGATCGTTGTGATATTAGCTCTCTTGAACTCTATTGAGACTAACCCGTCACATATAGAATGACTAAAGATTATGCTTAGAAGTTTTTCCAGTTCGTTTTTAAATTGCTTAAGGTGTGCCAGGTATACATAACCTGTCCCCGCTGCCTTCGATTGTTTCATTTTATTTATATAGAGAGTAATTTTGCATTCGCTTAAACACGCATCAGAGAGCTACATATTTTCGCTTAAAACTATTTCCCCACTTAATGTGTTTAGCTCCGTCATGTCCTCAACCGTAAAAACGCTTACTAAATGATCGTTTAGTATTTTAACAGTTTCTTCCAGATTATAAGATAGATGGCCCTGTTTATTCCTTAATGGTCCTATAGTCTCCCTGGTAAGCTTTCTACTATTAACGGAGGCATAAAAACGCTTGGGCCCATTTTTAGGAGTATCTGCTATATCTCTTTTAGTCTTTCTTCGCGTTTCTAACAGCTGTCTTTACCAGCCTTCTATATTTTTTCACCAATAGAGTGGTAGATTACTGGAATAGTTTGCCATCTGAGACAGTAGACAGTCTAAACTTGAATGTTTTCAAATACAGATTAGATGATTTTATGGGGATGGAGGGTTAGCTTGGGGGTTGGGTATTCTAGACTTATTCCTGTGGATGCAGTTTTTATTATTGTATATTACGATTGATTTGGATTTTTACGAGTCTTGATGATGATGCTTTTTGTTTTTGACACATTCCTGTGTATGGTTCGAATTGTATATTGTAGATGCATGATCGGATACAATCCTATTGATGCATTTTGTGGGTGGGTTTTGACAGATGCGGATGACCTTTGATTGGCCCTTGTGGCTTTTATCTGTGAAATTATGTTATGTTATGTTATATATAATATAACTTGATCGATTTGACTGTAACTTTGTTTAGTGCATTATAGATCGTCGATTTCGCCCCCGTATCGACTTTAAAATTTCACCCGTATCCAGGGCGCTCACTTTGAATTACTACATTTTTTTTGTACTTGTTTGGCTAATTCTGAACCTACTGTTAGCATTCCCTGCTGTAACTTTGAATGTATATCTGGTACGTCATTTACAGGTACACTTGCTTTTATATCGAATCTAATCGTGTTGTGGTCCCTATTTTCAAGCGGCTCCGCAACTTGAACGTTTTGCACTCATTTTCATTCGTGCTTATAGCTAAATCAAGTATAGTATGAACCCTCGTTGGCTTCTCTAACTTTAGAAAGAAAGTTATTCTGGATAAAGTCCACTAGTCTACATCCCTCCCTGTACGATGTGCTTGCTATAAAGTCAACGTTTAGAAAATTAGAGTCACCTCCTATGAGTGTTGTGTTTCTTCTAATAATAGAGGAGAGGCAATCAACAACTTCCTACATCCCCTTCGATTAGGGCTGGCGGTCGATAAACGTTTACAATGTTAATTATAGAGCTGCTTACTTTGAATTCAACTACTAAAGTATTTTTCCATATCTATATTATTAATGTCCACCATACTTGAGTATATATCTCTCTTCGCATAAATTAGGACGTAGAGTTTATAGCTTTCTATATTTAATTCTCCTATAAAATCATTTTGAGAGTTGTCTAGCTACTATTTGGTGATTAAAATAATATTAAAAAAATCCTTTCTGACTAACGCTTTGAGCTCCAGAAGTTGTTTCTTATGCCTCGGGCGTTTATGCAGAAGTATTTAGCTTTTAAGTTAACGGGACGATTATTCGGGGGTCCTGATCGTTTCCTTGAGTCCCGTTCTCACGCAAATCGGGGCTCGTGGTCTATATTACATTTATTTCCATCTCTACTCCCGAGTCTCGAAAGAAAGAGAAAAGGAAAGGGAAAGAAAAATATAATGGAAAGAGAAATAGAAAGGGAAAGAAAATAAATAAAAAGAGAAAGAGAAAGAGGAAGGTAAAGAGAAATTGAAAACGAGAAATCGAGAGACAGTGAGAAAGAAAGAAAGAGTGAGATATTGAGAATTAGGGGGGGGGAGTCGCCTGGTTTCTCTTGAGTTTTGTTGTTGTTGCTGCTTCAAGAGGAGAACTGTTTGGTATTGTTTGTGCATCATAAGCTCCACGCCAAATAGGTTGAGTGTTACTCTGCTAAAGACGCTTATCTTTAAAAAAACTCCCAAACAATAAAGAAACAGATGAGGGCAAATAAATTATAAACAAGCGAGTTACAAGTTAACATAACGAAGGAAGGCTTCATGTTTACCCATCCAGTGCTCCTGTCCGGGAATACCGAAGCCCTGTTTGTACTCTTCCCAGTTGCGGGTGAAGTTGATGGGCTTGGAGACGTTTTGCCGGGATAGAAATACGGTCCAACCCCCGCCGTCAGTCTCCATATCGCAGAACACCTCCACAGGTGGGCTGCACTGGCACCTGAAACCGTCCGTCTCGTCAGAGGCACACCTCATCTATTCTCAGGGCCTCTGGAAGCTCCTGTGGAACCCCAGACAGTCCAAAGGACCTCTCAGAAACTCAATTTCATCCATTAGATCTCTCAAATAGGTAGAATAGACAAGCGGACGGGCCTTACTTGAAGGGGTAGATGCGGTAGACACCACTCTCCGTCTTTCCGGACACGAGTACTTCAGAGCAGTCCGTAGGTCTGTCGGTAGTGAGGAAAAAAAGGAAGTAGAGACGATCCATGAAGACCCTCCCCCTTCCCGCCATGTTTCCCTTTTAATTCCCCACCTCTCTTATCATGTCACCGAGGTTGATCCGCCGGGGAGTCCCAAACCCCACCTACCAGTTACTATGTCATAGCCGCTAAGCTAGAAGAGTATTTGAACCTTAGACGGTCGTTGGTGAATATTTAGCGAAGCTGACCACTTTCCCGGGTGTCATACGCGTGCCCCCTACAACCCCAATCAAAGGCTCAAAGCTGCAGTGCAGTCCTTGGTGAGATTGAGGTGCTGATGACCCTTAAGGAGGGAGACGAATAGGGTTGGTGACTCACCTGGCCTTGAAGTCCGTGGCCCGGTAATCACCCCATTGCGATCCCACGAAGGGGGACACTCCTGACTCTTTCCTGGAGGAAAAGGGGGATGAGATTAAAGTGGTATGGAAGGAGAGTTCTGGTTGTCGCATATTTATGTACTATTGTGCGAGTGCACAAGTTTTTCCCAAGTGAAAAGAGGGTTTAATTTCTCTTCTGTGGAAGACTCGAATAATAACCAACCAACCAACCGTCTCAGATATGCGCCTTCTCGGATTTGGCAGTAGGCTCTCACCCACGCTACGTCAGCCGATCTATTTTCCTACGTTCAGTCGTTTCTTCAATTGATTGAGTCTACTTATTTTGCATTCAGCAATGATTCCATGTTGTAAATATTAATATAAACTTGGATGAATGTAAGAAATCCAGGGTTAAGTAGCATTTATAGGATGTACACAAATTGAATTAAGGTTTGAAAATAAATAACTTAATTTTAAGATTCTATTGTTCTCCCTTCACGCTTTTTTCCTTATTCAGTTTTTGTTTGTGTGGTATTCTTTTACTTTCCCAACCTTCGGTTCATCAAACCCAGGAATTACTAAATCTAAAATGAGTTTGGTTAAAACGCGAGAAGGACATGGGTGTAGGGGCTGAAGAGGCGAAAAAAAGAGGCGATTTATTGGCTAGTGGTTAAATTAGTTGCTTTTTTTTTAAAGATACGGAGAGGCCTGTTGAGTTGGAGTTCAATACTCGTCACTGCGCACAAATTCTTTTCCTCCATCATCCTCTCTAATCCGGGGCTTTACTAGAGCTTTGAATACCCACTTTTTTACATATATTTATTCCCTGGTTTCTGACAAGGCTCTAGAGTCGAAGAATTTATATTCCCAGATTAAAGTTTCATTTAATTAACAATAGTAATAATGATAATAATAAAAAGCTATTATCATCTTTCAGTTTAATGCATTCTATAGATTTTACCTCACTTTGGCGGAAGTTCTTTTTAAAAGTTCCCTGATTTTCTTTAGTTCTTGATAAAAAACTACAACGCCGCTTTTAATATATGTAAATTTATTCATAACCCAGAGTTCAATTCCCCGGGATTAAAAGTTACCCCTGAAACATACACATATTTATATCTTTCATTATATTTCCATTGTTTTCATTTTGTTTAGTCTGATTTTTTGTTTTAATTAGTTCTGTTCATATAGGAATATATGAACATAAACGAATATATATATATATATATATATATATATATATATATATATATATATATATATATATATATATATATATATATATATATATATATATATATATATATATATATACCGAGCGGTGTTTGGCAACCAGGTTGGCGTGAAGAGAGACGCAGCGCATGCTAGGGCCCTGCTGACTTCAAACAGAAGGGATACGGCGTGGAAGCCGACTCGCTCGCGTGACTTGGAGCCATCTCTGCACACTGGCACGGATCCAGAGTGAAACAAAGTATGCTCCAAAAAGATTGACGTAAGACTTCCAAGGGTGGGGAAGTTTGTGAGCAGAGAGGCGGCGATAAATAGTCAAAGCTGGTACCCTTCAGGGTGTCGTCCTGGACAGAACCAGAGGCGCCACTGGCTTGAGAGCTACACTGGCCTCTCGAAAAAGTTTCCTATCACTAAATCCAAAGGGTTTTGGGTATGACTGGTATATCTCTGTGACATAGGCATCAACAAAATTGGGCAATGATACAGGGAGAGCCAGTGAAGACTGAGGGAGGCATCAGGCCCGCAAGCACCAGCTCATAATATAGTGTACAATGCAGAGAGAGTGGCATATCCTCGGCATCAACACGTAGGCTCTCAATGAGGGAAGCGCGGAAACTCGCCAGGCAGATACTAGTGTTGAGGATCGAGTCCACCTTCCGCAATACACGCTTGGGTGCATAGGTATAAAAATCGCATCCGTAGTCAAGCTTCGGACGAACAAATGATCGGTAGAAAGTAAATCAGTAGCCTTATCAACACCCTAAGTGCTGAATGTCATGGAACGAAGAATGTCCATGGCGCGGGTACAAGATACCCTAAGGCTGCAAATATAAGCCTCTCAGGTGAGGCTTCAGTTGAAAACAAGACCAAGGCAACGATGCGAATCCACTTCATCCCGATGAATTTCGTTTAGAAACAAGTCCGGGTCGGGATGGACCCATAGATAGCGGCAGAAGTGCACCACCTAAGTCTTGGCCAAGAAAAATCGAAACCTGTGCGATTCGGCATAGCAAAAGACGCGGTCTAATGCATGTTGGATTCGACGCTCCAGAGATGGCATCCGAGCCGCATCAAAAGAAAACAAAAGTCGCCCACGTAGAGCGTAGAGACAATATCTTTCGGCAGCACTGAAGTAGTACCTTTGAGGCTCAGGACAAAGAGCGTGATACTGAGAACACTTCATGTGGGACAGTCTTTTCCTGCTCTATTGGGCCGGAGAGGCCCCCATTCCATCCCACCCCTACGCGAAATTGATGTTATCTCAAAAACTCAAAAATAAAGATTGAAAGGAGTCCCCTCACCGCCTCATGTGGAAAGTCTCTATGATACCGTATAGCCATGCGCTATCATAGGGCTACTCCAGATCTAAAACCACCGTGGCGTAGTGCTGTCAACGACGGAAAGCCTCGCAGCCGGCATTTGCCAGTCGGAGCAGACCATCCGACCTGGAGTGGAACATGCGGAAACCGCCATGTACGGAATACAGGTGGTCTCCGTTCTCTAAGAAATAGGATAATCTACCATTTACCAATTTCTCCACAAACTTTCACATGGAGGAGGTTAGAGAAATTGGGCGGAAACAAACCGGGGTAGAGTAATCTCTACCCAGTTTGGGAAAAGCGAAGAAATAGCCATTTGCCAGGAGTCATGGAGGTGACCCTCTGTCCAGATCCAGTTGAAAAAAACTAACAGAAAGGCTATGCCTCACTCACGTCGGTATCGAAGCAAGACGGTACATCGCCTGGACCAGGGGCGGTGTCCGCACGCGAAGAGAGAGCGGAACGCAACTCACTCAATATAAACGTTTCGTTGACGAGTTCTCCGTCTCTGAAGGTAAAGTCAAATTGGAGGCCTTCAGTTATATCACGACGTGCATTGAATGCTAGTGGAGCAGCATCTCACATAGAGAATGCTTATAAGTGGTCACGAAAGACTCCGCCACTCCTGGGGGTCCTTGATTGTGGCTCCATTCTCCTGGAGAACAAGAAGAGGTCCTGTGAGAACTTTACCGATTCCTTTTGACTCGCTTCCACACCATGCAAGAAGGTTCTTTCCCGTTAAGTGAAGACACTTGTGCCCGCCAGGAAGAGCAAAGGTCGTGCCTGAAATATACCAGATCCTAGTCTAAGCTCGACAAAATTCGCCGACAGTGAAGTCATTCTGGCGACGCTTATAGCGCATCTAGTATATCGCTTCTGTTTGATGGCCGCCTCACATTCGGTGGACACCGAAGGTAACCCACTGCGTGCAAAACAACCATACGTTCTAGGAATAGTAGTTAGGCGCACGGTGATGAAGTTGCAGGAGAAAACTCAACGTCCTCATCTACCAAACTAAACTCAACTGGGACAGATAAATCAGTAATTTCCTGAAATTTGGAACACCGCGCCCATTCCAAGCACCACATGGGTTGTTTTTCTGGCGGCAGCGGCCCAGGAAATGATAGTTGAATGGAAAAGTGGTCACGAACATGATGATTTTAGACCACATCCCATCCAACTTCAACATCTGCATTAGGAGAGAACATGAATAGATCAAGGCAAGAAAACGATGCGGTTCTCGGGCAGTGATGCGTTAACTCATGCGCATTTAGGACAGCCATTTCCAGCTTGTCGATAATTTCGTCAAGCACATAACACCCACAATTGTGGAAATGATTGAATAGTTTCCCTAGATTGGGTGTCTACTGTTCAAATGCCAAAGCAGTAGATATGGCCCCGGTAACCGTACCACGACGTGGCGGAAACCACCCGGTAGTAATAACATTATACCTCCTCTTCAGGTAAAGCTGAACTGCCACTGCCTGAAGTTAGGTATTTATAGTAAATATAACTGTGACATCATGCCGGATATAAATGGCGCATCCCCCTACCTGATGCCCATCCTAAGATGCTGAATTCACAAAACCCATAGATCCCATGAGAGTGGGAAGGAGGAACGCGCTCAGCATTGTGTTCTACAATAAAAGAACTAACGGGGAACGGGAGGAGACGAGCCTCCGCAGCCAACCCCAGTTATTCCGGAGTACATCGCAATTCCATTGACGGAATATGCCCTTTTGCCGTAGCCCAGAGGAGATTCTGGGGGCCTCTTCGAACTGAAGACGCTCGATACACAGCCTGAAGGACCAGGATTTCATTCTTCAGAAGATACACACAACATTTCTGCTAGGAATCAGAGTGAGGCTCTCCTTAATTGACACACTTAGCCATACACGATCAAGACTTATCACGTAGGGCCTTAGAACAACTTACACAGACTTCGGGTAAAACCGACTTTGTACGTCTCGATGAGCGATTAGTATGGCCAAAGCGGTGGTTTACATAGTACTACAGATACCAACTTATCTACGTATGTAGCTATGATTCATTCGAGTTTAATCTAAAGCTACTCATAGCCAGTCGCGTTATCTCCAATACGAAATTACAGCCTAAGAATGAACTTGTTCCTGCGCAAAAGTATATTCTCCGTTGCATGCCTTGCCACTACATCCGGCTTCGGAAAGGTTCTGTTACACTCGTTTTTTTAATCTTTCGAGAAGTTTAGGTGTGTGATAGAAAACTTCCGTCAAACAAACGTAAAGTTATACTTTTCCACCACTTGCCATTAAAACGTATTTTTCCATGTGTGCAGGTTTTTCAAAATAGAAGACAAAAGAATCGACATCTCCGCTCTCTTGCGCGCGAGCCACAACAAGTCAGGCATCGCTAAGCAGCTCAACGTTAGCCAAATGACAGTCCACAAAGTTGCGGAGAAGCTCAAAAACGATCAAAACTTCAAAGATCGACCTTGTTCAGGCAGACCTCAAGTTAGCAATTGTTTGGTTGTGGGAAAGGCCGTTGAAAGTGCTCCGAAGCTCAAAATGACTGCGCTCACGAAGAAGAACATCTCGGTGTCCCCTTCGCCCACGGCCCTCAAAGAGGAGGTGGGCAAGAGCTTGAGGTGCGTGGAAAGACCTTTGCTCACCGATAGTATGCGAGAACAACGACGGGAGCGCGGTCGTCGCCTTTTCACCGACTTAAAGATTCATGGCAATCGAATTCTAATTTTTTTCTGTTGAAAAAACCTTCACGGTCGATCCAGTTATTAACAAGCAGAACGGCCGCGTGGTAAAGATTCGGTAAGGATGTCTTTGAGGTCTACTACGTGTTCACGACCAAGCATACATCTCGTGTGATGCTGCTCGACGTCGTGGCTTCGAATGGTGATAAGATGCCGCTGGTTTGGTTCGCGGCCGGTTACTGTCTCACTGCGGCCGATTACCTGGACATCTTGGCCACCAAAGTCCTGCCATGGGTGAGAAAGATCTCGAAGGCGACTACGCCTTTTAGTAGGAAGATGTCCAGGCCCACACTGCCAAGGCCGTGAAAGAGTGGTTGTGGTTGAACATGAACTTCTTGCCGAAGGACCTTTGGCCATCTACATACCTCGTATAAAAATTCTGGTTGAAGGTGTTATTTCCCCCTATAATTTCATTCTCTAGTTCTTCCATTTAGAAATCTTTAATTTTTATGTTACTTAGTTTCAGGATTATTTCAGCTGAGGATGTTACGTAGAATTTGTAATTTAAGTATGACCTTATGATATGTATGTATTGAGCAATGTTTAATGGGTCGAAGTAGACGGAATATTGGTTGTGTTTTTATGTATTTTAGGGTCTGTATAGACGGCAGTTATATCAGCCAGTTCGTTTTAGTTTCTTTGATAGATTTTCTCCTTTGACCGGTATGCTATGTCTTTCTTTGTTTTCCTCTGCATTGGATGTGGTGAATTTGTTTCTGCTGGACAGGAGTTCCTCCAGTTTATTTTTGTACAGCATTCGCCAAAAATATATGTTAGAGTATGCCCTTCGAAGGACCACCGTGAGAAGAAGACCCTCGAGCCCCAGAGCACGTGCTCCTTGGGGTGGGATTTTTAGAATCAACAAGAAGGAACCTCTCTCGCGCTGAGTCGCCTGACCCGGCTGTATTTACTTAAGCAGGACACACACTTCGCTCTCCCTCCCCCGCGATAACGCCGAGTTCTTGCCCTAGGCCTAGCAAAGATTTCCTTCCCCCGCGAACGCACCCGTACACTTAACCCCATATCCTGAGGCAAACTTTGCTGTTCGATCCAACCCCTTACCTCGAAATATGTTTGCACAGACTGGGGTCGTGAGTTCTGTTGAGACGGCAATTCCCTAGGGCTATATAACGGACCAGCCACTGGGCTATTTAACCCTGCGTTCGCCATCCGCCCAGGAGATTGAGATTCTGACAGTCTCTCCGTTCAGACCATGTGTCTGTTCCCCGCGAATTCTCTCAACCCCTGTTCGAGTCGTACCTCGTCGTTAAGATCTCACTAACAGATCGCTCTTTGTGAAGCTTTCGCCCCTGTTTAGAGGAAAGCTCATCGAGTCATCTTCTTCCCGGAGAACTGTGCGGCCCCTCTCGTCTCGCACCCTTTTTCAAGACTCCCGTTACCCGTGTCTGAGACTCCCTGCCGTGCCGCAGAACAGTCTCTCGTGTTTGAGATCACATCCCTCTGGAGCAGAGAAATCTCATTCTTCTGCAAGAAGTACTCAAACCCGCATCCACGAGTCCAACTCGTCAGAACCCTCAGAAATGTCTCATCCAAGACCTGTACCGTTGGTCTTCTTCCTCCGAACAACTCTAAGCTTCAAGGTAACGCGATTTTGCTTGTAATCCCATGATTACACCCACGGTCATTCGTCGCCTGCATCCCCCTTTTAATTGACTTCCTGCTCAAATTTAAATAATATCCATTATTCGGGTTAACGATAATTTTGCACTCCCCGCGTAACTCTGTTACATTTTAAATTGTCCCAATCTAATTAACTATTCTTTTAAAGCATAATTTGTTTCCCTTTTTGTATATATATTTCCACGTTTATTATTTATATTAAAATTATATTTTGGCGGTCTTGATCTTTATATATCCGGCTTATTATAAACGCACTCATCAAGGAGGTGGCCTTCCACTCCTACAATTGCTTCAAAGCCTATCGCAGACGGCCTCAAGTAGGCTATCTGCCCGTGCAAGTGTACGCGCTCTTAGACCGAAAGGGTCTACACAGGCATACCTCGACATATATGAAGCACACATCATAGATTTATATATTTAACAATGCCAAGAAATGAAGTTATATTTCAGCGGGACATTGCCTCTTGCCATACATCCAACCCCATTTGGAGAAATGGGGTTCACTCCTATGGTGTGGCCATAGGAGTGGGCCCAGACATAAATTTAATAGAACACTTGAGGGAGTGCTTGGAGAAGCAATAAGAACTCCCAGAATTGCAAATAAAACAGAACTCTATAAAAAATTACAAGCTCATTGGGGAAATAAAATTTGGTGAAATCCTGCCACGAAGAATTATGACTATTCAAATCAAAAGGGAGTCCAACTACATTATATAAATGATTGCATAACCGTTCGTTTAAAGGTTATTTTGTGTTAAAGTTTTACTATTTCGAATTGTTTTTGTATTTTCTTGATTTTCGGTTTTAGCCCAAAGTTTAGAATTGAATTTTGTGGTTCCGAAAGTTTATAGTTTGATAGGTTGGTAACTATGTAACGACCGGTGTGTACGTCCAAAATAGGACACACGCGAGAGTCGCTACACACATAAAGTGTATATATATATATATATATATATATATATATATATATATATATATATATATATATATATAGAGAGAGAGAGAGAGAGAGAGAGAGAGAGAGAGAGAGAGAGAGAGAATTAAAGTTAGCGCCGTTTACGAGAATGTCACACGGTAGTAAACGGACCACAATTATCTTTGTTAGAGTTGGTCGAGGCAATCATAGGAAAACATTATAATCAAAACAGAATCCAAAATAAGCCGGATAGTTATCACGATTAAGTAAATAGAAGAGGGATTAGGAAGATGTCTCCATGGCAACATGCCACCGCCCACAGAGAATTTACCCAATAGTCGGAGTGCCTTCCTTATCAATATGTTCGGCAGTATCCAATCAAGAGTCGAGTTATGTTAATACTGACTAATCAACAGGCCGGTACATAAGAGGGAGGTGTGGCTTAGTTGAACCGGAAACCTGTAGGGCGTGGCTTAAATTGAATATAACTGTGGGAAGCCAGAACAAAGAAGAGTACTATTATTTTTATATAACAATATATCGCGTTATATATCGTTCAGTCCGATCTCTCGGATTTGCGTAATTCATCTTTGTATATAGTCGTGTACATAACGCAGACATTAATGGGTAACTCTTAAAGGCACTATTCGTCCGGCCTCCTTTAGACTTTGCTCGCACTTGACCTCAAACTTAATTTATGTCATAACTTAGAACTTAAAACTTAATTAAAGCACTTTTGTAAAGTGCAATAAGATCTAGTTCAATAATAATTCTATTTTTGCTTTGGTGACTTCAATATCCTGACGTTCCTCAATCTCCCTGCTTTAAGGCCTTATTAATCGGGGAAACAACCGTTGATCATTCTCCTCGTTAATCGCAATTCCTCGCGATTACATAACTCCCGAAATACCAGTGTTCTACCCTGGTGTGGTCTATTCCCATCCTCCGGGCTATTTGCCCCGTCGCTAGAATAAGACCCTCCCTTGGCTTAGGGCACCCCATAGCAACCAACAAATCACTCTCGTGGGAAATAAGGAAGGGCAACGCAAACCAACTGGAGCATCTGTATCAACTGGAGTCCTTGCCAAAAGATTACGCGATAACTCGGTAATCCATCAACATTACTGACACCAGCGTCCCCCTTCCAAGGCTCTTGGGTTGTCCTCACGATTACCTTCAAGGTTCCCCCATAATTAGGGACGACCTTCTAATTCCCCCATAAATATACATAGATCTTTCTTTTCTTTGTAGATTATTTTGCATCCTTAGATATTACGTAGTTATTTGATGTGTAGGGATTCAATATTGCTTTTAGTTTCTTAAAAGAGCTCCTTATAATAAGCTGCGCCCAAATACCATTTCATTTCGACGAGAAACCTTACCTTTAAAAGGACGGCGCTATCTTGGGAAGCCTACTCGGATCCCCATTCGACGATTTCTAAATGGATTGGAACTGGAGGATGAAACTTTTATATATAGACGATACTTTCACAATATTCGAAGTGCCTACACACATACCTTCATTGATTAATCGTCTCTAAGAAAAAAAAATCCTAAAAGTCACATCAGAAAAACCCAAGCCAAACATCTTCCACCTCCATGACATCGACCTAACGATATCAAACGACAACAAACTCAACAGTTCAATTTACATGAAACCTATGGATAAATGAGTCTCCTTAAACTTCGATTCATTTTCCCCTATGCACTACAAGCTCTCCCTCTAATTAAAGTAATAGTGCAGAGAGCATACCAGACATCTCGTTCATGGGAATTGTTCGATCAAGAGTCCAAGACATAACAAGAACTAAACGCAACCTAATAAACAACAACCTCCTCCAAGGCACAACAGGAATCACCGTCTCTCAAATGAAAGAAAACTACGACCGAATAAAACATCAAGTTTTACTTTGAAATCCCAAACAAAAGCAAAATTATCGCAGAAGAGAAATCATGAACCAACATATTAAAATAACACGATCCCACTCAACAAAGGAACAAAAATACAAGTAAATTGTTACTCCACAAGTCTCAAACCTGGTTCCAAATTCTCTACCAGGCCAAAATACCAAGACAAAAACTATGTGGTATACCAATTCTTATGTCCAAAAGACAATTTTACATTGTTATATCTTGGGTTTACCACAAATAGCCTCGAGACCCGCGTCAAACAACAACGCTTCAAGTCTCGTAAGGTCCATTAAACACCAAAATGAGGATCACTTCAAAACAACCTACAAATCTGCCGAAGAACAGACACTAAGAATAACTGAAGCCATATTAATTAAAAGAATTAAACCAGATATAATCATTAAAGAAAATTAATTACCTCAGACTTTGAATATCATTCAACTCTTTATACTATTTGTATTGTTTGTATTTTTTATTTGTATTAATATAATTCTTATACACCGTTTTTGCTGCTTTCCACTTATAACACACGTGCCCCAACTTTATCCATAGCTATCTAGATCATCACTTGTTCCTCCCATTTCTATTGTACTTTAATATCTTTGACCATCTGAAAATCCTTATTTTAAAGCCGTGACCTGCACTCCCTTCGAGCATCGGAAGCAGGCAAATATTCCTTTGTAGACTGATTAAACTTTTTCTAATGCTTACAATTTTGACCATTTAGTACCAGCAGTCGACCTAAACTGTTGAAAATCTTTAATTTGATAATGTCACTGCCTGCATTTTCTGTATATTCTCCCCCACTCTGTAGATGTAATCCGTGTGAATTACTAAACGTCAGTGGATCATGAATAAATGTATATTAAAAGCACCGTGGTTGTTTTTATAAAAAAACTAAAGAAACTCAGGGAACTTTAAAAAAGAACTTTCGCCAAAGGAGGCAAAATCGATAAAATATAATAATAACTAAATTATTGCTGTCATTTCTGACGGCTTGGGTACACTAGTAATAATAATTGGGATCGTTTTGGTGCCCAACCCCTGGAAACAGCTGCAAGTGTACCATGGAAATGACTGAAATTCCTTAGCACAACCACGAGACCGCATCCGACTGGAGTTGACAGATACCCGACTGAGCCCCCCCCCCTCCATCTCTGTGATACACACCCAATTCATCAATGGGAAGTTTCGCTCAAGTGGAGGAAGTAACGCCCCCTTAGAGATCTAAACTCACCCATTTTGGAATGACTTGAATGATGGGGCTGGCCCACCCGGTGACCCTCTAGTCTCCACCTCGCTGCGATAGAGAAAAGTACCCGGGTAAGGAGAGTTGCGCTCTAATCACCGTCCAGAGCGTCCCAATTAATCACGTAAGGCACAAAATGGCCCTTTCTCTTCCATTGAGTGGAACTTACTTAGGGCCTAGGTCTGCGGAGGAGAGGGGCCCGTCCGGGGCGGCTGCCAGCAGGGCCCGTCGGATATCGTAGATGCTCCGTTTCAGCTCTTGGTGGAGAGTGAGTTGCAGCTCGACGACGCCTACGAAGAGGCTGAGCAACGGCGTCTCTCCGCTCGTCGCTTTCCCCAGCCGTCCATCATCAACGCCGAGTCCACTCAGAACTTACAGACAATAGAATTCTGTCATTTCCGCGATCGGAAATTACCAATAAAAGAACTTCATCACCCTTGATATGGAGTATTGCCCCCAGCCCGAATCAACTCTGGAGCTCACCTTTCTGCAAGTGCTCTCGCCCTCGCACCAAATTGTCGTCGAGGAAGGCGTCTAGTCGAGTAGAGGCATTTCGAAGCAGAACCATCTCCTCCTCTGGCAAGGCCTGGGGTCATGGAGAGGCTAAATGAGGCTTATGTACAAGGACTAATTTGAGAACCTGCCGGCGGATGCTATTTCCTACTCTCAAAATCCTACAATCTTTTAATTTCTGAGTTCCAGGGGGAGGAGGGATTCCAATGCGGTCCCCATCAGATCATTTGTGGCTGATGGGGTTTGTTGAGGTACTGAGCTGCTTCACCCGTGTACTCAGAGCTCTTGATAGCCGAGTGGATACGGCGTTGGTCTCTCAACGTTGCAGTACCGGGTTTGATCCCGGCATGAGCGAACACAAATGTCAGCGCACGGAAAGATCTGGCTACCGACTGGTGGACACGCTGTGCTCACCCCTGTATTCGGGTGGGTAGATCTTACACTTCTCATCACATGCATAGCCAATTACAACACTGCTTTCTTTCCTCTCCCATCTTCGCAGCACAACACAAACACACTTTTTGTTCCAAGGAATCCTGCCGATGGGTATCTATATCCACATACCTCTGATGCGGAACATGTATCTCTGCCCTGGGGCGAGGAAGGTTCCACCCGAACGTTGTTTGATGTCAAAACATAATTCCCGGCACCTTTCCCCAAAGAGGACCGGATCCTGGTGCCCTCGGGCTCACCAGCGATTGTCATACTGACCTTTATGTCCATTTCATTATCCAGTCGAGGATCCTCCTGGATGAACTAAGGTTGGCGAACCATTACTTACTTGCTACTTGCCACTGTACTCATTCAAACACCAAACTTTTACACCCTGGGCTGTACTACAACCAATTATCTGCAATCTCTTCCAGCACTCTTGTTCTCCATTTCATTCTCTCCCACCACTACTTTGTCCACGACCCCACCCAACACCGCTCTACACTTTTTTTTTCACTTTCGATGGTGAAGGCCTTCGTTGAGTGTGGTAATGGGGACGTACAGTTAGCACACTCACCACACAGCCGCCGATGTCCATGGCCTTGCCTGCCACACCGCCGCAAACACAGGATGCGAGGAAGAGGATCCTTCTAATGGTCATTACGAATCCAGGGAAACGAACTTTGTGTTTTAACTTCAAGTTTCGAAGTGGGAAACGAATAGCTCGCGTGGTCCCAATGAATGGCGTGGGTGGGTGCAAACGCATTCAACAAATAGGCAGGGCATGTGGGGGTTTATCAGGGTCGAGGGGGCTTATCCGCCCTATTCCCTGAACTCTCCTGCTGATACAAGGATGCTCGGGGATTTCCGGCTCCCGTATTCTCGGACACGGTTTTCTCCATGTCACGTTTTTGCCCCCAGTGTCGCTATCACTCGAACGGTGCACTGCGCCAAACTGTTCGAATGGACATTCCCAAAAGAGAAGGCATGGAGTATGGCAGTCTGGGAGAAGGAGGGGGGGGGGAGGGGAGGAGTGTGAGTTAGAAGCGATAAGAAGAACTCAGGAAGTCCACTCTTGAGGCCGATAAGAGAGTCATCATCGCACGCAGACTCGTCAAAAGCACCGGCACCCCGTCGGAGGGGCCCGGAAAGCAGAAATAATCGTCGATGGCCGCGCCATCTTAAATGACGCCAGAATGTGTGAAATGAACTGTAATTAATAATATATGGAAGCCGTTGAGCTTGTCTACCACTTGTAGAATATTAGTGGCCATCGAATGGTAGATGGAGCAATTGGAATAATAAGGCGAAGGAAGTGCGCTTAAATGTATGGCGAAAGTTAGAAGAAATCAATATATGGAGGACCTTAGAGTAAAAAAAGAATGCAGAATCTAAAAGCGATACAAATTAGAAGTTTGGCCACAAACTGAATTAAAGGGATGATATATATATCTATATATATATCTATCTATCTATATATATATATATATATACATATATATATATATATATATATATATATACATCTATTAGTGATGGAGTCGTTCCTTGGGCACCTTATTCGTAGTAGAAATATGAAGACATATGCGATGGTTACGAACATTTAAATTTTCCGGACGTTTCGGTCATTAACGATGACCATCATCAGCGAATTCTAAATACAAAGAATTATTTTTATAAGAAAAACTAAACACAACAATAAAAAAACATGACAGGAGTCAAAAATGATAACCGAAAGCAAGAAGTTAAAATGAAATATATAATCCTAAACCGTTGAAAGCAAATGGGTGAAAATCTATTAATAAAAAATTGATTAATATCGTAATAAATAAATAAATAAAATAATAATCCCATGAGTTTAAAATATGCGCAATAAACATGAATTAAATTCCTATTGAAATACAAAAATTGTAAACTATAGCAATAAAGTCGAAAGTAAGGGATGAAGAAATCGATTAATATGACTGAGAAAAAAAAAGATTAAATAATCCCATGAGTAGCAAATTTGAATAATAAACATGAATCAAGTATCAAGCGGAATACAAGAAATTCACTATAAACCACAGCAAGAGAGAATTATAAGGGGAGGGCGAACAATCCAAAATAAGTTAGATCAGGGGCTATGAAATCAAAGCGGATATTAATAGATGGGGCGAAACAAGTAATTCAATAAAGTGAAAAAGGTGAAAGTGATGTAAGAAGTAGGAAAATGTGTAGTAGGTATATAAAGATAAAAAGAGTTTTGATTTGCTCTGGTGTAGAGGGCTCCTCTCAGGTTTTTCTTGTCTTGGCTCTTATTTTTCTTCCCTTTATTTGTTTGTTATTATTATTTCTATATATATATATATATATATATATATATATATATATATATATATATATATATATATATATATATATATATATATATATATAATATTTTGTGTTTGTTTTTTTAATTAACATAAAGTAAATAAATAAATATATTTGTTCTTTCCTCCATCGTGGCTTTCAAGCCTTTCAAGTTTCTTACTTGCTATATATATCTTCTTATTTTAGTTTGCTATCTTATTAGGTAATATATCTTATGCGGGGTTTAGGTTTTAATTCTTGATTGTTTAGATAGGTTTCATATTGGGCACTACGCCTCATTTACTCTTCGTTGTAATTTCTTCATTCTTTGGTGATCTAACTTCGTGTGTCTAAGTATGAATTCAGACTTGTTGTTCTCGGGAGCAGTTTCTTCCACTCGGGAATAGGGATTTTCTGGTGACACAACCCCTGACTGCTCTCGGTATGTCGAGGTTGTGGTTCGTATTCGGGAGTATTTCCTCTTCTATTTTGTCCCAGGTCTTTCTCCCTAGCCTTTGGAATTCTATATTCAGAGGGGTAAGTCCTGCTGTTAGTCCTGCTCTTGCGTGCAGGACTGTCTGCTGAATATAGTCTGTCCTTTTCGCTCCAGCTATAAGCAGGGCTGCTTTGTTCTGCACTCTCTGCATTTGTCTGAGAGAGGTGGAACTCGCAGCCTGCATGACCACTGCCGGGTACACTAATGTTGAGCGTACCAGAGCAGTGTACAGCTTTTTTAAGTTCTTGGAGCTGAGGTTTGCAAACCTATACAGTTTGCCAAGCTGTATTTTGGCTAGGGAGATTCTGTCACTAATGTGAACTTTGTACCCTTTGGAGGTAAATTGTAGACCTAGGACTTTTCCTTTGTTACCATATGGGTAAACATCGCCATTTACTGTGACATCCGCACGTCTTCGGCGGTTAATGGGAAGGATTTGGAACTTTCGGCGGTTGGTCTTGATTTTCCACTTTCGTTCATATCGATTGATGTTGTCGATTTCGATGGCTGTATGCCTTGCTTGATATCCGGCATGCTTGTAGTAGCTGGGGACGATTTGCGTGATGTCATCTGCAAACTGCAGGAACATCACTTCCTCCCTTACCGGATCAGGTAAGTCCAGTGTGTACAGAAGGTACAGCAGCGGACTCAGACATCCACCTTGTGGAACACCCGCCTCAAGCTCAAACTCGGGTCCTCTGTAGCCCTCGATCGAAATTCGGGCTTTTCTGCAAATGATGTAATCGCAGAGAACCCTTTCCAGGATAGGGTTCAGCTGGAGGCCTAAGATCTTGTGTTGTAAGCCTCTTAGCCAAACCTTATCGAAGGCCTTTTGCACATCTCGCATCACCACGTCTACGTATTTCCTCTCAGCTTTACACCGGGCAAGGGCTGTGTCCGTCCCCCTTCTCTTGCGGAACCCGTGTTGCTGAGGGCTGTGGGCTTCTAGCTCGGTCAGTTGATCTTGCAGCCTGTTAGCCAGAAGCTTTTCGTAAACTTTGCCTATAATCTCCAGGAGGAATATTGGCCTGTAGTCCACCAGTTGATCAGGCTTCCTCCCTTTGGGTATAAAGATGATTTTAGCAATCTTTAAACCGTCTGGGAAGTAGCACGTATTCAGGAAAGCATTGTAGATGTTCGTGATTCCCTGAATGATCTGCCGGGGGCATGCACCAAGTTATTTCTGGTGATGCCCGTCCAGCCTGGTGCCTTCTGTTTGAAAGTTTTTATGACTGCCATTACCTCTTCAGGTGTAGTTGGTCGGCAATGGTCTGCCAAATTCCTCCCTTCCTCGACATAGGCATGTGGGAGCGTGCGATGCACATTCTGATTCAGATCTTCAATCAGTTGGCCTTCGAATTCCTGGTCAAATTCCGCATTTTCTTCTGGTGTTATCCTTAAGATATTTTTCCAGAACATGCGGAATCTTTCTTCCAAAACCACCGGGTCTTCCAAGTAGTCATCACCCTCCTTAATGCGTATCTTTTCTCTACTTGTAAGACCTTTCAACTTGTTCACAAGTCGCCAGAACACATCGGGTCGAACCTCGCTGTCAACCTTTTCAATCAGGCTTTCCCAGACTTCATCCTGTTGCTTGTTGATAGCCCGCTTAATTTGTTCATTCAGGCGTCTTAGCAGCGTTGTTCTTTCCCGATTTGTACCCTCTCTCCTGGTTTCCTCATACACCTCCCTGTGCACTCTAGCGATCTCTCTCATTTCCTCGGTCCATCTGGGTTGAGGGAGAGTTTTGTACCTTTTCATCGGCACACTCTCACGATCTGCTTCGATGATGCGGGCAGTTATCGCTTCCAGCTCCTCATCGATCCTCTCCAGACTCGCCCTGTTCAGGCCCACTGGTTCATATCTAGCAAGGATTTCCTTGTAGCGTTCCCAGTTGGCCGAAGCGTAGCTTTTTCGAAGAGGAATTGGGAGCTGAATTGACGTGAGAGAAATGGTCGTCAAGATCGGTATGTGGTCGCTGGGGACTGTCGGGCCTGGCTCACTACGGTAATTGAAAGGGAAGCCATCACTTGTCATGATTATGTCAGGTTTCGTTGCGGACCTTACAGTGAAATAGATCAGAAAATCCGGTCCTATACGCTGAATGTTTTTCCTTCTCATAATCATTTCCAAGTTATGACCTCTTTCGTTTGTGTTTCCGTAGCCAGCCGTTCGGCATCTGGCATTGAGGTCTCCCCAAGGAATACCATTCTGCCGTGGCCAAACAGGGTATAAAAGTTTGTTAGAGGGAGATATTTGCGTCAAGGTGGTTGGTATGCTGCCGCTACTATGAGCTTGCCTACTAAAGTATGCAGCTCTACCGCCACGAAGGACTCGTCCATATCCGGAAGGCGTTTGAAC
Source organism: Ceratothoa steindachneri (assembly GCA_963969495.1). NCBI lineage: Eukaryota > Metazoa > Arthropoda > Malacostraca > Isopoda > Cymothoidae > Ceratothoa > Ceratothoa steindachneri. The sequence continues at coordinate 213,999,960 of OZ018317.1, forward strand.
GATAGGTTCCTTCTGACGGCAATGGCAGCACCGTCGTACCTCTCCTGAGAATGTTTTTTTTTTAGATTACTCTGTAGCCTGGTATCTTCAACTGCTTATTGGTCGTATCGATACAATACTCCGTAATCAGTATGATGTCGGGATCTAGCACACGGAATATGTTGCCGTATACCGTGGCTTTCCCCTCCCATCCATTACTGTTGAGCGTTAAGATCTTTAACCTGTTGTTTTGGTTTTCCATTCTCTGTTCTGGCTTGTGTGGATGTCCTAGTGTTTACGGGTAGTTGATTTCCTTTTCCCGTTTCTTCTCTTTTTGAATTCTGTTGGGGACAGTTCAACGAAGGTTTCACGGTGGAAGGCGATACTTTGGTTATACAAAGCTTTCTCCACCGTTTCTTCGTCGCATTGGGCATCGAAGTCCCATTTATAAAACTTCTTCTTGATCCCCACACAGATTTTGTTCGTGTCGCAGTCCTTCGGGAAGGGGAATTGTTCCGAGGCGTATATATATAGGTTGATCCTATCGGTGTCAATTTTCTTATTTCTCGCCTTCTTTACCTTTTTGGGCTTCGCTTCGCATACGGAGCCCTCTGAGTCCGAGGAGTCCGTGGTGTCGGATGTCTCCGACTCTTTCGTTTTTTCCGCACACTGTGTGTTTGTTGGACTGTGTTGGTGGCCGCCTCTCTCTTTTTTGGCTTCGATCCTGGGATCTGGCCGTCTAACCTCCTTATTGTTTCGCTTCGCTGTCTCCTGGTGTCTGCTAACCATTTCTTTGGGAACCATTTGCAACTGGAGTACGTCACTAGATGGTGGGTTCTCGGGGAACCACATCTCGCTCATACCGTTATTTGCCAGCATCTGATTCAGCTCCTTTGCAAATGTTCCTGGGTTAGTTAGATTTCTGACATGCGCATATAAAATGCATGTCAGAATTTTTGTGGAGTTCTCATTCTCCAGCCTCAGGTAGGTTTTCTTTGCTTCAGTTTCTGTGAGGACTACCTTCGCTGCTTGTGCATACGTGGTGTTCTGCGTCCTAGTTTGTTCATCTTTCTTTTGCAGAAACTTGCTTCTTGATTAGGTTTTTTTTAAGAGGGCAGGCCATAGCCATAGAGCGATGTCCTAGGCCACAGTTGGCGCACTTTTCCCTCGGGCTGCTGCAGTTCTTCCAGTGGTGCCCCGCCTCGCTGCACCTTGAGCAGATCTCCTGTGGTTTGGGACAGTCTTTTTTCGCGTGGTTCTCCATCTTGTAACAGCGGAAGCAAAACTGAATTGGAGTAAATTCTTCCCTTTCTATCTGCTCTCCGCTGATTTTTGCGTTAAAAAGCAAAAGACCGTTCTCTTTTGCCTTTTGAGCCATCGCTGTGTCCATGAAGACTACTTTGAACACATGCGAGTATTCCACGTTTTCTTTTCGGTTCCAGAACTTGATGACTTCCGAAACTTTAGCCCATGACTGGTTCTTCGTAATCTCGTCTTTTATTTGTTCCTTGGTATGTTGACCAACCCAAGGGTCAAGCTTCCTGCATACAACGCTCCTGTGCGTTTGGATTTATGGTGAGATTGCAGGTTGAAGGCCTATCTCGCGCAGCGTCTCCACTGCCTCCTCCTTCGTAATTTCCTCCACGTCTTTCTCCTTCTCGCAGACCACCACATATCCTGTGGGGACCTCGAGCAGGCGAAGCATAGCGATCTTCAGTTTCCCGAAGACCACTTCAAACACCTTCTCCCGTGTTGGCCTAACCTACCACTGATAGTGCGCAGCGGGATTTTGGTTGTCCCATTAGGCTCCATTATCCCCTCGGGGTACAGCCCCCCTGGGTTGTTTTTCCTCTTGTGATTTAGTTTTATCTTGTAGTCCTTTACGATGATCTTTCCTTCTTGGTGAATCTGGTGAGCTTTTATATGGAGTTGCTTACTGTGGGCAACCCCCTCCCTCCCCTTTGCAAGAGGACTTCAGTGAACATGAACTGCGGGATGGGGTAGATGAATGGTGGGTGGACCCGGGGAGGCCCCTCAGACGGATGATATGTGGCGGACTTAATGATGGGTGGTGATTGAATCAACTACCACCACCCCGGGGTGCCGCCCTGTCTGGGGTTTGGTTATCAATGCTGCTTCCAACTTACACAGGGACGGTTATATGTCCCCCTGTGGTCTTGGCCGGAAACTACCCTCAGAGATTAGAGCGAACTCTTCCCCAAAGCTTTCAGCATCGTAACCGGGCGTTCTTTTCCGTAGAGTTAGACAGTGGGCTAATCCTCAAACTTGCTTCCCTTTACGTTTCCAATTATGTCTATCAAAGTGGACCGACATAGTTGGGGCGAGATTGATGAGTGTCAGTTCACTTCGGTCCCCATGCTCCAGGGGGAGGGGGAGCGGACTGCATGGGGGCTTAGCCAGACATGTGTCGTCTGTGCGTCGCTCCAAATAAACTTGTTATTTTCTTCCTATTGGGGAAATGACAAAGCTGGTTGGCGATTTCATGGTTTTTACCCTTGACTTTACCGCCTTTGCCGGCTGTGACTTCTTCTTGAGCGCAAAAATATCCAAGTTTTCTTCCAAGTCGTCTGCTGAATATTTGATTGATTTTATAGGTTTATTGTGCAATAGAGTACATTTATACATAATCATAATACAAATAATAATAATAATAATAAAAAAAGAACAAAAAACAAATACAGTAATAATATGATACAATAATATAAATACATGTAGTATAAGTGCACACATTACACAAAGCGGGCAGCCCGTCAGTGTTGGCGTGCAGTAAGACGTGGTGGAGCGTCCCACGCGTTTCTTATCTGCTGCAAGTGGGTGGCGTCGGTCTTCATCACCTGTCGCCCGGCTGGGCGCGAGCGGCGATCAGCGCGGAGGGGGTGCTGTTCTCAGCACCTCCAGCAGCTCGTTTGTTGGGGGTGTAGAGGACCACCTGGGCGGCTCTTGCCTCTCGCGCCCTAAGTAGGGCACCTCTTACAGGGGGAGGGGCTGGCGCTCGCTCTGGCCTGAGGCGGGCGGTGGCTGGGCAGGAGAGGAGGTAGTGCACCAGTGGGCGCCGGGAGCGGCCGCCGCAGTGTTCGCACCTCCCTGCCACAAAGTCGGCGTGCAGCTCTTCCCGCGTGGAGTAGCCCAGCCTCACACGCTGTAGCAGCACGCCGTTCGCTCTGGGCTGCTGGAAGGATGGGTTCAGTGGGCGATAGGCTGTGGCTGCAGCATACCACGCCGCTTGCCTCTTGAATGCTTCCCATTCTCGGTGCTGCTGGTGGGCGTTGTGGGCGGCCCTGCGTTTAACCTGCACCTTGAGCTGCTGCAGGCTGGGGCGCACGGTCTAGGTGATGATGGGGCCGTGGGCGGCTCGCTTGGCAGCCTCGTCGGCAGCATCGTTGCCGCGCACGCCAACGTGGCTGGGAATCCAGTGGAGCCGGACACGCCTGCCCTGAGCTGCCAGGTCCTGCAGGGTGCACAGGATTGTGGTGGTGAGGTGGATGTTGTCCCGGGTGTAAGCGTGGGCGTGAGCGTGCTGCAGCGCCTGTAGTCCCGACCGAGAGTCAGTGTGTATCACCACAGTGGCCTCCCGGCGGAGCAGAGCGTGCTGGAGGGCCTGCAGGATTGCTACCAGCTCCGTCTGGAGGGTGGAGCAGTGGTCTGATGTCCTCCACGCTTGCGTCAAGCCGCTCGTGACGAAGGCGGCGCCGGACCTCCCGCTGTCGGGGTCGACGGAGCCGTCGGTGAAGTACACTGCGCTGCCTGGCTCCGTGACCTCAGACATGGCCATGAGGGCGTGCTGGCGCAGCTCCTCGGTGAGGCAGTTCGCTTTGCTGTCGGGCAACTGTGTGGCGGTGAAGTGTGCGGCGGGGGGGGTCCCATGGTGGTGGTGGAACGTAGGAGGGGTTGGGGGGGCGGGGTCGCGCCACAGCCAGTTTCCTGCCCGGTTGAGGGAGTTGGTTGCTAGGCTGACGTGTACGAGCCACCTGTTGTTACGCAGGTACTCGATGCCCTGCGCCACGGCCATTCTGAGTCTCCTCTGCGCAACACCTTCCACGTCGCGCTGGAGCACTCTGGCCACCCGACAGGCCACAATGCAATCCACCCTGGCGGTGAGGGGCACCAGGTTGGCCTCACTTTGCATGACACAGGCGGTGCACCACCTGGGTGCCCCTAACATGGTCCTCATGGCGGTGTTTTGTATTACCTCCAGGCGCTGTTGCTGCTGCCGGGGCAGCGCTACAAGGACCGGTGCACTGTAGTCCACTAGGGAGCGCACTGCCTGGAGGTAGTAGAGGCGGAGGACGGGGAAGGTTGCACCAGCGCTCGGCCGCGTCATGGCCCTCATCACATTCAGCCGGGCCTGCGTCCGTTCCCTCAGGTGCGTGACATGCTGCGTGAAGGACAGCCGTCTGTCCACCCACACTCCGAGGTACTGGTAGGAGTCGGTCCAGGCCAGGCCGACTCCTTGGACGCAAAGCTGCTGGCCAGCAGGTGTGCAAGTCTTGATGGCCATGGCCTGGGACTTCTCTGCCGAGATCTTGAGCCCCAGCTCTTCGCACTTGGCAGTGATGAGGTGCAGCGCTTCTTGGGCCCGCGCGAGCTTGTCGCCGCGCCCGGTGACGACGAGTGCCAGGTCGTCGGCGTAGCTGAGGAGGATGGTTCCTTCCCGATAGGGGAGGGCGACCAGCTGTTCCATCAGCACGTTGAAAAGGAACGGGCTGAGGATGCCGCCCTGGGGTGTCCCGTTCTCGAAGGTAAGGTAGGAAGACTTGTGACCCTGGAACTTCACGCGGGCTCGGCGCTGGTGAAGGTAGTCCTGGAGCCAGCCCAGCAGTCTCCCTCGGATGCCCTTCCTCACAAGGGCGGACAGAATGGCGCGGGGGCTAGCCAGCTCGAAAGCCTTCTCAAGGTCAAGGAAGACTACGATGGTGGGCTGGTTGTTGGCGTGAGCCAGGAGGGTGATGAGGCAGTCCGCAGTGCTCACCCCCCTGGTGTAGCCGAACACGTGGTGATGAAGGCTTCCCACGCTCCACTGTAGGCGAGTCAGCACCATCTTCGCCGTTTTTCCGGTGCAGCTCAGGAGGGAGATTGGCCTGAAGGTGGTGCGATCCTTCGGCTTGGGGATGGGCTGGATGTCGGCGTCCTTCCAGGAGGGCGGCAGACGGCCTGCCAACCACGACGCGTTCAGAAGGGCTAGCAGCGCGGCGTCCCCGGCGGGCCCAGCGTGCGCCAGCATAGAGTACCGCACTCCGTCGGCTCCCGCCGCTGTGTCACGTCGACGTTTCGCCCTGGCCAGCTCCTCAAGCGTGAAAGGCTGGTCCGTCGCGTGCGGCTGGCCCCGCGCCTCCCTGACCTCTTCGTCGCGCTGTGGGCGTAGCTGCTGCTGGAGGTAGCTGGTGTGGGGAGGAAGCTGCTCGCTAGAACCCCTCGCTGTAAAGCAGTTCGCCAGCCGATCTGCCTCTTGCTGTGGGCGTGGGTGGGCAGCTGGGCGGGTCGGGGCGGCGCCTGAGGCCTTCCTGAAACTCCCCCACAGCTGGCCGAGGGAGGTGTGTTGGCTGAAAGAGGCGCACCACTCCAGCCACTTTGCCTCCCTGGCGCTTAGGGACACCTGTCGCGCGCGGGCTACCACGTCCTGCAGGAGCTGCAGGTTGATGGCCGTTGGGCGCTTCTCGTACAACCTCCTGTGGACGTTGACGCGGTGATTGTGCTCCCGGACTTCCTCGTTATAAAACCACCAGTCCGGGCGCCGGCGGCGATTTGAGGCTGTCCTGGGCATGGCCGCGTAAGCTGCACTCTCTATGGCCGCCGTAAGGTCCCTCTCCTGCAGGTGCAGGTCCGCCGGAGGCACATACGTGGACCACCATTCGGCCAGGGAGGCTTGGAACTTTGCCCAATCCGCCCTCCTGACGTTCCACTGGGGCGGCGGGAGAGGAGGAGCTGGTGGGGCCACAGTGAGGGTGGTGAGGGTCCCGTAATGGTCGCTGGTGAGGGTAGGGTGGACCTGCCAGGTGGCACCGGGCTGTAGGTCGCCCGACACCAGCGTGAGGTCGAGCCGCCCCCCATGGACGTGCGTGGCCTCCCCTGTGTTCAGTAGTCGAACGGCAGGAACTTCTTCGAGCAGGTCGGCCAGGTGGCGCCCGGTCACGTTAGTGGGTGACACAGACTGCAGCACGGGGTGGTGGGCGTTGAAGTCGCCCGCTACAAGGAGGCTGGAGTGGGATGCGAGGGAGAGCAGCTCCCCAACATCCAGCGGGAACCGCTGGCTCCTGTATATATTGTATACAGTGAGAGTGAGCGGCCCCAGCTGTAGCTCCAGTGCCAGGACCTCCACGCCGTCCCCACAGTACACGGGTGCGGCGATCCTCTTGTGCGGGATGGTGTTTCGTATGAGGGCTGCACAGCCACGCCCATTTCCGTCACCAGCCGGAAGCGAGTGGAGGGTGTAGCCTGCGACTCGCCATTCAAAGCTGGCGGGCGTGAGAGTCTCCTGTAGGAGAACCAGGTCCAGGTCTTCTTGGAAGACGGCTTGCAGCAGCTCATGTTTCTTGGGGCGGAGCCCCTGAACATTCCACTGCAGCACCCTCAGCATGGGCGCCGGTGCGTGGGCTGGACTGTCAATCCGTGCCTCCATCTTGGTTGTGGGCGTGCGGTGGGTGCAGAGGGTGTTGGATGGGACCTCTCGGCGTGGTAGATGATGGTTGGGGCTGGAGGGCTCCCTCTGTGACGGCGGTTAACACCTCTTCGCGGAGGAGTGCGTCGAGGTCCTGCTCGGTGGGGGCTGCGGTGCCCTGCCGGCGGTCGAGCAGCTTCTTCACCAGCTGTACGACACACGCGAGGATGACGTCCACGATGGCTCTGCCCTCCTCATTGAGTCCCTCGCAATAACCCGGGGGTCCACGTTGAGACCCTGTCGCTGGTTGGGCATTGTGTAGCACCGTGGACTGCTCCTCGTCTGGGCGGGCGCGGTGGGCCCGACGCCTGTGTCCCTTCCTCCTCTGTGGCTTGGGGACAGAGGGGGTGGGTTGCTGGGTGGAGGTGTGAGCGGAGTTGCTGGCTGTGCAGCTACTGGTACCCTCCTCGCTCCCTGCCTGTCCTCTTCCCCTGTCTCGACCTGACTTGTGCCAGGCTGTTGAGGGGTAAGGGGTGGGTGGGAGGTCCACGCCGGCCTGTTTGGTGGTGGCGCTGGAACAAGGCGTCGGTTGCCTTGTTGCTGGGAAGGCCCACGCGGTTCCCCCTGCCTTTGCCGCTTCCCCTCCTGTGTAACCCCCAGACGTGTGCTGGGCAGGCCGAGAGTCGCGGGTTGATGGCTGACCCACGCCGACCCGATTGGGGGTGGCGCGGCAATGAACCGACGCTCTCTTCTTTGGGTTGGGGGGGCACGTGGTTCCATCTGCTGCTGCTGCCGCCGGTGACCCCGTGGCATCCTTCTCTGTCGCTCGGGGCACTTCGTGTTCCAAGCGTGGTGCCCCTTGGTGCAGTTGGGGCACCGTGCCGTGGTGGACTCGCTGGCCTTGAGGCGACCGATACACTCCTCCGTCGGGTGCGCTTGGCTGCACACGCCGCACTTGACGGAGTTTTGGCACATGGCCTGGAGATGCCCGAAGCGCTGGCACTTGTAGCATCTCACAGGCTCTCCTTGGTAGGGGCGCAGGGCGTAGCGGCCCCAGCTGCCCAGGTCCAGCTTGGGTGGTGGCGGCCCCTCGTACACTACAAGGATCTGCCTGGTTGGGACCTTGTCTCTGTGTGCGAGGAGCCGTGTTGCCGAGAGCACGTGGGGGTGAGCCTCGACGGCTTGGAGTGGCAGAGTGGTCGGATACCGTTGAAGCACCAACTTGTGCCTCTTCACTCTGGGGTCGAGCAGGATCACTCGATCCCCCTCCTCGGCAAGGCGGCGCAGCATGGCCTCCGACCCATCGTCCTTCGGGGTGAGGACGTATTCGCCGTTGAGAGTAGGGCGAATGACTATCCGCAGGCCAGGGTGTGCTCTCTCCAGCTCCGTCACAGCCTGGTAGGCACTGGTAGTGTTGCTCTGGTGCACCAGTTTAAACTTGTGCCGAGGTCCTCGTCGGGAATGGGACACTGTTACCCAGCCTGCCTCATTCTCCTGCTGGGCCTCCTCGGCCTGGGGGCTCTCGTCGATGACGAGGCGACCGCTTTCATCGCTGGGGTCCTCCTCTGCCTGTGAGAACTCCGGCTCCAGTGTTCGGGCGGTCCTTTTCGGCGTGGAAGTCTCGTTCGGCGAGGGTGGACTTAACCCATTCCGCGTCCGCTTGGCAGACATCGGCGTGGTGGATATGGACGCCGACCCTTGCATCGTGGCGTCACTCTAGTTCGCCCATCAGCGACACGGGTGCAAAGGGGAGAAGAGACCAATGCTCTCTACAAGCAGGACAGGAACAGGAGGTATCTCCAATCAACCCGTCCACGCTTGCTTCTGCCTCTTTGGAGAGCCACGGAAACAGGAGGAATCTCCAATCAGACCGTAGCTGCTCTTATGAGACAAACGAGGCAACCTTCTTGTTCTACTCTCACGGTTAATAGTTACCAAATGGTAACATTCTTGGGCGATTAACTCTCGTGAAGTGGTGATGACTCGTCAGCTGCTTGGATGCACTTTTCGACATGTGCTGAGCTGAATATTTTAAGTGATTGAACATTAAATGAATACGAGTAGACTAAGGCACGAAAGTTTAAATATTAAATAATCAATAATGGAGGGGCCGAAGAGGACGACTAAAACATTAAATTAAGGAAAAGTCAATCATATACTAGATCATTTGAATTTAAATGGGACAAACTAAAATAAAAATAAAAATTTCTCTGCACGAGCACTAACCTAATATCGTTGTAGCTGGGAGTATAAACTGATATTACGTACAGAATTAGGCAGAAAGAAAACTATTAAGGGGGATGTGGTTGGTTGCACGTTTGTCTATGTAGTGGATAATTTGAGGGATGATGAATAATCATTGAGTTCCGGGGTTTATTTGTTTGATGTAAAGTGATTCAAGAATTTTTAAATCCAGAGAAGAGGAGGCAGGAGAGGGTATACTAAAGGAATCAAGGTCAAGTGGGTGGTTATGTTTTAGTGAATGTTCTCGTCAAGACTTTTCCTTAATTAAATGTTTTAGTTGTCCTCTTTGGCCCCTCCATTATTGCTTATTTAATATTTAAACTTTCATGCGTTAGTTTACTCATATTTATTTATTTCTAAAAATTGTCACTGCTCTGTTATGTACATTGTATTTTCCACCACTTTTCGCTCCTCGTGTCTTATAATCTCCCTCGTTAGGCTATCTCCATTTCTTTTAATCTGTTACCCTTTCCGTCTTCTCAGTTTGACCTTATTACCTGCTTCTTGTAATTCTTAATGTGAATCTTTACCTTCTCCCTTCTGTCTTCTTCATTGGTGAGTGATTTCCTGTTTTTGAGGCGGTCTTTCATACTTTTCTTTCGTATATATACCTCTAATATAATATTACTTCTTGTAGTTATCCTTGATAAGGAACTTAATAAAGTTCGAAATTACTAGGAAACACCATTTATTTTTTCCTGCGGGACATTGCATTCATATATATATATATTTATATATATTTATTTATATATATATATATATATATATATATATATATATATATATATATATATATATATATATATATATATATATATATATATATATATATATATATATAATGAAAAAACTCACAAAGTGGCACGTGAGGAAAGCAATAATATGAAAATTAACCCACCGAAAAATGAAAAGATGAATCCAAGCACTTTCGAACTATATTTGTAAGTTCATTTTCAAGGAATAACATGAAAATAGAGAATAGAATCTTATATAGGGTACAAAGATACGTAGGGAACGCCCATCACATAGTAGAGACTAATGGATAAAACACAAAAACAAGACAGAAATATACCAAGAAAAAGAATAATAGGCAACTAATAACAGACATGTGCATCCCTAAAACGATATACACACAGCAACGCTATTTTAAAGGATTATCAGTAGAGCAAAAACATTAGGGCTAAGAGTTAATCCACAGGCACAACAAAGACACGTAATGGGGGAGGCAATGCGAATGATATTCCACTAATAAAAGGTGACAACAGGCTGCATTATGAATTTATTTCATTTAGTACATGTTTTTTTAAAACAGGGTCGAGTTTAAATAAGCCAGGGAAAATGTTCATATTGGGTAAGATGCCAATTAAGGAACACTCGACAATATATCTTTTTGTGAAATCAGTGGAATGATAAAGGAATTTTGCAGAATTCCAGTCAATGGGGTGGTTATTTTCAGATAAATGTAAAAATAAAACGCTGTTTATTTCGCCTCTTTTAATATTATACTTATGTTGGTAAATTCTAGTAGATAAATATTTATTTACCAGTTTGCCCGAAGTAAGGTAAATTGCAAAAAAAACATTCTATAGAGTATACTCCACCTTTTTTCTTTGTATTATTGTGGACTAACATTTTATATAAAGTGGATTCATATCTAAATTTACAGAGATATTAAATTACTTAAAAATACGGGTGAGACAAAAAAATGGTTCAAAGTATGGCAAGATAAGACAATTTTTGTAATTGAAAACCGGTGGGTTATCAGTTCTATAAAAAAAGTTCTCTTTGCAAAGTTTAATGAACTATGCAAAAATTGACGAAGGTTTAACAAAGTTTCTTACCTATTTCAAATATATTGGACAATTCCTTATCCAACAATTGTATGCGGGAGGGATTTCCGTTCTATAAAATGATTTTTTTGGGGGGCAAATCTAGGCATCCTGCCAAAAATTTATGAGGGTAGGAAAGATTGGTACCAATTTCAAAGATTTTAGAAATCTCACGATCCAAGAATTCCCGGCTAGTGCCCATCCCCCTCCCCGGAGAAGCATTGAAATAAATACAGACAGTTTGACTTTATTATTATGACCCGAGTAAAAATGAATATAAGAACAGGCGTTGGTAGGCTTACGATAGACGGAAAATTTAAATCCAGATGGAGTCCTATGAATAAGTAAATCTAGGAACGGGAGGACACCATTTTGTTCGAGTTCAAGGGTAAATTTAATAAAAGGAACCAGAGAATTAAGTTAAGTAAGAAAACTATTAACATCCTCAGAAGAAGGCTACAAACCAATAATATCATTTACATATTTATCGGAACCAAACAAGGGGAAAATCGATAATGGTGGGGAGTAAGGTAGTTTAAAAAAAATCCATATATATGTTAGAAAGAACAGGGGCTAAGCAATTTCCCATAACGAAACCAAACTTTTGAAGGTAATATTTACCATTAAAAGAAAACTTTCAGTTTTTAGTACACATTGAGATGAGCTCAATGAAATATTAACTGCCAAGGGAATATCAAAGTTACGCAATTTATCACTAAGGCAGGGGAAAAGGTCATTTACGGGTACTTTAGTAAAAAGAGAACAGACATCGAAACTAACAATGGAGAAGTTTTTATAGTAAGGGATGGAGTTGAGTTTTTCAATAAGGTCGTAACTATTTTTAATATGAGATTTAGAAATGGTACCAACAAGGGGAGTGAGGCATGAAAAAGCCATTTAGATAAGGAATATGAAACTGAGCCAACATAACTAATAATAGGGTGCATATAGTTATTAGGCTTATGAGTCTTTACAAGACCATATAAATATGGCAGAGAGGCATTACTAGATTTAAATTTAGCAATTAAATCGGGAAAATGTTTAAGATGGGGACGCATCTTTTTATGGAAATCACTATTAACTTGAATCGTAGGATCTTTATCTAAGGAGACCTAGGTAGAATGGTCATTTAATAATAGATAAATTTTAGCAATATAGGACACTTTATCCATAATAACGACAGCACCAGATTTATCAGCTTTGGTAATAGTAATGAAGCATTATTTCTAATGGCAGCTAAAGCACGACGGAAGCGCAAGGGGTAATTATAATGGGTCGGAGTGGCTAAACAATGGTAAACGCAACCTTTAACAATAGAAATATTTACGGTAATATTTTTAGAAAACTCGATCCAGATATAATTTTAATATCAAGTCACGGAATTGACTTAGAAAGAAATAAGATTGGGAACTACAATCTCGTAGCATCAAACTCTTCAAGAGAAAGATTCGACGGAGCCGCCATTGCAGTCAAAAATGAACTGAATTACAAACTACACGAAAGACTAATAGAATCATACACAGTTGTAGAAATACAGCTTCAACTCACCAGTCTTATCATAACAACAGGATATCAACCTCAGAGGTCAGATAGCCTCCCGATTGCAAATTTCATAAATATATTCAATAATAGGATACAGGTCATTTTTATGGGAGACTTAAACGCCCAATGTACAGAGAATGGCTATACAGACACAAATGGCGCGGGCAAAAACCTGAAGGCGATGCTGAAAAGGAAAATACTACAAAGATTGGGACCTCAATTCCCAACCTACATCAACTACAATGTAGCATCAAAACCAGACATCTACCTGGCGAACTTTAACCTCACGTTTAACTACCACTTAGAACCCGCGAACCTACTTATTAGTGACCACATAGATTCCTTGTTAACAATAAACCAGCTACCCATTCAGAAGCCATCAAAAGAGTGGAAGGCCTACCACCAGGCTGACTGGGCTAAGTATAAGGAAATCCTAAGAAATTATCAACCAAAGACACTCAATGAAGCGACACTATAAGAAATTGATGAATAACTCAATGAAATTAGAAGAACAATGGCAAATGCAGATAATGAGGCAATCCCCAACAGAACAGACAGAACCATACAGACCTTCAGATAGACACTTGAGATTATAAATAAAAACGTGGAAATAAGAGAGACTTCGGAACGGATACGCAGAAAAGGACCAAACAGAGAGCTATACATCGAACTAAGAAGGTAAAAGAGAGAGCTGACGGCATTAATAAAGAAAAAGCAAAAAGGACAATGGAACGAATTAATTCATAAGATAGATGGAGAAGGATCTCCAAAAGAGTTCTGAAAATGGGTGAATAGCCAGCAAAAGAGAAGATTAGACTCAAGGATGAAAGAACAAACCAACTGGAAGATATATCGACGTTGAAAAAGCATTTAGAGAGCACTGGGGGAACGTTTTTAAAATAGATGAAGAAGAAAATGATAACTTCGACATCGACTTCGAAAACGAGATTATAGAACAACTCAATCAAATCATAGAAAGAACCCACTGTTGTGGTATGACCCGGTGTACGCTGTTATACGCACACGGGCCTATTGGCCGACCGAAATTAAGACTCCACCTGGGGATGGCTTTAAGAGTGCTTTAAATACACAGTTGCTAGGCCAAGGAATATTCAAAATATGGCTACAAAAATATACTTAAATAGGACTAAAGATTACATATATATATATATATATATATATATATATATATATATATATATATATATATATATATATATATAGATAGATATATATATATATATATATATATATATATAGGGCAAATTAAATAGCAATACAATTAAATATTGACGGTTCACTGCTAAGGTGATTAACACTATCAATTAAGTTTGAACCAAGGGATAATTAATTAAGTAATGATTTTACAATTATGCAAGTTTTAGAGCAAAGGAGATCCTTGAGGCTCGACGCGGTAAAGGTGGGAGGAGCGTGTGACAAAGCGGGGGTTAAATCCCTTTTACCTTGATGTGCGGCGAGTAGGACCAGGTAGGTAAGTTCGACCTTGAAATTGTGGGCGTCTTACGGGACGCTCAATTCAACTTCGGGAAACTGAAGTTGCGGGGCCTCTTATCCTTAAGAGGCAAACGGAGGGTGCTTTGGGGATGGCTTTTCCGATCATTCAAATCCGAAGGCGTGGTGAGAAGGGTTGAAGCGCGCCTAAAACTATCTCCACGAAAGGCTTCAGACACAATCTGCATGTGAACTTTGAGGTGTCGATATATACTCCGAAATTATCGAGAAGGGAAGAGAAATTCATCGCCAACAGACTTCCTTAATAGCCTTGGGTCGCGATAAGGTTTTATAGCGTGAAGTCGCGTGCACCCTTAATGGTCTTTCCATTGTTCTAATTTTTGCCGTATATAGGGCAGACAAATTTAGAGCGGTCAACGGCGAACTGGGGAAGTCGGGAAGGGGGGAAGGATTCCTTCTTTCTCTCATTCTTCCACACCCACCCTCACCACTCTTCGACTTAAATAGGAACATCAACGAAGAAAATGATGACAATATAACGACCGAAGAGATTATAAGAACAATAAATAGCTTTAAACAGAAAGCACCAGGGACTTCGGGACTCACGAAGAAAAACTACGTGGAAGCATCTAATAACATCTTGGAGGGACTGAAGAACGTTTTCAATGCGTGTCTTAAAACAAGCTACTTCTCCGACAACCTGAAAGTGGCGAAAATGATTTTCATACCAAAAGTTGGAAATCACCTAGTCGAGTAGAAAACTATGGACCAGTTTTGCTACTAGATTTTATCGGGAAAGTATTTGAAAAGATCTTAAAACGTAGACTCGATAAACACATCAAGGAAAACAACTTCTATAATGAGTATCAATTCGGATTCGGGAAAAAACAGAAGCACGGAATGGAATAACTCGCAAAGGCGAAGAACGAAAAGATGAGCACAGACATCGTGTGGAGAGATGTGTCTAAAGCTTTTGACAAGGTTAGGCAGAGGGGCATACAGTTTAAAATACTACAACTAAGACTAAACAATAAAATTGAGAGAATACTGTCCGACTATGTCATGGATAGATAGATACGTCTATATTTATAATAAATATGCAGGCTAAATTTAGGAAGTTCATGATTATATTATAACTTCTTGGTACCGACGTTTCGGGTAGGAACCCATTCTCAAGGATATAAGATTATAAATATACCAGGCAATGGTTTCGACCCCCCACCCCCCACCCCCCTACGGGGGAGCTTGCACTTCGTTACTAAGATTAAAATTTAAAATCTAAAAAAAGCAGCCATGGTTAAATTTTTATAAATTTTCTGAACTTCGCCAATTATAATAATAATTTTAAAAAGGAACTCTAAACTAAATTTTCCCCTTTCAAAATATCACGTTGCTAAAATATAGAGTTATAGAAGATATATAAATTTTCTGAACTTCATTCACCATTTTTAATTCTTTGGGTTTTAAAAAATTCACAAAATTTCGATATTTATATTTATTTCTGAACTTCACCATTTTGTTTAACGATATTATAAAAGAATTATTAGAAATAACTTTGATACAAAAACATACGTCATAACCAAACTAAGATGAAATTATTATTCAAATACTCAAAAAAATCCCCTTCTTAAATTATAGAGTTAGTGATAAGAATATTTAGAGAAGTTATCAGATATTTCTAAATTAATTATATGGGAAATGGGAAGCAGCAGAGGTGGTAGTATTCCAATTATAAAAATGCACGGCTTTTAACTATTAGGGAATAGGAAATATGTTTATGTTTTTAAATAAAACTGAGATTAATTAGTTTTGGGTGACTTCGTTGTAAAAAAGGGAGATAATAAAAATATTTGAAAAATAGGGGTTATTTTTCTTTTGGGGGGTGCAAGTGGATTCGGCGTGGGTAATTCGTGGGTGGTTATAGTTGTAGTAAAGATGGAAATGAGCTTGTGTCGGAGTTTAAAGTGGGGTTTGTAAATCTAATATAAAGACATATTTTATCTATATCCTTGCTAGTCCAAAGGTACCCTCTTTGAATGGACCGTAAGGTCTCCTAGGGTACTTTATTTCCTTGTAACTCCTTGTAACTAAATAACTCACCCTTCTTATTTATAAGAGTACAAGCATTGGTATAAAGACAAACTTAGCCCTCCTATCCCTGAAGCACCTCTTTTATTCTCTTTCCACCCGTTCGTATTTATCTGTAGGATTTCTAGTTTACGTCTGTCCATGGTGAAGGTTTCGTTAGGGTCTTTTTCCTGGTGCTGTTCTCGTGCAGTTGGGATTTAGTGTTTTTTCTTCTTTCTTCCATATTGTTGTCTTGTGATTATATAATCTTCCTTTCCTCTGCTGGGGGTTGAGGTAACCGGGGCCGTTGATTGTTCCCTCGGGGATTAACTCCTCTTTGATTTGGATTTCTATGTTTTTCTTCTTGTCACTCTGATTTCTTGGGCGGAATTTTCGGTGCTGGTTTCTGATTCTGATTCGTCTGTATTCCTATCCTCATCTTTATCGTCATTTTTTTATATTGTTCGATAAAATCTTTTTTAGTGTTTTCTGTTATATTGATATTCAAGATCGCCGAAGAGTCGACTCTTTGGGAAACTTCATTGGTTCGAGCCCGTTTTCAGTTAGCATCTCGTTAAGTGAGGTTGCGTAGCTTCCGGGCGATCTTTTCTGTTTGGCGGCAGGTGGATCTTTTGTACCAAATTTTCGTCAACGATGCAGTTTTGAGTGCTGAATATGAATATAACATTTCTTTTATGGAAAAATGAAAGGAGGTATTAAAAAAAAAAATAATGCGCACTAGTTTAGAACATTATTCTATAAACAATTATGATTACATACTGGGGGGCTGTCCCCCCAGACCCCCCCCAATTGATTGAAACTCAGGATCATCGTAGGGGGGTCCTTCCGCAGTGCTAAACCCCACACGAGCAGTCTCCTTGAATTTACTCTAAAAAGGTGAAACATATTCTAACACGGTTCCTACTTATGTGAATTTATGTGGCGAAAAAGCAATAGAAATGAAAATTTGTTAAAAAAAATATTATGGGAAATGAACAATAATATTGGGAAATCATATGGCAGTTTAAGTGCGTTTCATTTCCATTTAATTTTTTTCAAAATGTATCGGACAAACCAAAATTTACAGGTTGAAATTTCTTTTTTTGGATACTTTCTTTCATTTCTCGCCCAAAATAAATGTTATATTCGTATTCAATAATCAAAACTGCATTATTGCCAAAAATTTGGTACAAAAGATCCACCTGCCGCCAAACAGAAAAGACCCCTTGCTGGATTTAGCTATGTTCATTATGTGTGCGTGAAGAATGCAGGTAACTATTTTTACGTTCAGTTTAGAATCGATGTTTACAAGTGTTTCAGTTCTGGGTTGTTGTGGATTTGTTTAAGCTGCTACTGCATAGGAACTACTTCTAAGTCCATTCACTCTTTTTTGGTTTATTTTTTCTTCCTTTTTTCAGGGTCTTCTCCCCAAGGGCATGTTTATGAAATTCTCGGTCGCATTCTGGCAGCCTCTAAAGGTGTGGCCTTCCGAGCTGCACCCCAAACAAATCACTGATTTTTTCTTCTGGCATTCTCTTGTTAGATGGTCCTCCATTGCATAACATCAGAAGCATATCTGTATATTTATGAAGGCGTCTCTTTTGATGCTCGTTTTTGGAATACTCTTGCAGAATGCAGAGAGTCCCTTTTCTATGATTTTGGAGGCCATTTCGGTATTTTGACACACGATTTTGAACACGTGCATATGTTCTCTGAATTTTATGATGTCCTGTATTTTTAGACACAGTTGCCTTGCTTCCAATTTCTCCTTTATTTCTTGTGGTGAATGCATCCCTACCCATTGTTATATTCTCCTGCCCACCACGCTTCTGTTGGCCGTAATCTGTGATGGCGTCTTTGCTTCCAGATCGAGCTTTCTAAGTGTGATATTTCCTGCTGAGGACAGTAGTGGATCCACGTCATTGTTCTCGGCACTTCGATGCACTTAATCAATGGTATCTGAAGGTCGGTGAAGATCCTTTGTACGACATCCTTCGGTGTTCTTTTCCTTCCGTTCGGGATCAGTCTCAGGGGGAGTCGCTTGATGAATTCCGCTTCCATGGGAGGGGGGGGGGGATCCTACTCTGAAAAGGACAGAATCTAAAGATCCAATCCCTATTCTATGTGTACCTATTGATTCCTTAAATCCTTCCTAACGGCGCACTCCGCAACCCTCCTATCTAAATAGGCCTACACTATTAGACGCCTCTCCAAGGCCTCCGGCTCATGTCCGTAAGTGACCCCCTTCTCCGCTCCCCTAACGGGGCTTCCTTCCGGTATCCAACATACCTTATTACCAAGGAGATCTGGGCGCAGTGAGGGTTGCGTTATATTGCAAAGATATGAAAAAAGTGGGAGCTAGATAGCGCGAAGTGTGGATAATCCCTCTTTGGGAGATCGCCCCGTACTTAGCAACTAAGTAAGCATGTATCTTGGCTGCAGTTTTGAAGGAAAGTAGATTTCCTTGAAAATAATCACGTCTTTTTTGGCCATGTTCTTGAGTTTGTCTCCTTTATCGGTGAGTAACTTTACAAGAGCGTATAGTTATCAGAAAGACTGGACCGTCTATTCAAACATAGGTGTTATAAAATTTACCAATCAGCATTAAGGAATTTTTTAAAGGCTAAAGAAGGGAGGATATCACCGAGCCATGCCAACTGGAAACCGGGGTTTCAAACATACGCGCTACAAAATTGACCAATCAATTTTAAGGAATTTTTTAAGCGCAAACTGACGTTAGCCAGGTTTTCAAACCTGCGCGCTACAAAATTGATCAATCAGCGTAAGGAAATTTTTAAGGGCAAACTAACGTTAGCCAGGTTTTCAAACATAGGCGATATAAAATTGACCAATCATGGTTAAGACAAATTTTAAGGGAAAGTTTACGTTAACTGATTTTTCAGACATAAGCGTTACGTTAGCTGATTTTTCAGACGGAAACACGAGACAACCTACAACGACTCATCATAGAACAACAATTGGAAATATGGGATCGACTCATCGAAAAACTTGATGAGGAGATGGATCTGAGGACCTTCTGGCAAACAATAAAAAGGCATCGGGGAAAACCCTCAACAGGGGAGATGAAAATAAAAAAATCATAGAGGGAAGGATATCACCGAGCCATGTTAACTGGAAACCGAATTTAGAAAGTACTGGAAAAACATCTTCAGGATTACCCAGGAAGAAGAAGAAAACTTCGACACCGAGTTCGGCAATGCCATCATTGACCAACTAAACGATGTAATAGAACGCACGTACCCTTTTAACAATGACGTCGGAGAGAGACTTATGGCAAGCTATGGAAGAAAAATTACCCACCAGGAATTAAGCCAAACACAAAGGATTTAAACAACGAGCCCCAGGCTACACCACACTGACAAAGGCAAATTACGCTAACGCCCCACCCAACATTATTCAAGGGCTATTAAATGTGATCAATGCGGCTCTCAACACAGGGTACCACCCCGACGAATGAAAATTATCCAAAATGATATTCATTCCAAAATCGGGAAAAAATCCAACCTCTCCGGCTGACTATCGACCAATCTCTCTGCTCGAGTTTCGCGGGAAGATTATAGAAAAGATCATTGCCTGCAGAGTGCAGACCTACCTTAATGCCAACCAACTACATAACCAACAACAACATGGGTTTAGGAGGCAGAGGGGCTACGGACACTGGACTGAAAATGATCACAGAGAAACTGGCAAAGATAGAGGAGGAAAAGAAATATGCTGACCTAGTGTTGAGGGGTACAAGGAAGGCGTTCGATAAAGTATGGCGCCGGGGCCTACAATATAAGATTCTCAAACTAGGGCTAAACCCCATACTGGAGAAGATAATTTGTGACTACACCATGGACCGTAGAGCCTTCATTACAATCAGATAGCTCTAAGGCCCAGAATTTATACTAGAAGACGGAGTCCCCCAGGGTGGGTGTCTCAGCCCACTCCTATACTCGATTTTTACCAGAGACGTCCCAAGCCCTAGGCTTGAAGAATCGATGTTCAATTAGTTAGTGCTGTGCTCCGCATTCACCAGCAGTCTCGCTTGCAAGTACGAAATTTTATTTGTAATTCATTGCTCATTTCGGCTTCAATTAAGTTTTGCCTTATTCTATTTATGGTTTTTTGCTTGTTTATTTTGTCCCACCCGCATGTTTATTGGCTTCTATTTTTACTTGCGTTAATATAAACTCGCTTTTTTTTTTACTGCATTTGTATATCGCTATCTAATTTTATTTGTATATAGCAATTTATTTGCAATGCTTAAATATTAACTTGCTTTTTCCTTTCACTCCATTGATTCATTTGTTGCCACGTGCTGCTCTTTGTCTTCCTTCTTTATTCGACTCGCATCGTCCTGGCTAACCCTCCACTCACTCCCACGCATCGCGTCGGCAAACTCGCCCCCACACCTACGCCTAGCTTAGGCGAACCTTCCCCCACTTTCTATGAGTCAAGTTTTCCCGTCTGCTACATTCTTCATAATTCTCGCCTTTGCTCACTCCTTACTCCCCCACTATGTATGATAGGGACTCACTCAACTCTTTAAACTATCGTCTTTCGCCAGCTACATACGCGAAGATAAAGGGGGCTGGTATCTCCCTAACTCGCCCGACTAGGAGGGGGCCGAGACTTTCGGTGTTCCTTAGGAACCTCTTTCACCCTACCATTCTTCCTTTACCCAACACCTCCAAATCTCCCCCTTCCTCCTATGCTCACCAGCAGGCGCTGTCGGCGTCTCTTCTGAACATTAAGAGCCTGATCAATAAGTCGCAGTATGTCCATGACCTCGTTGTTCGCACTGGGGTTTCCTTCCTTGGTCTTACACAAACCTGGCTCGAGTCTGATTCTGGTTCATGCACTGCCCCTGCAACCCCTCCGGGTAATTTTTTCCTACATGTTCCTCGGAACCACCGTGGAGGGTAAGTTGCACTGATTTCCAACTCATTTTTTGCCTAAATCTTCTCCCCTACCCTCATTTGAGGTTCTCATTGCTGTCTCACGTGCTGTGCTCGCTCTGACCTTTGTGGTCCTTTACCACCCTCCCAGCTCGTCTCCGGCCTTATTTCTCGAGGAGTTCAGTAACCTACTCTCCGACATATCCTCTACTGGCTCTCTCCTTATTCTCGGTAGCTTCAATCTTCCTAGCCACAATGAGACTTTTCGTGCATTCATTGACATCATCGACCTCTTCTCTCTTAGGCAACATGTGTCATCCCCAACACACATACATGGTAATACCCTGGACTTGAGTCATCTCGAACCTCCATATCTCTAATCTGACAGTAACTGACCTTTCTAATACGATTTCCGACCACTTCTTGGTCAATTTAAAATTCTATATTCCCTACCACCTACCTCCTCGCTCGTCCCGAGATCCTACTCCTTTCCGGCGACTATCGTTAATTGATACTACTACTCTCTTTAACGACGTTGTTTCTGCCCTACCTCCTATTGATACTACTGCTTCACCTGACCAAGCCTTAAAATTTCTGCACCAATCATTACTCGCCTGCCTTGGCGCGCACGCCCCTCTTATCACTCCTTCTTCAAACCACCATCACCGCGCACCTTGGTTCACCATGGAACTCCTTCGTTCAAGGTGGTCCTTACGCGCTCATGAACGAGCCCTTCGTAAAGCACGCTCCCGTGGGTAGGACACGATCCCCCTCTCACTTGCCTATCGCCTTGCTATTTCGACTTATTCTTCCAAATTAAAATCAGCGCACGAGGCTAGTTCACGCAAACTTTTGTCTGAGAGCAAGAATGAACCTCGGACTTTCTTTTGTTTCCTTTTTCGTCTTTCCTCGCCTAGCCCCATTTCCCTCACCTCTCCCCACATCAACTCTTTCAAAATTTTTCTCTGATAAAGTTAACATACGCGCCGTACTACCTCAATCGTCTGAACAAGCCCATGCTGTTCTCCCTGACCATACTCCATTGCCGTTTAACGTCTTCTGAGGAAGTAACTGCCCTGATCACACGCTCTAACAAATCTGGATTCCCTAATGACGTCTTTCCACCCACACTTCTCCATCAAATTCTCCCTGCTGTCCTCCCATTGATTCTTCATCTCATTAACACTTCACTTGCCACAAGGGTGGTTCCCTCTTCCTTCAAACATGCCTCAATTCGCCCTATCCTTAAAAAAACACACCTTAACCCCTCCGAACCATCTAGCTATCGCCCTATCTCACAGGTTCCATTCTTCTCTAAGGTCCTCGTGAGAGTGGTTTTCTCTCGCCTTAATGAGCATATTTCTAACTGCAATATCGATGAAATGTACCAGTCGAGGTTCAAAGCGAAATATTCTGCTGAAACCGCTCTTCTTAATGTTTCACACGGTTTACGTAGAGCAGCCGATAGGGGTTGTACGTCCATTCTAGTTCTCTCCTCTGCTTTCGACACCATCGACCCCACTATCCTCATTGATCGTCTTCACACATTCCTTAGTGTCTCGGGCACTGCACTTGATTGGTTCCGCTCATACCTCTCCTCCCGCACTCAGTCGGTCGCGCTCGATAACCTCTTCTCCGAGCCCGCGTCCATTCATTTTGGGCTGCCTCAGGGCTGTCTTTTGTCCCGTCCTCTTTCGCATCTACTTATTTCCTCTTGGCTTCCTTCTTCGCGATTTAAACCTGTCCTTCCACCTCTATGCTGATGACAGTCAGATATAGCTTTTCTCATCCCCTGTGTCCTTTTCTCAATCAATTACCAAGCTCTTTTCAGCCTACACCTCCATAAACGAATGGCTGTCTGCCAACTTTCTAAAACTTAACCACGATAAAACTGAAGTTCTTCTTGTTGGTACCGCTTCGATGGTGGAGAAATCTAAAGCTCTCTTCCCCTCCCTTAACATTAGGGAAACCAATGTCGCCTTCTCTGACACCGTCAGTAATCTTGGTGTTATTTTCGACGAGCAACTCTCGTTTAAACCGCACATCCATCGTATCTGTAAGTCTTCCCGCGGTTTCTCCGCAACTTCTCACGTGTTCAATCCCATTTTGATCGACGAAGCTTTGAGACTGCTATTCATGCCTTCGTCACCTCGCGCTTAGACTACTGCAATTCTCTTCTAGTGAATCTCCCTTCTTCGTCACTTCGCCCCCTACAACTAGTTTAAAACTATGCTGCCCGGCTCCTCCTTCGCCGCTCCCGGTTCTCTCTTTCGATGCCTCTGTTACAGGAGCTACACTGGTTACCTATTCGATTCCGTACCCACTATAAACCTCAAGGCACAACCTTATCTCTCGTCTGCCCTCTCCCGTCGTCAAACTCCTCGGGCACTCCGGTCTAACCTCGCTCCTCTCCTGAACACTCCTCGTTCTGTCCTCTGCTCGATGGGTGACCGTTCCTTCTCAGTTTGTACTCCTAGACTCCTGAATGCTCTTTCTGCCGAAGTTCGATCCTCTCCTCCCCTTGCTACTTTTAAACGCCTCCTGAATTGCCTTCTCTCCCCTCTAAACTTTCTCTACACTCGCTACACTACCTGCGCTCTGGGAGGGCTAAAAGCTCTGAAGGGCCCATTATAAATACCTATTATTTTTATTATATCCAGTTCGCGGATGACGTGTCACAAATCGTAGTGTCTCCTTACAAGAATGAGAGAACTATGGTTAGAATGACTGCGTAGGAGATCGAAAATATCAACGCGTACGAACGTCGCTGGAAGATCGCGACAAACCCCAACAAATTCACCATCATCCCGGTTAAAAGAAACAAAACAGCTCCAATACGAATATGTGCGAAAGATACGCATCAGGCACAGTTTTAGGATTAAAAATTAATTAATAAATACGGATTCTCTGATCAACTCAAAAGCATCACAGCACGAACCAAAAAAGACCTCAACGAATTTTACATGTTTAAAAATCTAAGCACACAAAAAAAAATCTACACTGCCTACATACGACTCAAGATACATACCACCCTATGCTACTGATAGCGGTACCAAGGTCTTGGCTCAACAAACTACAAATAATACAAAACAAAGCAACACTAATAACTATAAATACTAGAAGAAGAGAAAGAAAACAACCGCAAGCCCTCCATGAGGAAATCAAATTAATGGCAATTAATTACAACCTAGGAACGAGAGCACAAAAAATATGGAGAAAAGTAGAAAGTATTAGAGAACTATATTTCCTAAGAATTCACATTGAGATCCCTAATCCAAACCAACCATAAGCTAGGCGAAGATTTCCCAGCAGCAGAATAGCTGCTAGGAACAATCAATACCCAATATACACAGTGAGACAACATTAAGAGAACAACAGTAAAAAACACATTATGCAGAACTTCACAGATAAAGACAACTTAAAAGGCTTGAAAGCTACAACCAACCCAACTCTAAACTAGAATTATACATTTATACATGCACACGTGTATGTACACATTATGTATAAAGAGAGAAAAAAAGAAAGAAACAACAATAAAAGGAAGACGAGAACAACGAAAAGGATAACCAACAAAGGCATTAGAAAAAAAAATGGAAACAAATAACGAAGATATAGCAAACAAATAATGATACTACGACATGAAATTTATATAAGTAAAACAATTTTAAAGGCTTCGAAGCCAAATTCAAAAGAATAATAAAACAAAGTAATAGATAACGAAATAAATAAACTGAGATACCCTTTTACCAGGGACCTAACTTCTTACAACTATATCTATCTTCATTTCAACTTTTCTGACATAAACGTTACAAAAATGACCAATCACATTCAGGGGAAATTATAGTACAGATAATGTTCAACACGAATATAAAATTTTATAAGACTACAAAATGCTCATCTATGAGGTACTTTTGAGTCAAATACGATTCTATAACGTGGTTCCAACACTTCAAATACTAGGCTAAAGATAGATCCATTATTATTATTACTAGGCCACATCATATAGTACATACATTTTCTATTACAACAATTTATTGGTTTTTAATTTATCATATTAAAAGAATATTCCCCTTCCCCCTCCCCTTATATATCATTTTTTTTATAGCAAAATGATAAAATAGATTCGATGAGTAGATAATATAATTTCATGTTAACTACACCTATGAATATTTTCAAATTACATTCGACATTCTGTAATTTCGCATGTGCTGAAAAAATGTTTATTCAATTCATCAGAAATTAATGACAAAAGGGTATCTGGACACACATAACTCTGTGATGCCCCAGGGCGCACCTAGGCATCTCCTGGGGCGCATAGTTTGGGAACCACTGTAGTAAGTAATAGAGCAACAAACATCATCAATCTACCGGAGCAAAAAAAATTTACCCATGATAAATTGAAAATATAAATAAAGATAGACAAAAAACAACAAACTTTTTAAATGTGGTGTATGTGATAATAATCATCAAAAAAGGGTTTGGAAGGAAGTTCGCGAAAAATGCCCAAGTTAGGAGAAGTAAAAATGTAAACGCAAATTACCCACTAATTCTGGCTCTTTATTGCCATAAAATAATATAACAACATGTAACAATAGTTTTATCTTTATGAATTTCTATATGTATTAATTTTTTGGCTACCGAGTTCAAATATTTACCTCGGTTTTTCCATATTTTTAGGGAATTTGACCCTGCTCCTTCCTGACGCCCCTCGAATTTTCACGAAAGCTAAAAGTGAATGCAAAATAATATGCACCTTCAAGGGCATACGACGGCCCAAGTCCCTGAAGCTCTCAATTAGCTTTGCTATCAGTTGCCTGTAGTTTGGATTTTTGTGATTTCCGAAGAATTCCTGAACTACCCCGCGAAATGAATACATACCATGCTTCTCCTTCAATATTGATCATTCTTTCAAGTTGTTTTTACTTGTGATCCAACAAATATACCACCCTTGATCTTAGCCTCAGAAAGCTTTGGAAACATGAGACAGATTTCTCCTCGAAACTATGGTATCAACCCTACTATCCCATAAGCAAAGGAAACACGAATATTTTGTGTATCCACTTTGCAAGTCAATCATCTTGATGTTCTCACAAACATCCAACTTAAATTCAGCATAGATGATTTTATCAATGGATATTTGTTTCCATTATGTATTAGCACTGCTTTGATTCTTCGCGTTGAGCTGTCTATGAAAACTCGCTATTCTGCAGGATCATGATTCAACCCAACGGCAGTAAACAAACCATTCACATCCTTGCAGAAACACACATCCCCACTAATATCAAAGTCCTTTCCTAGTAAATTTCATTTTTCAACCTGCATGATAAAAGTTTAGCTCCTGAATTAGTGAGGTCTAAGTTCATTACACTGGGCTGCATCCCCCCAAAAATTCCTTGTAAAAAAGACGTCATTACCATTTCCCATTAGAGTTTTGCATGCTGAATACAGAAATCATACTCATTTTTTTCAGGGAAGTTCTCATTTTTTTGTAATAACCGACACTAAATTATTCTGGTTTATCGTGCAGAAATGCGTCTGAGCCAGGTCTATAAAATTCCTGTAAATTTATATAGGTAAGTAAAGGCAAACAGAGGTTGACAGGCCATTTTATTTTATTGAGAAGAAACAAAATTATGATAAATGTACGTTACACACATACAGGAATGTACATATCTGCTCACGAAAATCACCATTGTATTTGAATGTTGCTGTCAGCTATTCTCCCTCAAAACAACGCGTTCGAGACTTTCTCTTGTGTGCCGGTGTATCAGCAGATGTTGCCTGGCTTCTTTGAAGCGACCAGCAGAAATCAGCTATCATCGTCACGCTCCAACTGCCTTGATAGCGGTGCTCCATTTCGGATATATCTTGATGGAACATCTCCCCCTGCTCCTCACTGAAGTCACCCAAGTTGGAAGGAAAGTAGTCACGATGGCTATGGAGGAAGTGCATTTTTATGCTCATCCATACACCAGCCGTCTCATATGCTCGAAGCATTTTCCCAACTCTTTCCTTGTAGTCATCGGCTTTTGTGTTCCCTGATAAGCCTGTTACAACTGACTTAAAACTATTCCAAGCATTTCTTTCATGAGGTGTTAATGCTTCACTAAAGACGGTATCTGAAAGAAGCTCACGAATCTGTGGTCCAACCACTATGCCGGCTTTCATTTAGGCAACACTTACAGAAGGGAATTTGTGGGACAGGTACTTAAACCATTCTCCATCTTTCGGAAGTGCTTTTACAAAGTTCTTCACCAATCTCAGCTTTATGTGAAGTGGAGGTAGAAGCGCTCTCTCCACTGGTACAAAAGGTAGAGCTTTGATGTTATGGCGGCCAGGTACAAATTCCGTCCGTTGTGGCCATAGCACTTGTCGGTAGTGTACGGAATCTGCACGGCTGTCCCACAAGCATAAAAAGCATGGATGTTTTGTATAGCCTCCCTGCAGCCCTGACAAAATACTTAGGACATTCAAGTCACCACAAAGAAGCCAGTTGTGATCCTGATATTGTATGTTGTTAAGAAGAAGTGACATGGTAGCGTAGGTTTCTTTCAGGGTGACGGAATGCGCAATGGGCAATGATGCTACTTTTTTGCCATTAAAAATTAGCACAGCTTTCAGACTCCTTGTAGAGGAGTTGATAAAGAGCCTTCATTCTTCAGGATCGTATTCCTTGCCCATGGGTCCCACAAAACCCTAAACATCATGGCAATACACCATGTCATCTGCCTTAGTAAAGTACCGCACAAATTCCTGCTCTCGATGCCTATACCATGCAGAGTGTGTACTGCTTCCCAAAAGATTTTTCTCTGCTAACCTTGAGCCTAGCAATTGTGCAGATTCTTTTGACAGCCCAAGATCTCGAACAAGGTCATCTAGCTCACTTTGTTCAAACAACTGATTGCTTTTCCCACGGATCCCGGTAGGGTTAAACTCTTCATCCACATCCGCCTCTTCACGGTCACTACTTGAAGAGTTACTAGAACTGCTACGGTGCACATTCTCAGGACATATTGGTACTGGGGCGTCATCACTGTGTGGTACAGGTCGAATAGCTGATGGAATGTTTGGATATTTAATGTGTTTCATGTATAGCAATGCCTCTGGGCATTCCTATAATAAAATCCTCCTGGGAAACTTAAATATATATATCATCATTTATTATGTATAAAATTCAATTCTTTTACTTAACTTTTTCAATTAAATCATTTATGCAATCTATGTACAACTTAATAATTAATTAATTTATTTTAATTAACTTTTTGTCAATAAAATCATTCAATTAATTTATCCATAACTTTTTGCAATTCATTTAATTTATGTAACCTTTAATAATTCAAATATCCTGTGACGAAAAACTGAATTCATTTAACGTACTAGTAGTTTAAACATCATCTCTTATAATTTCACGCACACACAAACACATGCTTTCAGCTCAACCAAATTGAACACTAGTCTTTCCCATTTGTCTCTTGTCATTCTCAGCATAAAGGTCGGTAATCATTCCTTTTAGATTTAGTCAATTAACTCCAAACAAATCATAATTAGTTAATTCCTCATCCTCTCACAATTATTCTCTGCAAACTGCCATACGAGAGTAGGTCCTAATTCTATTTACTTCTCGTATTGCTGACCCCAATTTATTTAACTTATATTTCACTCTTACTTCAATTTCACTTCACATCTTAATTTACATCTTATTACTTTAAATCAGTTACTTATTATATTTACTTTACCGCATCTTACATTGTATTCCTAATTCAATTATCATTGTGCATTCGTTAATTCTGTGAATATATTTATATTGTTTATTTTTCTTAATAACCTAGTTCAGAAGTTCAAAATTTATTTCACTTTAGTCGTAGGCCTAAACAGTAGTAGACGACGATTTCATCTAAACTCAAAATTTATAGCAATGGGTTTCGAAACGCTATTTAGGCTGATTTATTAACCAAAAATAAATCTCATTAAAAACCAAATACTATACATGTTTTAGTTTTTAACATTCCTCCCTAGTGGTTACATCATACAAAAATAGCAGTCATCATGGTGATTTTTCGGTTCCCACCAAACCATTGGTATACCAAATGGCATTGACTTACGTTTCCCTTTAATCCAATGGCTCAACCCAGAAATACAGTTCACACAGGCAAAGTGAGGAGCCCATGGCTTGTCCTCATCTCCTAGTTGAATGGCAAAGTAGACCCGATACAGACATTTTACTGAAGATGTGATAGTGCGCTTCTGTTTTGAGGGTGTGTACTTTCCGCATATGTAGCAGAACAAGCCAGGATGGTTTTTGCAAGTTTGCGGCATCCTTCAGGTAATCTGCAACAAAATAAATAAACATAAGACACAGTCAATGATCACACGCAGATATTACACAGTAATAATTCATACATAGCTGCCTATGCACCTAGCTCTATAACACATGCTGTGCAACACAAAAACTAGAACTTCAAGAGCAAAACGAATACTACCACAGTGTTCAGCACGCAAAATTGGTCTGGAAAATGATATTGTCAGTTATGTTGCATTTTTGATGCAGTCCAGTGTTATCAAATCATCCAGTTCACTTTGATTCGGAAAGTGGGGACGTGTACTGATTCTTGGCAAAAATATTTCTGTCATTTCTTTGCTATCGATGTCAAGTGATATATGTAATGGTTGTGCATGTGATGAAAGTAAGGAAAGGAATTCTTAAGGGTTGGGGGGGTTTAAATATACGATTGTTGTGGAGGGAATAGTTAAAAAGAGGGTGAAAAGTAGTTTTTAACGTTTAAAAAAAAACCCTAACTTATGAAGCTCGTATTAAAAACTGCCTTATACTAGGCTAATTTAAAATAAGATTCAAAAACACACAAAAAACAGACTTAACACTAAAAAAAAAAGGAAAAGGCAACAAGCAGGCTCCTGCGTCGGGGGAAGGTCCCCACGGAGCAGGAACGTGCGTCCTATAAAGAAAACACCAAAAAAAACTAGTTAAATAAAAGGGAGAGGCCGGCCTCCCTACAAAAGTCTACAAGTCCACCAGTCAATGTGCACACACTCGTCCCGAGAACGAGGGACAGGCAGTAGCGACCACGCCTATCCCGGTACCGGGAACAGGTAACGTGAGCGAAGATCGCCCTGACTGGGAGATTCAAGAAGAATGTGACGAACAGTCTGGGGAACAACGCAGCCTTCACAGTAGGGCGCTGGCGAGCGTTCCATCAAATGGCGGTGCATTCCATGAGTGTGCCCAATTCGGAGACGACAGAAGGCAACCTGAAGCCGTCGCGGCAATCGCGGGTAGATCGCAAAGTCCTCGCGGACTCTTTGGCGGCCTCATTCCCCGCAATTCCTACATGTCCAGGAACCCAGGAGAAGATAATCTCGACATCCGCCCGGTTCGCCAAGACCGTGGCATCACGGATATCGCGAACCAGGGGATGCGGAGATTCCAATGCCCCGAGAGCACCCAGGCCACACCAAAAGAGATCGAAAGGTCGTCCACGTAGAGCGTAGCGACAACATCTTCCGGCAGCCCCGATGTGATGCCGTTGATGCTCATGACAAAGAGTGTGAAACTGAGGACACTTCCTGCGTGACACCCTCTTCCTGCTCTATTGGCCCCGATAGTGCTCCCCCCACCCGTACGCGGAATCGACGATCTCGCAAAAATTCCCCTCACCCCCATCGTGTGGAGAGTCTCCATGATACCGTATCACCATGCGGTATAATAGGCCTCCTCCAGATCGAAAAACACCGTGGCGTAGTGTTGTCTACGAAGGAAGGCCTCCCAAACGACATTTTCCAGTTGGAACAGAGCATCCGACGTGGCGTGGTACTTGCGGAATCCGCTCTGTGCAGAAGACAGATGGCCTCCGCTGTCCAGAAAAAAGGCTAATCTAACATTTACCAATTTCTCCATCAACTTGCACACACAAGAGGTTAGAGAGATTGGGCGGAAACCGGTCGGAGTAGAGTGATCTCTACCTGGCTTGCGAAAGGCGAGCACAGTAGCGATTCGCCAGGAGTCTGGGAGAAGACCTTCCACCCAGATCCCATTGAACAAATCTAACAGAAAGGCCATGTCTCGCTCACCCAGGTGTCGAAGCATGGCGTACGGGACATCGTCCTGACGATGGGCGGTGTCCGGCCACTAAGCAAGAGCGGAACGCAACTCACTCACAGTAAACTTGTCGTTGAAGGGTTCTCCGCCTCTGGAGGTAAAGTTCAGCCGGCGGCCTTCCACGACATCACGACGTGCATTGAATGCTGGCGGAGCAGCATCACGGCTAGAGAATGCGGAAAAAGCGGTCGCTAATAATTCCGCCACGGACGCGGGGTCCGAGATTGCGGTCCCATTCTCCTGGAGAACGGAAGAGGGGGCCTGCGAGAACTTGCCCCCGAATCCTTTTGACTCGCTTCCACACCTCAGCTAAAGGTGCCTTCTCGTTAAGTGAAGGCACGTATGCCTGCCAAGAAGAGTGGCGGGCGTGCTTCGAAATATACCGGAACCTAGCCCTAGCCCGACGAAATTAAGCGACAGTGAAATCGTTCGGGCGGCGCTTATAGGCATAACGCTTCTGTTTGAGGGCCGTCTCACACTCGGCCGACCACCATGGGAGTGGTCGGCGTGCAAAACGGCCAGACGTCCTAGGAATAGTAGTGAGGCCCACGGTGATGAGGTTCCTGGAGAAGAACTCAACGGCCTCATTTACCGACCTAAACTCCTCGACTGAGATAGAGAATTCAGTCATTTCCTGAAATGCAGGCCACCTCGCCAAGCACCATTGAGGTGGACTCTCAGGCGGCAGTTGCCATGAAAATGATATTTGAATGGGAAAGTGATCACTACCATGGAGGTCATCGACCACCTACCAATCAAAATCAGGCTGTGCATCCGAAGAGCACAAAGATAGGTCAAGGCAAGAAAATGAAGCGGTTCTCGGGCAGTGCTGCGTAAACTCATCCACGTTTAGGACACCCATCTCAAGTTCTTCGATCATATCGGCAAGGACTTGTTCCCTGGTATTTGTGGAGTAATCTCCCAAGAGAGGATGCCTGCCGTTCAGATCTCCAAGCAAGAGATAGGGCCTCGGCAACCGTGCCACGACGCGGCGGAAGTCTCCCGCGTCGAAGTCGGCTGACGGTGGAATGTACGCAGAAATGATAGTATACCTCCTATCCAGGTGCAGCTGCACAGCCACTGCCTGAAAGGAGGTATCTAAAGAGAAAGGGAGAACGGAGACATCATGCCGGGAGTAAACCGCGCATCCCCCAGCCCGGCCATCCCGCGGTGGTGGGGTCGCAAAACCCTTATACCCCGGGAGGGCGGGCAGGGGGCACGCGCATAGCATGGTCTCCTGCAAAACGATAGCTAACGGCGAACGGGACTAGACGAGCCTCTGCAGCTCCTCCCAGTTGGCCCGGAGTCCACGGCAATTCCATTGAAGGAATATGCCCTCCAGGCCTAGCTCGGAGGAGACGCAGGGGCCCTCCTCGAACATGGTGCCATCAGTGGAGCGAATAACGAGGAAGCGTTTGAAGCCAGCGGGCTCGAAAACGCCAGGTAACCTCTGAATGAGGGGCCCCGATGTCATCGAGGCTCCGCCCTGTGCACTTTTGGTCTTAGTCAGGGGCTCCGCAACCGGGGAGGGCAGAGGGGCCGGATGTGCCGATCTTGGCTTGGTCGCTTGCCAGAGTGGCAGCATACCCATCCGTCCCCGCAGCCCCCGCTGATGGAGATGAGCCCCGAGTCTTCTTTGTCTTCCTGGTCTTGGTTTTTTTGGGGGGGAGAGGAGGGCGGGAAATGAACCCGCTTCTCTCCCCCGCCGGTAGAATCCCCTAGGCCAGATGCACCGGCCTCAGCCAGGCCCTTCTCTGAAATGGAAAAGGGCCTGGTGGTCGCAGGGGCATCATCCGGAGGAGATCCCTCCCCTCCTTGTACTGCTTTGAGAATCCCCAGCCGTTTGAGGAGGACCTTGCATAGGGGCAGATTCGGGTTCGGTGCTTGGCGCCGAGCCCGGATTTCCCCCCATGGAAGGCCCTACCCTCTGAGGCTGGGTCTCCTCAAGGACCATGTCTATCACCGGAGGGGCCTCCAGTTGGCCATCCCCTCCCAGGACATCGCAGGTCCACTTGGCAGCGTCATGAGTCTTTTGTGGGGAGGCACAGGCCTTGACCCCGGAAGGTTTAATATTCTTGCCAGCAGGTCTTTCGAGGGAAGCAACCGAGAGGGCCTGGCTTCCCTCTCCCCCCTAAGGGAGTTTGCCCTACCGAGCCGCTTACACGAGGGGCGGTCGGCAATGGGGTGCCTGCTGGCTTTCTTGGCAGTCCCCTTAGAAAGCAAAGGAGGGACTGCCGCTGGAATTAGGGAGGCGCCTGAAAGCACCTCAAGAGAAGGGGGTGAGGGGAAGTCCCCTACACCCGTAGGCGTAAGAGAGGAGTAAGCCTCCTCTCCGGTTAAAGAAGTATGGAGGGTCACCTGCGCAAGCACAATGGGGGGGACCTCCATTTTCTCGGTGGAGCTGCCCGAGGGCGGCTCCGTTGATGTTCTTGGGGAAGTTGGGGGTTGTTTTTTTTTTTTTTTTTCCTCATTGGGCATGGTGACCCTATTTGTGCTACGGGACGCAATAGCTCATCACCTCTTGCAGTTGCCCGCACTGCAAGAGGTGCTTACAGGCCTGGCAGAGCCAGGCGCCGCCATTTCGGACCACCCCTACCGCCTGGTGGCCTAGCAGTCCATCGGCATGGCGGCTCCACCTTAGACACGGCGTAAAAAAGATAGATTTTGAAGACGAGAGGAAAAGGGATGTGATGAAGGTATGGGTGGGGATGAAGCAGTTTGTTAAAAACCAACCACCCTAGACTGGAGCTCAGGAGTTAGGGAACATTGTCCTCTTCCCCCTCAGCCCCGATCTGCGACGGTTGGGCGAGAAGAAGGTCAGCATCTACCCTGTGAAATTAGAGGCTGACCAGAGAAAGTTGTGGGAGAGGTTGTATGAAAAGCGAGGAAACAAGTGTTTTGAAGGAAGGAGAAGAGGCTAAGCTGGGGTCGGACGTGGTGCTGAGTCCCGTCAGCACGGCGGCCAGGATGGCAAATCGCCGCGCCCCTTACGGGGTCAAAAACTCGGTGCATGGGTTCCGCACGCTTTGAACGAAAGCAACAACTTCAACGCTTCACGATTGCCGCAGGTTTGCTTGCTCGTCACAAGGCTACTCGTGGATATAAGGACAGATTTCTTCACCACATCATCACTGGCGACGAAAAGTGGTGTGTTTATGTTAACATGAACCATCGTAAACAATGGCTTAGCCCCAATAAAAAAAACACTCCCGCGATTAAAGCCGGACTTCATCCACGAAAGACGATACTGTGTGTTTGGTGGGATTGTCGAGGCATCATTCTTTATGAGCTCCTTGCGAACAACCAGATTGTCAATGCAGAACTCTACGTTCAACAAATGTTGTGCTCGCCGAAGCTATTCGTGAAAAGCGACCTCATCGACGTTATGGAGTTCTTTTGCAACACGACAATGCTCGTCCTCACATTGTCAATATGACAAAAGACGCCATCCAAACGCTTAATTGGGAAATCCTGCCGCATCTTCCATATTCGCCAGACTTGGCTCCATCGGATTTCCATCTGTTCCGATCGCTCTTCAATATTGATGTGGAATTAAGAACCTGGTTAGACGAATTCTTCCAGTCAAAATCGAGTGATTTTTATTGCAGAGGCATCGAAAAACTAGTTGAACGTTAGGAAAAAGTCGTAAATAACAACGGAGAATACATTATTGATTAAATTGCATATTGTTATCAATTAAAAATGAAGCTTCCTAAAATTGTTAATGGTAATGAATAAATTTAATAAAACTGCAAGAACTTATTCCTCAACCCAATATAAGATACATTCAATCAAAAAAGTTTATATATATATTCTATATTATTACATAACTTTCTGAATAGCAGAATACAAGTATGGCTTAAAAAAAAAGAAAAACATAAACGGGCCTGAAATTAGGAGGGTGTCTTTCCCCCACGAAATTACTGATTGATGCAGACAACCTTTTGACGGCAGCTGAAAGCTGAGCTAAGATGGTAGAGAAATTTCAAGCATGTGGGGTTGTTTGCAGGTGGCTATCATCTCTCAATTTGGAAGGTCACGGATCTAGTGTGTGGGCTCCTAAACACTGTAAACAAAAACCTAAGGAAGATGACTCAAACTGAATAAAAATAGGAATTTTTGAACCGCTGCTAAAGGAAACTTTCACAAGAGCCAGGTCGGATCACGTTCGTTTTCTATTAACCAGTGGCAGGCCTAATAACTTGGGAGAAAAGACCGAGAGTATTGGCATTAAGGGAGGCCTGGTTCATCTTCCAGACAGCAAAGTAACCACCAAGGGCATTACAGCAAAGGAGGTTCGGCATTTTAATAAATCTTTCTCTCTCTAAATTATTAGATCTGGGTGTAGAGTAGGAAATAAAGCTGTACTCACCCGTGTCGATATCAACACTCTAGGCCTTCTTCCTCACGATCTGTGCCTCATTCTTCTTCTTGTCTTACAATAGAACCTGAAAATGAGTGCAGTTTCTTGCCCGCTTAATCGATTCTATTTCCCTTCTCGCCTGCCTGTCCGTCTTCCTTCGACCGAACCAGACTTCTAATGCCTACTAGAAGATATTCCTGCGCTTTTCGTTACTCATACGAAGGAAAGCCCAATTAATCACGCTGTGATACACCAGATAGACAAAATTGACGTTTTCGCTCGTCCTTGACGTCTACCCACAGATAGACTTTTCACATAGCGTCATGATAGGTAGAGTGCCTTTACGTCAAAGCAATGGCTTTTCCAATCCACGTAAGTGCGGAAGTTTACACCTGACCAAGGTTGTATGCGATTACAAAGCTTTAAATGATTGTATTGCTCGGATGGGTAACATTTATGGACCTATCCAATTTAATTTAGTCTCTTTTGGTTGTTCAATCAGATCCATGTTAATCCCGATAATGTTCCAGAGACCGCGATCACCACTCCCTTAGGTTCTTTCTATATGCTTCGAAAGCCTTATGGTATTTGTGAGTAGTCCGTTCCACAGCTCATGGATTAATTTCGGAGAGGTCTTCCCTTCGTCATATGCTAAATAGACGACTGCTCATGTAATGGCTCACATAAATGCTAGAAAATAAAGAGCACCGAAGAGACATGATATCTGGAGCTAGCGATCGGTAAACCTACGATTTCCGTCCTTCTAAAAATCCCCACCCTACAAAGACCCGCGGACCGTCGCATCGGTGTTATAACTGGTAGACCCAGTGATAAAAGGGTAGTTCCTCACAGCTATGCTACCCATTCTAATTTAAGGTGGCATAGTTGTTAGATGGGGCTCTTTGAGAGTGGCACTCAACGCGATTTATAACTGCCGCCGAAGCTATCATTGAAAGTGCAATGTCTGGAGGTAGCAATAAATGTTTCTGAAATTGCAAGGATGGTTGTAGAGGCTCCCAATGAAGAGCAAATTTTGGATATTCAAGCCGTGACAATGGATAACCTTCCCTTCGAGTACCATTAACATCAAAGAAATTAGCGCGCCGATCTTTTAATTTAGTGTTGTCCAACATTGCCCTCGAGGATAGGGTGTTGTGGGACAAACAGTTGGGGGGTTGGGAGCCAAGTACTATGCGATGACTGTGTTCGCATGCATCAATGCCATAGGTGAGAGTAGCTCCATAGGATTACTGTGCAGAGCGTGTTGCCAACTGCATCTATGCATGTCATTCAGCTGACAGCAAAAAAGGATGACATTTCAAATTGAACCGACGCACTTCAATGCCATTCAATACTACCTGCTTTTCCACCCCATTACGCAGAGGTCCACGCATCATTTTGTCCACACTGAATGCACTTGTAAGCGACGGGGCGCTGTAGCATCTCAGTGTCATGGTTAATCTCCAGGAGGATGGCCCCTCACCCCTCCCCAATGAACACTTCTCATACACTTCCCCCTCGCTAAGCCCCTTCTCTCAATCACTCACGTAATTAACCCACTTTCCTTCCTTTCTCACTCTGTGTATATTCTTACT
Source organism: Ceratothoa steindachneri (assembly GCA_963969495.1). NCBI lineage: Eukaryota > Metazoa > Arthropoda > Malacostraca > Isopoda > Cymothoidae > Ceratothoa > Ceratothoa steindachneri. The sequence continues at coordinate 214,036,686 of OZ018317.1, forward strand.
TTAGAGTGTATTTCCCTTCATTCATCTTGCATCTATTCCATCTCATTCACACCAGAATCACTCGTTCCTCCCTAGCTTTATCGACCTTTCGCACCTCAATCATGTCGTCCATTGGCACTGCTCTCACTCCTCGAAATCTTTCCTCCTTCCATGCCATAGTATCTCACTCCCATACACCAACGCTCGCACCAACTTCATTGTAAATTCCACCTACCTTAACATTCGCTATGACTACAATCATTCGTCACACTTGCCTACCATTTAAAACATCGTTGCAACCACCTCCCCACCCCCTCACTCAATCATGGGGTGCCAAAATAAGTAAAAGATCGCGCAGTCGCTCTAGCACCCCACACTTTTGTAGATCCTAATTTCAAGACTATTTGTACACACTTTCACACGGGCAGCGCACACCAAAGCCACCACAAAAGCCTTACAATCAATTCATGTCCTCTTCCGACCTCGGCAAACCTTTTATCTTCCCAGGTCTCCCCACGACCTCGCCCAAATGAGTGGATGGGTCTCCCCCCCCCCGAAGGAGTAATGAAAGGCGTGACAAAGAAGTATCTTAAGTTATTGGCCGGGGGGCGTTATAGGCGCGGTAACGATCGTGTGCATGGATTCCTTGACGAGGGCGAGGTTGTTCTTCCACTGCGACAGGGTGTCGCCCAGGGTCTGCCACTGGAGCCGACCGAACGTCCGATGCACCACCGACGAGATGAACACCTTGCCCTGACTCTGGTCCATCCGCGCCGTCACCAGACGAGTCTTGAGCGCTTCAGGAGAAAGAAAGAGCGTGTAAGCAGAACATCCCTGTGGGTATCCGACCTTGGTCTCGGGTTAGGATGGGATCTTGGAACGCAGGGAAGAGGAGCATCTGCGGCCATATCTGCGTTCCGAGAACAAGCGCCCATCTGGCGAGTGCTTACCTATAAGAGCACAGTGGCCGAAATTTTATTACAGCCTAATGCTAGGATAGATTAAAACCAAAATAAAACTAAATACAACCAGAGAAAAACACAAAACAAACAAAAGCAAAACCAGAAAAAAACAAGCCCCCCCCCTCCCCCCAAAGCCTTTTTTTTCAGAGCCCATCTAGCGAATGCCTACTAGGGCATAAATCGCCGTATTCAACTTAAAACCTAATGCTAGACTAGATTATAAAAACCCAAACAAATATGCAAAACAAGCAAACAAAAACAAAATAAGCAAAAAAAACAAAAGAAAGGAAGGAAGGAAGGAAGCACGCTCCACCGTCGAGGAGAGGTCTGACTCTCCCTAGAGCAAGAGGTCATGTGCTTATTCTCCAAATTTCCAGAAACATACCAGAAGCACGGCTCGCGGCAACTGTGGTGTCACAGATACCGCGAACCAGGGGATATGGAGATTCGAATGCCCCAGACACACAGGCGCTTTGTGAGCCAATAATGATAAAAAAACAAATGGAAAACAAACAAACAAACAAAAACAAAAAAGGAAGAACAAAAAATCAAGACAGGAACAGGTTCCGGTGTCAGGGATGTCCACCTCTCCCGAAGCAGCAGATCCTGTGCTCATTCACAGCAGAATATAATCTCGACCTCCAGCCGGCTCGTGGCAACTATGGCGTCACCAGGGGATGTGGAGATTCTAATGGCTCGAGGGCAATCAGGCGCTTTGTGAGTCGATAATGATCACAATGCGGTCTGCGAACCGAGTGGTGTATAGCAACCAGCTCGGTCGTGAAGACAGAAGCAGCGCCTGGTAGAGCCCCGCTGACTTTAAACTGGTGGCTCTTGGCGGCATAGGCACATTAGAGATCGGCTGCGGATGCAGTGAGAGCCGTTGGTGACTGAGGGAGACGCCGGGCTCGCGGGTACAATCGAATATGCACTGTACAGAGTGAGTGGCATGTCCCCAGCATCGACAAGTAGGCTTTTAATGGGGGATATGTGGAAGGCACCAGTCGCCAGGCGGATACCGGTGTGGTGGATCGAGTCGACTTTCTGCGATACAAGTTACGGAGAGGCATAACTCGCATCCATAGTCGAGCTTCGAGCGAACAAAGGATCGATAGAAAAGTAAGGCAGTAGCCCTATCAGCGCCCCAAGCGCTAAACGTCAAGGAACGGAGAATACCCATGGCGCAGGGACAACAGACCCTAAGGCTGAGAATATGAGCCTCCCACGTGAGGCGTCGGTCAAATACAAGACCAAGGAAACGGTGCGACTCAACCACATTTAGGCGCACCCCATTAAGAAACAAGTCTGGGTCAGGGTGGAGCCGTGGATGGCGGCAGAAGTGCACCACCTTAGTCTTGGCCAAGGAAAACCGAAACCTGGGCGCTTCGGCATAGCGAGATGCGGTTCAATGCCTGTTGGAGTCGACGCTCGAGTTGGCATCTGGGCAACACCAAAAGAGATCGAAACGTCGTCCATGTAGAGAGAGATCTTCCGGGAGCACGGAGGTGATACCGATGATCCTCAGGGCAAAGAGTGTGGGGCTGTCCCTGTGGGACACCTTCAACAGTTTAAGACATAGTGGAATACATCACATTACACAGTTGGTGTGTAATACCCCTGTTGGTTCAACATCCAAATAAAACATTCTCGGGTGGAAGGCTGCACTGGATGCTGTATTGCCAACAAACAGGCGCTTAGCATGGTATTCCTTCAGCGAAATGATAATCCACAATTGTGCTCAGATGACAGTGAGGAGATGTGTTGTCTAAAAGCTCGATGAGATGAGGGGTGGAGATGATCACACAGTTGGAGATCTTTCTGTACGTCCGAGGAAGACACCTTCCACCAACCCCAGTGTTTCTTCCCTGTTGGAGCTGAAAGACTGTGTCTGACAGGATATTTGAACCTCCTTTGACATGTAAACTGACTTCAGCGGAAGTAAAGAAATTCCTTGACAAGCCTATGCAAGTTACACAGGGGCCCTCTCATGCTCAATCAATAGAGAAGTGTGTGAAACAAGTCAGGGTGTATACACATGAGAAACGTGAGGGTTATATCAGAAGCCAAGAAGCAAGTCGGCGGTTGATGTCCAAGAACGAATCAAAGCAAGACAATGAGACTTGTTCAATTAATTTTTTTATACTGATGTCCTCAATTTCGAATATTGTATGATTACAAAAATATGTTTTATGCAGAGAAACTAAATGTCTATAGCATCACGCGAGATTTTGAGATGCTATAATTAATAAATAAATGTCTTCTGAGAGCAATTTATGTTTTTGTTTTTTTTAATGTAGATTTTCCAAGCTAAATGTTGAACCATCACAAAAATAATTGCAGATTTGAATTCCTCGCATCCACACACATTTTTAGAACTCCTTAGTAAAGAAATTGGCAAAAATTCACTTTCACCCTACTGTGGGAAGCTGAGAACAACGGGCCCTGCCCCCCCCCTTGCACACCTAAGGGGGTTGGCCCTATCGACCGGGTGGGAGCTGTCAATTTTGGGCTGCCTTCCACTGGTAGGGAGATGAGTCGCCTGAGGGACCCTCCAAAAAGGGGGTTAGGGGGAAGCCACCACACCTGTAGGCCTAGGAGAGGAGTAAAGCACCTCTCCGGTAGAAGAGGTTTGAAGGAGCCTCTGAGAAAGCACAGGGGGAGGGGGGCACATTTTCATACGTAGAGCTGCTCGAGAGCGGTTCCACGGATGCCAAAGAGGAAGCCTTAGGCTGCATGATTATGATGAGAGGGGAGCTCCTCCGCCAGTCGAAGGGGTGCCTCGATCTTCCTTGTCCTCCCCGACACCTATAGAGAGCGAGGTCGCTCTTGGAAGCAGATGTCCATGCGCTTTCCCACTATTGCCTTCGTTGTAGCCATATTAAAAAAGGAGAAGTCATGGAAAGTAGATACTATGACCTACCAATGGCTTGGGGAGTTCAGAGAAAAGTCTCCATACGATCAAAAAATCCAGAATGTGATCATTTACACAATATGGGTCCGGGTTCAGCGTTCAAGGGCTTTCCCAACCCAGCCCACCATTCAGGCGACATTGTCCAGGAGCTGTAACCATAAGCGATGGTGGCGGCGTAGCCACTTTGTATGTGTACTGTAAGAAGTTGAGGAGAGTCGATGGCGCAACACACCCTGTACCTAATACTTTGCACTGGCTAGCGGGTTTTCGGCCCTCGCAGCAGGATTAGGGGCCTCACGGTACACACCGCCATTGGCCTGGCAAACAGAAGCTCTGTGGATAGAAGAGCAAGTTTGGAATTGGGGAGGTGATTATGTAATAAAGAGAAGAGAGAGAGGGGCGGGTCCACTAACGAGTAAGGTGGGTGATCACCTATTATCATCAATCCCTGGTGCTCGGTTGATCTTAGGATGGCATGCAGTCCACCAAGGACTCATGGCTACGGGAACGAACTCTGTCCAGGTGGGAAGTAATTCTGGTACAAAGTGAGGGCAGAAAAGGTTGAGGGGATAGCCATAATAAATAATATGAATAATAATAATAATAACGCCATTATAAAAATGTAAATTAGTGCGGAGAGGGGCGAGGGAAAAGTGTATCAAAAACTTTCCCAGACCAAATCACCGAGTTCAAGGTTCTTTAATTTGCACTCAGACCGGGAGGAGAGGCAGCTCCTCAAGGTACCAAGTATAACAAACCATACAGGGTACCCCCCTGAGGGGGCGAGGAAACAGGGTGCGGCTCACCGCAAATGACACACTTGACCATACACGATATAGACTTATCGTGTCGAGCCTTTGAGCAACTTACACAGAGCCGGTAAACGCGACATTGCACGTCTACATGACTGATTCGTATGAGCGAAGCGGTGGCAGTACCAGCAAGAATGCCTGCATGCGGCAGCGATACGAACCGGCACGCACCGACTCAGGGAGCCGGTCGCGATCGAATGGGACGAAGAGTGTAGGGGTGGGTCGCGAGGCCCCTCCTTGGTTTCTCATCACACGCTCGACCTTGACTGCTCCTTGGTGATGTCTTCTAGGGAATAGTTTATGAGTTCATAACCTCAGGAGGGGCCTCCAACTATTCCCCACCCCTAAAAAAAAGTGTGGTATCCCGACCAGGGACAAATAGGGACTATGGCCAGTCACGCTGATCCGCATTGGTAGGAAAGGTGCGTGGGCAAGGCCCGGGCGACGATGCCTCCACTTACACCTCTAAGGGGGTTGTAATGGGTCACCTGAGCCCAATGGGCGCGGCGGAGATCGAGGCGGCGTGTCCTGTCTCGCTCTGTTCTTAGTGGGCCCCTGAGAAAGAAAAAGGGGAGGCGCTGCAAGTGGAGTCGAAAGGGGTGAAGGGAAAAACCCCAAACCCGTCCAAAAAAAAAGCAGAGAGAAGCGCCTTCTGCGCTAAAAGTCTTGGAGGGGCATCCTCCGTCCGAGAAGTGAAGCTGCCGCATCCAGGTGGTGGGGGGGCGGTAACCCCTCCACCTGTAAGTGGTGCCGTCACTTAACCTCTCGCCCGCCCAAACGCCAAAGGCGGGCGATGATTGAGAGAGAGGGACGGAGTCGGAGATGATGGTGAACCTTGAATAACTCTAAGAGCGCCTCCCAACACACACTATTTTCTGACCAATATATAAAAAAAGGGGTTGGTGACCGATATGCCGCCTATCCTGTCTCGGGTTTTCATGGTTCCGATCTGGGGGCGGTAAAGAATGCTGTTTGCAACGTAGGACAGCGACTAGAACTTAGTCAGTGGCCGGTCGTTGCCCAAAAGTCACAGCTCAAAACTGGACAGCCAGAGCAGATATCTTTACCAGGAGGGGCAAGTACTGAAGATCTGCTTTGGTAAACCAAGAGACCTTTAGTTGGCCTGGCAGCCAACAAAGCCCCATAGCAGTACAGCTTTATGCACCAGAGAATGCCCGCAGGGAGCGGGTCAGCCCCAAACCGATATTCCCATTATTCATACCCTAACGCCCTGGTCTACTCGGGCGTTAGAGGGCTTGTTTATAGAGATTTCAAAGCCTCTCTTTTGACACATGAGGTAGCTGGTCAGGTCCTTAAGCCTATACAGAGGATTGAAGGGATAGTGATAGAAAAAATGCTGAGAGAAAGGGCACCAACAACTTACCTCGGCCCCGTCAAAGAGTTCAATTTAATCCAGTGACTGGATGTCCCTAATTTGAACTATGTGAGTGCGAACAGTTCCTCCTGGTATCAAGTACTGCGCATTCCCCCTTCGAGGGAATGCGGAGAGTCCCTGAAGGCAATAAATAATTCCTGGTGAGGATTTATGTGAAAGGGGTTGGGAGGCTAAGGACCTCTAGAGGACTCACCTGAAATAATAAACTCTTCCACTTGCTGCCTCCCTAGTTGGAGCTCCTGCTGAATGAGATCGAAGGTCATCTCCGATTCAGTCTCTGCCATCTGCACGAAGGTCAGGAGCCGCATTTTTCGGATGTTCGCCTCGTGGTCCAAACCTTGAACCCCAGAAACAATCAATAAGACAACGGGAAAATGCTACCTACAGGGGTAGATGCGAATGTCCCCTGAGAGTGAAACCCGGCACAACCTCTTTGATCACAAATGCACACCCCTGGGTATTTCTACACTTTTGACTGTGCCCCTTCCCGGCCTGTTCCCTCTCTAACGGTCTCCCCACGGCTAGAACAAAGGGTGTTAAGCAGGCAAAGAAAGATCCCTCTAAAAACCGAGATAGGTTGGGGCAAACGCCGCCTCATCAGCACCCTGGTCCTATGAAAGGGTTCCTACACCTCCCCTCCCTTCACCACTTCACATCTGAACGCATATCGTCCATCTACCCTCACATGGGCCAACAGGCTCCCATCAGTAGCAGAGAGCCCCTCTCCCAATCTTTGATCCGACTTTAGCTCTACCTCAGGAGGGATTGAGTGAGAGCGAGGGGGGTCGAGTTAACCACAGGAGTGTGGCTCGGTAGGTAAAGAATAATTAGCAAGAATGAGGGGTCGGTCAGGAAAAGAAAATACGGGAGAGATGATAAATAAGAACAAGATTATTTTACAGCTATTAGTAGTAATGTGGCAGCAATTCTTTTTAGTCGGGAGCGACTCTACATCTCACTATGTCGGTCAGTCGCCGTTTTGCTTTTGTAATAACATTGTAACTATTCGACCGATTCTAACGAAATTTGAAACCCTTATGTTGTTTTAAATTCTCATTTGAATGATAGAATTGCCAAGGTCCTCCCAAGGTTAGTCCTGGAATTATTGAAAGTTTTGAAGGATGTAAGGTGATAAATCAGAATAAGTGAGAGCATACGACCTTTTGGTCAGCAGACCTTGTTTTGAGTATGGATGGTTTTGTTGTAAGAGGTTGAATGGGATGTGACTCACTAAGAGTGCTGCTTAAGTGTTCGAGTTCCTATCATATGTTGGCTTCTGTGTGTAAGTGTGGGATACAAGAGGTTTGTGTGGTGATAATTTTGAGTACTTTATTTTCTAATATTTGGAACTTGTCTGTGTGTTGGTTTTGGACAATGTTGGGTGTCAAGCTGGCAATGCGTAGTAGTGGATGTAGTGCGATTAGCTACTCCTGTCGCCCGAAAGTGGTTTTGCTAGTGCTTGCTTTTAAAACATTGAATATCTGTTACCTTTTGGAGGGTTATGTTAGTTATGTGTGTGGAGCGAAGGTCATGCGAGTGTCAACTGTGATTCTAACGTGGGCGGGTGGGAGGGGAGGTTGTTCAGAGGTAGGACTTGTATATTGGGTGTCCATATAATTCAAAGAAATCTGGTGACTAGTGTCACTGATGATTGAGGGTGGAGACCGTCAGTGGATTTTGTGGAAGCAATTCTTCCACATAGTTGCTGTGTTGATTTAGGGGTATTGCCTTGTCATCAAAATATCATCTGAGGAGGTGTCCATTTCAAAATTTGAGGATCGTGGTTGCGGAATGTCATGAGTGAATAGAAGGGCTAAGAGGACGGCACACCGGTGCAAGGCGTCGTGTAGTAATAGTAGTAGGCACGATGTGTATAACTTGTCCTTGTTGGTGAAGTCTGTTAGCTATTTCTTGTCGTGAGTGAGGTTGTTTTTTAGGATTTTTTGTTCAAGGATATGTCGAGGTAATGAACGGAATGCTTTGTTTACTGAGAGGGGGGATGTTCAATGAGATAGCATAGAATGAGTGAGGGTGATTAGGAAACCAGGGCTGGGAGCGAAAAATGTTAATAGAAGTGAAAAAAGTTACAATAATGGTGAAAGTTCTTATAAATTAAATATTTATTAGATATATAAAGAAATAAAAGTTTAGGTAATAGATATTAAAGTATATCTTCTACAGACTTTCACATTTAATTATGGAAACGTCATAAAGATTCAGGTTCAGGACAGTCCAACGGCTTTTATTAATAACACTTACATAATAAACAAGTCAAATCACTGCTTAAAAATTAAAATTAGCAAAAAATATAAATAGGCTAACTGACATAGCATAACATCAATGCATCTTATTCCTTTTATTTTTCTCAAAGTAGTCACTAATAAGGCTGCTCTTCCGTTTGTCAAGTTTTAAAATTATTATTTTTGCTTCAGCTGCAGAACTCTCTGCTTCCTCCTTTTAGGTCTTATATGACTCTAGCATTGCATTAGCTATCTTGATTTCCATCAAGTCATTTTTCTGAATACCTTTTATCCGTTGTTCACTTGCTTCATTATAAATTGTGTCATTGAAGGTTTTTTGACTTGATTCTTTTTGTAAGCATGAAAGCTTTTTCTCCAAGTCTTTTATGCTCACCTTTTTTTTCTTCTATTTCTCTTTCAAACTTTTCAGCAGCCTGTTTTTCTTCTTCTGTTTCCTTTTTTTTTCTTTCCTCTAAATGAGCCTTGTATCTGGCATGAACTGAATGAGCCATATTCAAAAACTTTCTAGTAATAGAGACCAGTTCAGGTTTATTACTATATGTTTTTAGTCCATATTTTATATTCAGTTTTGCATTAAGCATTTCAACTGACATTGAAGCAATGGTTTCATCCAAAATATTGCCACTAATGGAGAAACCTCTTTCTATATCCGAATTCCCATGTGAAAGGGAAAGGGATGCCTTTGCAAATTTTGAAATGAATGCGTATTTCATCTCACCACCGCTATTTTTTTAATTAAAAATCTTATTCCAAAAAATGTTTCCAATCATCTTGAAGGCGAACTATCTCAAAAACCATATAGTAAAGTTTGTTAATAATCTTTATATCAGTCCAACAATAGTTATTTTTTATGTTAACAGGATTTAGGCATCTGAACAGTTTTACAAAATTGCTATTTGATAGGGATTTATCCAAGAGGTAAAATAAACCCTCTTTATAAAAAACACAGGAATTTTTTTTAAAAATCTCTTTTTTTCTTCAGGCAGGCTGTTATACTCACTTTCAATACCACTACAACATATCACATGATCTTTTGAAAGTAAGGCACTGGTTTCCCATTCATTTATAAGTTTTTTTTATATCTTTAGAGCCATTTGTTAAGGTAAGGGCAGAGCTTTTGAATCTCCTGCTTGATATTTTATTGGCAACATTAACTCATCATGCAGTTGATGAATTAATGGGCTGCATGTTTGAATTTTTTTACTAAATTTAGTAAAGATTGGACATACACCTACAATAAATTTCATCTCTGCTATAATTGTTGGCTTTTTTAAACATTTTGCAATTTCTTTATAATAAAAATTGCTCATTAAGTTCTTAGTTTCTTTTTTTCTGTAATATACATTAAAAAATATTTTTGTATGGCACAAAACTGCTCCCAAAGATAACCATCTACTGGACACATGTTTCAAGATCTTGTGATTGGGCAGTTGTAATTCATTTTGAATTTGTTTAAAATCTTGCCATCGCCCTGACAACCATCAAAAAGGTTATGTAATGCTTCCAATAATAGTAGACAGCGTGAGCCATAAGTACCAAATGATTGAATAGCTTTTTTGAAGGCATTATTAATCATATGCAAATTGCACATTCCTATATCAAGTAAGCTCTTGCTGCGTGTCTGTTTTATTTTATTTATATTTCTAAAAATTGACTTATTAACATTTGGACCATCAGATTCTAACATCAAGATGTTTTCATATTTTAAATTTGCACCTTTAAGCGTGTCATTTATTTTTTCAACAACAGTTTTTGCAAGAGAATGCCCTAAAAAAAATGTTTTCAAATGGTTTGTGACTATTTGCCGCTTAGTTTCGGAAGAATATCTTATACAAATTTGTAATTCTTTAAAGTTTTCAGCATTTGTTATCTCGTCATATTAAATGCTAAAAAATGAATTGGAGATATCCTCAATTAATTTGCCTTCGAAATATAGCCCTAAAGCGTAGGTAATTAACTAAGAATTTCTTTTCAATGGAATTATAAAGATTAAAAAAGAAGTATCAAAATTCACAGAAAATACGAATAAAAATATTAATTTCTAAATTAAGCGAAAAAAGTGAAATAAGTGACACTGCTCCCAGCCCTGGGAGAGTTGTGGTTACCTTCTTTGAAATCCTGCTGCGAGAGGTGGATGGGGAAAACTATTCTTTAGAGTATTGGGTAAGAGGAAAGAGAAGAGAAAAGTTGCAATTGACCTTTCACTTCCTAGCTGTTGCATGGACCGCTAGCACAGAGGGGGGCGGGGGGCTATAAAATTCCCACAGCATGCAACAGCCTCCCTACACTCTAACCTCACAGAAGGCATGGACCCACTTAATTGTGGCAATGTTGATAAGGGCGTACATCACAGGCTTTCTCCCTTCATCTCCCAAGCAGTCGGGGGAAGTAGAGATGTCAGCTGCTCCTGGGAGAGCTATAGGAAACAACCTAACGCTACCTGGCCAACTTAAACTATACCTACCTAACCCAACCTTACCTGCGCAGAGTGACTTCACTAGGATTCACTCATGGATGACTCAGACATTTGGAACTCTGGGGGCCTTTAAGGGGAAGGGGGGGTTACCAGACAGTGAAAAGGCTCAGAGCGGGGTTCGAACGCAGGGTGCATCATTTCTTTGAGATTCAACCCTCGCCCCCAGGATTGGGCACAGTGGGATGACATGGAAAGTGTGTTACTTATGTTGCCCATACCCCCGCATGGAAGTCCCCCAACTAGACAGGGTTCTCCTAGAGATAACACATTGCGTAATGGGAGGTCTCGTCTCAACTGTGCTTGTGCGGGGCATGTTGTAAATATGTGTTGGGCTGTGTCCGATTCCTGGGGCTGAGGCTGTCAGTGAGGGCGGTACAGTATTCGTGTGTAGTATTGAGTGGTGGTGGCACCGGAGCCTTGCCAGGGCGACCCATTTAAAAAATGGGAGAGATGTTTTTTTGTATTTGGTGGAATGGCGTTGAGGAGATCCGAAGATTGGATGTCAGAGGTAGGGGTAGGGCTGTTGTTGTTTGCGATGGTGGCCCGATTCCTCAGGGGATTTTTGTATAGTAAGCCTCAATGCTACCCCGCTAATGCCAGGGCATGTTGTCCCTATACCCGCCTGCCATACACCTCAGATAGAAATCATCATTCTTTAACTCAGTGAGGCATGGCACAAAGCCCCCCTCCGCCCCCCTTGAACAAAACGCAGACGGACGAGGGCTGGGTGCTCACCGATGGAAGCTAAGAACTCCTTGTGGTTCTTGTAGAACTCTAAGTACCCCTGCAGCTTCTCGGAGACGAAGATGGTGAGGAGGTCGTGGATGAGCTCTCCCTCCAGGAACTTGACAGGCTGGTGGGTAGAGGGGTACAGGGTGAGTGGGGGTGCCGAGGATTTCACCCAAGCCCAGAAAGGGTCCAATGCATAACCAGATAGGGAGGGGGGGGGATCTTGACGGAACCCAGAGCATAAGGGGCATCACCTTTACCCTCCCCTTCTCTAATAACCCTTCTCCCCCCCCAGTGAGGAGACGAGGATCAGACCCCTGGTCTCGCCTACGCAGCGTCGGTAAAAGTGATTCTAATCCTCCCCTGGCATTTGTGACCTTAGTAAAGAGGTTCGAACCCTCGTTTCGATCAAAGGGGGGGGGGCACCAACCTTAAGAGAGAGGAGGTGGTCCATAATGTAGGTGTGGGGGTCGGCAAGCGAGGCGATGATGCAGCGATGGGCGTCTTCGCGGGCCTGCGACGCATTCTCCGTCGTGTACGTCCCCAGGAGCTCGATCATAAGTTTGCTGGCGGCATCGCTTGGGGGGGGGGGGGGGAGACCACATCGTTACTCACTCATGAGGGGCGATTCCCACCCACCCCAATGCTGGTGTCTAGAAACCAACAGTCCACTAGCCCCAGGAACAAATCCCGCAAACTAAGGATGCAGGGTAGAGGCAACTATAAGCCCTAAGGGCTTGAAGGCGGAAGCATGGGGGTGGGATAGAAGTCGGATAAGCAGGAGTTAATAGGGATAATTTTACTCATTTATAAATAGCGACAACCAACGAGGACATCAGGACTGGTAAAAGTTTTTTTAGAGACACCCAGATCAAAAGCGGTGAAGTTGGGGCAGTGAAATGTGTGGGAGCTCGAGTTAGACAAAGGGAAAACTGCTTAGAGAGTGCGGATGGTAAAACAAGGGGGGAAATGGGTGAGGAAAGGCAATTTTTCTCTTGAACCAGGCAACTACCCGAACAGTACCAGGCCCATACAAATAGAAGCCCTCCAAACTACATTGATATGTAAAGGGGGTGGGACCTTAACAAACGAGGGTCATTCTATCCAAATCATCAACTTAAAGCCTTTACCAACAGAGTAGGGTCTGCACACATCATTGCCACCCATCATACCTCATTTTATTGGCGAGGAGGGTCTGGTGGAGGAGGCGAAACAGCTGCTGCATCTGCTCGGTGGACGGGGGCGGCTGCGCAGTGTTGAGGGTTGTGCGCAGCTTCTCCACCGACTGGTATACGGAATCCACCTGAAAAGGGGGGCAGGTGGTGAACCCAGGACCGACAAAGGAACACGACAGCCCCTTCCCATCCAAAGCAGGGGCAGCGCACATCAATTATACCAGGATTTTAATCCAACCTCCCCTTTTGGCGACTCCCGCAAGGAAGGCGCCGAAATTCCAAATGTCTTTATTCAGCCCATTAATTTTTTATTTTTTTAAAAAAGCACAAAACTAAAAAAAACAAAAACAAAATCAGCCGCTGGGTGGGCCTTTTTTTTCTTTGTGGTAGCCCATCTGGCGACTACCTGCTGGGGCATAAGTCACCGTACCCAACACAGTCTACTACTAGGCTATATTAAAAACAAAAAAAGGGCAAATGCTAAAAAATGAACAATGAGAAAAAGCAAAAAAGCAAGAAGGAAGCGTGCTCGTGCGTTCGGGGCAGGCCCACCTCCCCCCGGCACATGCGACCTACAAAAAGAAATAATAAAGGTCAAATAAAGTGGAGGAGGATCCCCAAAGGTCGTAAGGTCCAAGAACCCGTCCCGAGTACAAGGGACAAGCGGTAGCGACCACGTTCGTAAGTAACGTGCGCGGATATCACCCAGACTGAGACATTCAACAAAGATGTGCCGAACAGTCTGGGGGACAACAGAGTCATCCCAATAAGACGCCGGCGAGCGCTCCATCAAATAGCGATGCGTCACACGAGTGTGTCCAATTCGATGACGACAAAAAGTAACCTGATACCGTCGTGGCATTGTTGGGTAGGTCCATGGGAACAGTCGCGGCGCAATGACACGCAACTTCAGGTTCCCCTCGACCGTCTCCCATCTTCGGCGATCTCATTTCCCGCAATTCCTACATGTCCAGGAATCCAACAGAAGATAATCTCAACATCCGCCCGGCGCCCCAAAACCGTGGTGTCACGGATATCGCGAACCAGGGGATTCCAATGCCCGAAAAAACTCAGGGCACTTTGTGAGTCGCTATAAATCACAATCCGGTCTCCGAACTGGGCACGACGCGTAATTTCCGGTAACGAGCGGTGTATTGCAACCAGCTCGGCCTTGAAGACAGACCGTCTATTGAGACTTGAACCCATCCGTATACACTGGCACGGTTCCAGCGTGACACGAAATGTGCTCCAAAAATGCCGAACGCAAAACTCCCGGCCTGTAGAAGCTTTGGGAGCAGAAGCGTGGTGACAAATGGTCAAAGGTGGTACCCTCCAGGGTGGCGTCCTGAGCAGAACCAGGTGCGCCACCGGCCCGAGAGCTATACCTAGCTCTCGGAGGAATTTCTTAGCCCTAAACCCAAAGGGCTTAGGGTATGACTGGCGTCTCTCGGCGACATAGACACTGTTGAGATCAGCTGCGAATGCAGTGAGAGCTGTTGGCAACTGAGGGAGGCGCCGGGGTCGTGCGTACAGGCGAATAATGCACTGTGCACGGCGCAGAGCGAGTGGCAGCTCCCCAGCATCGACAAGTAGGCTCTCAATGGGGAAAGAGCGGAAGGCACCGGTCGCTAGGCGAAGGCCGGTGTGGTGGATCTAGTCTACCTTCCGCAATACACACTCGGCTGCGGATGCATAAAACTCACATCCGTAGTCGAGCTTCGAACGAAGAGAGAATCGATAAAAAAGTAAGGCAGTAGCCCTATCAGCACCCCAGGCGCTGAACGTCATGGAACAAAGAATGTCCATGGCGCGGGTACAAGATACCTTAAGGCTGCGAATATGAGGCTCCCAAGTGAGGCGTCAGTCAAATACAAGACCAAGGAAACGGTGCGAATCTATCACTTTCAGGCGAACGCCATTAGAAACAAATCTGGGTCAGGGTGGAGCCGTGGATGGCGGAAGAAGACCACCACATTAGTCTTGACCAAGGAAAACCGAAACCTGTGCGCTTCGGCATAGCGAGAACGCGCCTGTTGGACTCGACGCTCCAGAGTTGGCATCTGGGCCCCGCCAAAAGAGATAGAAAGGTCGTCCACGTAGAGCGTAGCGAGAACATCTTCCGGCAGCACCGAGGTGATGCCCGAGAGGGCTTATCCCCCCCACCGTACACGGAATCTACGATCTCGCAAAAATTTAGATATAAAGATTGGTAGACGTCCCCTCGCCCCCATCGTGTGGTCTCCATGATACCGTATTGCCATGCGGTATAATAAGTCTTCTCCGGATGGAAAAACGCCGTCGCATAGTGCTATCTACGAAGGAAGGCCTCGTACACGGCATTTTCCAATCGAAGCAGAGCATCCGACGTGGAGTGAAATTTGCGGAAGCCGCACTGTGCAGAAGACAAATGGCCTCCACTGTCCAGAAAGAAGGCTATCTAACTTTAACAATTTCTCCATCAACTTGCACAACAGGAGGTTAGAGAGATTGGGCGGAAACCGGCCGGGGTAGAGTGATCTCTAACCGGTTTGCGAAAAGCGAGAACAGTAGCGATTCGCCAGGAATCTGGGAGGAGACCCTCTAACCAGATCCTGTTGAACAAATCTAACAAAGGAAATGCCTCGCTCACCCAGATGTCGAAGCAAGATCGGAACGTAACTCACTCAAAGTAAACCCGTTGTTGAAGGGTTCTCCGCCTCTGGAGGTAAAGTCCAGTCGGCGGCTTCCGCGGAATCATGGTGCATTGAATGCTGGCGGAGCAGCATCCCGGCTAGAGAATGTGGAAAACGCATTCGCGAAAGATTTCGCCACGGACGCGGGGTCGGGATCCTGCGAGAACTTGCCCTGAATCGTTTTGACTCACTTCCACACCTCTGCTTGAGGAGTCTTCCCGTTAAGTGAAGACACGTATGCCCACCAAGAAGAGCGGCGGGCATGCTTCGAAATATACCGGAACCTAGCCCGACGGAATTCACCGATAGTGAAATCGTTCGGGTGGCGCTTATAGCGCATGTAGGCATAACACTTTTGCTTGAGGGCATTCTCACACTCGGCTGACCACCACGGGAGCGGTGGGCGTGCAAAAGGGCCAGACGTTCTAGGAATATTAGTTAAACCCACGGCGATGAAGTTGCCAGAGAAGAACTCAACTGCCTCATCTACCGAAATAAACTCCTCGACTGAGACAGAGAAATTAGTGATTTCCAGGTGGGCAAGGACTTGACCCCTGGGATTAATCGAGTAGACTCCCCAGAGGGGGTGTCTACCCTTCAGACCTCTGAGCAAGAGAAAGGACCTCGGCAATTGTGCCACAACGCAGCGGAAGTCCCCCGCATCGAAGTCAGCTGACTGTGGAATGTACGCGGAAATAATTGTATGTCTCCTATAGAGATGCAGCTGCACAGCTACTGCCTGAAAGGAGGTATCTAAAAAAGAATAGAGACATCATGCCGGCTATAAATGACGCATTATCCCGCCTGACCCCCACCCCATGGTGGTGGGGTCGAAAAGCCCTTATACCCCAGGAGGGTGGGCAGTGGCCACGCACCCAGCATGATCTCCGGCAAAAAGATAGCTAACGGGGAACGGGAGGAGACGAGCCTCCGCAGCTCCTCCCAGTTGGCTCGGAGTCCGCGGCAATTCCAATGAAGGAATATGCCCTCCAAGTCTAGTTCGGAGGAGATGCGTGGGCCCTCTTCGAAGAGAAGAACCTCATGGGAAAGGCCGTACACTTCCAGGAGGCAGAACTCCGTGCGCTGTTGCCTTCGACGACTTATCGGGCGGGGGAGGTTGGGCTCGCGATGCGAGTCTTTTACTCTCTCCACCTCGAAACCATCGCGAGCGGGGGTTTCTCTTTTGGAGGATCTACCGTTTCTGAGCCACCCAGCCTACCACAGGGTGTGGGCGAATGAGCCGAAACTCCTTTAGTGCTGTCGAACTTTCGGGGGAAACTTTTGGAACCCCAGAAGATGGCCTCACGACGATCTTAAGGGGTGTTGCCTCCTGTGAGTCTAACGACTCGGTGGAGACGCGCGGCCGTTTCGCCTTACGGGAAATGGTCACGCTGGAGGAAGGGAGTGGAGCCCTGGTTTTAGCTGGGGCTGGGTGTGAACCCTTTGTGCTGCCAGCTTTATCATGGGAGCGCCTGGGGTGGGTAGAACCGAAGAAGGGTTCCGAATGGGCGCGGAAACGAACGTGCTCGTAGGCCTGGCGGGGCCAGGAGCAGAGGGTGTCTTTCTTAACTTTGAGGCAAAGGAGGTCCCAGGTAGTAACGAGCTTGCCAGGACCAAGTCCTTAGCCTCGTGAAATGAGAGACGATCCTGGGCCTGAACAGCCAGGATTTCCTTAAGGAGATACGCACCACATTGCTTCGAAGAAGCGGGTGCGGCTCTCCGCAATTGACACCCTTGGCCACACACGATTTGGATTTATCTGTGCGCTCTTGGAGCAACTTACATAGACTTCGAATAACTCCGACTTTGCGCGTCTACAGCAGCTATTAGTATGGCCGAAGTGATGACAGTAGTAGCACTTCCGCGGCAGTGGCACGAATGCTTTCACGCGGTAGCGATACCAACCGGCATGCACCAACACAGGGAGCTCGTCACAGTCGAACTCGAACGTGACGAAGAGAAGGGGTGGGTCTCGAGGCCCCTCCCTGTTTTCTCATAACATGTTCAACCTTGGCTGCCCCATGGTCAGCCAGCTCTAAGGTGTTGTCATCTATGGAGTAATCCACGGGTTCCTCGCATAAACTACTTTCACGAAGTTCATGTTAGAGGGTGGCATTACACTCACTGGCGTACCATCAAGTGTCCGAAGGGCACTAATCATGGCTGTGTCGGAGGGATTCGACGCATTCGCCAGAAGGCTTCCGTTCGAGAAACGGGTCACTTTCGGCTCTCTATCAATCATGCCAGCTAAGGCTGTCCTCTGATGGATCATGTTGCCCATAGCCAACATGCAGACATCAATGGAGCGAATAAATAGAAAGCATTTGAAGCCAGCGGGCTCGAAAACGCCAGGTAGCCTCTGAATGAGGGGCCCCTCATTCGGGGGAGTACTGGAGCCAGACGTGTCGATCTTGGCTTGGTCGCTTACGGAAACGGCAGCGGTCCCGTCTGTCCCCGCGGCGGGAGAGTATCCCTGAGTCTTTTTGGTCTTTTTTTCTTTTTTGATGATGGCGGGGAATGTACCTGCTTCTCCCCTCCGCCGGCAGGAGCCCCTAGGCCAGATGGGGAAGGAGATCCCTTGTCTCCTTGTAAGGTCTCGGGGGCATGAGCCGTCTGAGGAGTACCTTGCACAGGGACGGACTCAGGTTCAATGCTTGGCACCGAGCCCAAGTTCAAACCCATGGAAGGTCCTACCATCTGGGGCTGTGTCACCTCAGGGGGGGGGGGGGCTCCATGTGCCCACCCCCCCAAGACATTCGGATCCCATTCGAGGAGCCTTTCCTCTGATCTTCTTGGGCCGGTGAACCGGCAACCATCGGGGAAGAGAGGGGGCATGTACAGTAACCCCCTGTAAGCTTGATAAGCGCCCCCGCACTACTTTTGAGGGCATGGGCCCTGTAATCCCTCACCCCTCTAAGGGGGTTGGCCGCCTGCGCGCTTTCTTGGCAGTCCCCCCTTTGCTTTCCAAGGGGACTGCCGCTAGTAAGAGGGAGTCACCCAAGGGCGACTTCATAGAAGGGGGTGAGGGGGTCCCCTACACTCGTAGGCATGGGAGAGGAGTAAGCCTTCTCTCTGGTAAAGGTATGCGAGGAAGATGTGGTTGGGAAAAGGGTTGTTAAAAACCCACCATCCTAGACTGGAGCTCAGGGATGACGGAGCATTGTACTCTCCCCCCTCAGCACTGATGTGGGATGGTTGGATGAGAGGAAGCTGCTCGGTATCTACCCTGTGAAATTAGAGGCTGACCAGAGAAAGTTGTGGGAGAGGTTGTATGAAAAGTGAGGAAGTAGAGTAAAAACACAGGCTGTCAGAAAGAAGAGGCTAAGCTGAGGCCGGACGGGCTGCTGAGTCCCGTCAGTATGGCGACCAGGAAGGCAAATCGCGGCGCCTCTTATTGAGGAGGGGGGGGGGAGGGAGGCCACTCACAACCTGATGAGCATTCCAAGTAGAAGAAACAAGCGATAGCGACACTACAGGCAGCATGCGCAAAGATCCCCAAACTGGGTCATTCAACAAGAATGTAACAAACAGTCCAGGGGAATGCTCCATTAAAAGGGGTGCACTGCGTGATTGTCCATTTCGGAGGCTTGAATTTCCTATTAAAGCAACCCCATGGGGAAGAAGAATGCCTGTGGTGTTTATGGCACAGGTTATAAAAGGCAACCTTGATGTCGGTAGAGCTCGCTACTCCGAAATCTCTCTCTCTCTCTCTCTGGTAATCGAGTCAATGTGACACAGAGAGGCATTGATACATGCAAACACAAATTTTATGGGGAGTCAAGGAGCAGAGAGGGGGATGTGAAAATGAGTTTAGAGGGAAAAGCCACGCACCTCTCATAGGAGACCTTAAACTTCCTTTCAAGGACACAGAAACACCCAAGAGCCCAGAGACTCCCACACAGAAACCAAGATGGCATCAACCAGAATTTACTCACCATTCCAATATCGCCAGCCACTTGAACCATGGTGTAATAAACGTGGTAACGAACGCCTAAACTTCCAGGTAGAGCCTGAAACAGCAAGTTCAGCCTGAAAGAGATGAAAACACCAGTTTCAAAATTTGTGTAAGCATTAGTGCCATAGGATAAGCTTCTGCTGAGATGAGTGGAATTTGAAAAAGTTTTTACAAGCCCATCTGGCCACTGCCTATGAGGGCAAAAGTTGCCATAATCAGTCGCGCTACATATTAAAAAACAAATAAAGATAAAAAAGCAGGAATAAAGGCTAAGAAACAAGCTAAAAACAAAATATGCCTAAAAGCAACAATAAGGAAGCACGCTCCGGCCTCAGGAATACCCCCCTCCCTCCCAGTGCAGGAACATGGGACCTAAAACAAAGAAGTCAAATAAAATCGAGGTGACTGCCCCCCGAAATCATAGTTCACAAGTCTATACCCAAACCCGACCTGAGTACAAGGGACAAACGGTAGCAATGCAGCTCGTCCCAGTACCGGGACAGACAACGTGCACGGAGATCACCCAGAAGACTGGGACATTCAACAAGAATGTGCCGAACCGTCTGGGGGACAATGCAGTCGTCACAATAAGGCGCAGGAGAGCCTTATTGTTTAGTGGTCTATAAAATGCTCCTATCCCCACTTCCTGAGTTTTAGTAACCCTAATATAGTGACTCTACCATTTCCCCATCCCCAATTGTATGATTTTGATTGGAATGAATGCTAGTTTTAACCTAAATAATTATCTCTCTTCCAAACCTATCATTACAGCCAGTGCAGTAATAATTTGCATGACCCTTACCTCCCCCCCCCAACTCAAGAGGACCGTGGTTAGAATAATAAAAGTTAAAATGGTTATCAGATACTTAAAGGGTTAATAATTTCTGCTTGATACACTCCTGAAGAGGACTAGGGGCCAACTCCACAAGATTCTGGAACAAGGAGGGTTCAAAACTGCTTGACAAAGGGCGGTGGTGAATGAGCTTAGGTGCAGCTGAATTTATGATGGACCAGAGGTTCTAAATGGGGCTCAAATCCCAGCTATTTACAAGCCAGTCTTCTATGTAGTCCAACCCACGGACATTGAAGGACTCCTAGCTGTGTGCACAGGTCCTTTTTTTTAAGGAATCCATCTGGTAACTGTCTACTAGGGCATAAGTCACCATAATCATCTTGCAGCCTAATGATAGGCTAGATTAAAAAAAGCAACATGCAAATGACAAAAAAACATAAAATCCCCAAAACACAAACAAAGAAAAAACACCATGCAAAAAAGCAAGAATAAGGAAGCATGCTGCAGTGTCAGGAGGGCCCTAATGCAGGAACATGCGACCTGAAACAAAGAGTAAAAAAAATGCGAGTAGGCTAGCCTCTTCTTAAAGTCAGATAGTTCACACATTCAACCTGGACAGCCCCATGGTCAACAAGCTCTAAGACGATGTCTTCTATGGAGTAGTCCACAAGTAACTCACATAAACCACTCATTTCACGAACTTCATGGTAGAAGGCGGCGTCACACTACTAGCAAGCAATTAAGTGTCTGAAGGGAACTAATCATGGGCACCTCAGAGGGATCTGACGCATTAGCAAGAAGGCCCCTGTCTAAGAAACAGGTCACTTTCATCTCTCTACCAATCAAGCTAGCTAATGTTCTCCTCTGATGGATCATATTGCCCTTGGTCAACATGCTGCCATTAGCGAGCTTGAAAATGTCAGGTTGTGTCTCAATGAGGGGCCGAGGATTGAGATTTTGGTCTTGGTCTGGATCCCTCACCCGAGGGCACCTCAGCACTGGACACCGATCTTGATCTGGTAACTTGCCAAATGGCAGTGGACCCCTTCATTGAGGAGTTCCTGTGGAATGAGAGGAACTTTTAGTCCTCTTTGTCTTCTTTTCTTTTGGGGAGAGGAGGGTGGGGACTGAACCCACTTTGTTCCCCCACTGGAGGGAGCCCCCAAGCTGAATGGACCACCCTCAGCAAGATCCTTCTCCAAGATGGAGAAGCTCTTAGCTGTCAAAGTGGCACCAGTTGAAGGAGGAGATCCCTCCTCCTTCTGAGTCCTTGGGAACTCAAAACCTCTGACAAGCTTGCACAGGGGTTGACTCAGGTTTGGCACCGAGCCCAGGTTCAATCTCATGGAAGATCCTGCTGTCTGGAACTGGGTCTCCTCTGGGACCATGCCCATTTCAGGGGAAGGGAGGGTAGCTCCATGTGGCCATCCCCCCTCCTCCCAAAGCATCACTGATCCCATTCAGGGGAACCTTTTGTTGTGTTGTCTATGGCCAGCTAACCAACCTCATTTGGGGAAGAGGGAGGGGGAAAGCACACTAACCCATTGTAAATGCAGGGCCAAACTCCTAAGGGGTTTGGCCCTATGGACAGTCCATTTTGGGCCACCTGCCTGCTCTCTTGACAGTCCCCTGTGATATTAAAGGAGGGACTGCCACTAGAGAAGGGAGCGAGGGGAAAATACACCTCACCCATAGGTCTAGGAGTGGACTAAATCTCCTCTCCAGTAGAATAGCATTGGAGTGGCCCTTGAGAAAGCAGAGCAACTCTAAAGGGGAACCCCTCTACCGGTCGAAAGGGGTGTCTCATGTTATCTCAAACTCCTTGACACCTAGGAAAGGCAAAGCTGAGCTTGGAAGGAGATCTTCGTGTGCTTTCCAACTATTGCCTTCATCGTAGCTATATTATAAAAGGAGAAAGGGGAACTAATGGAAAATAGATACTATGACCTCTCAATGACTTGGGAGGTTAGAAGAAAAGTCTCCATACGATCAGAACATTCCAGAATGTGATCATTTATAATCTGCCCCAGTCTAGCAATGATGGGCTTTGCCAACCGAGCCCGCCATTCAAGCCAGCATAGACACCTTATGTGAACTGGAAGAAGGTGAGCAGAGTAGACAGCCCGGCACACCCTGTACCTAATATTTGCCCTAGCCAGCAGGCTTTCTGCCCTCGCAGCAGGTAGGGACCTCACGGTATACACTGCCACTCGACTAAAGCTTATAAGAGGATGAAAGCGCGCCGGGAAGCCACAACCTCTGTGGAGAGGAGAGCAAGCGAGTAAAGGGGTAGGAGAGTATGTAATAAAGAGAAGTAGGGATATACAGTTCCATTAATGACTAGGCTGAGTAATCACCTATTATTATCCTACCCTGGAGCTAGGTGATCCCAGGATGGCGTGAAGTCCACCAAGGCACCATGGCTACCGGACCGAACTCTGTCCAGGTGGGAACAGTCTTCCTGGTACAAAAGGTGGGGGGGAGGGGATAGCTGAATAATAAATATTATTAAATACTAAATAATAATAGAAAATAATAACATTATAATACATAATGAAAATATATATAATTATAATATAAAAATACTAAATATTATCAAGAAGAATGATAATAATAATAACTACTAATAAAAAGGTAAACTAGTGCTGAGAGGGAGTGAGGAGGGAATGCACTAACAACTTTCCCAGGCCCATCAGAGCATTCAAGTCAACCCAGTGACAGAGCCTTCCTAATTTGCACTCAAGCTAGGAGGATGTGCTGAAAAATTGTGCAACAATCTTTCAGCAAACTACATTGCTTCACACCCACTCTCCAATCCTAACCCCAGAACACATCCATTATTAGAGAACCTTCCTCCAACCCTCACTGAACCAGAATACAATAAAAACTCCCTTCACCAGTATACCACTTAAAAACCAGTTCAAAGATGCCCTACCCAACATTCATCCATCAGAATCCACTCTTGATCAGCAAACCAGAGTTTTACTCAAGGTGACGAGGGGGACAAACTCTCCTCTTTTTTTATTGCATGGTCTTGTGAACACAAAACAATGTTAAAGTAATAAACTATATTAAATTTCTATTCAACCCTATTATGCAATATCAATATTACCTCCCCTTAAAATTCAAGATAAATGAACTCACACTCTAAGGCAAATATTTC
This sequence comes from Ceratothoa steindachneri, assembly GCA_963969495.1. Classification (NCBI taxonomy): domain Eukaryota; kingdom Metazoa; phylum Arthropoda; class Malacostraca; order Isopoda; family Cymothoidae; genus Ceratothoa; species Ceratothoa steindachneri. Next base: position 214,059,970 of record OZ018317.1, read on the forward strand.
CAAGGCGATCTGATGGTGCTTTTGCTAATTTCTCACAAAATGCTAATATTAAACTCTCAGTCTTCTCCCCAACAGGTACCTAGAAACAAAAAAAGGAGATTAATTAATACTGAAGAAACATTTTCATTCTATGAAATAAAACTATCTCTACTTTAACATTTCAAGAAAAGCAAATGTGTGAGCAATTGTCCATGAAAAGTCAATTAAAGGGTGCCCATAAGTTAGTTCAATTTTTTTAAAAATAATAAATAATTAAGCTATAAAAGTTGTTGATATATAAAATAAAAGAAAAGATCTTATAGTTTTATTATTTAAAAACAATATCCTTCAAATGTTCTCCATTATTGTTAAAACAAAGGCAGATTCTTTGCACCATATTTTCCATAACATTTTTCAAAACATCAGAAGTGATTTTGTTGATTTCTTCAATTATGTTTTGTTTCAATTTTGAAAATTAGGTTTATTTATGAATACTTTTTCTTTATGGTATCCTCAAAGGAACAAAACTGGACAGGGTAGGGTTATCAGGGTGACAAAGTAACATCACCTAAACATGAAATTAAGTGACAAGGGGAGGCTGTTCTTACTGTTTCCATTTGAAACCACATATCATATATATCATACATATCAAAATCTTCCATTTCTGGCAATAAATAATCTTGCATCCATCATTTCTTTTCAAGTGTCCCCTGCTACTGTCAATGATTTTCTGTCAGCATCCTTGAAGGGTCATTCCATATGAAATCAACCAATTTTGGGGGAAATTTTAAGTCACCATCACCGATTTTGATGAAAATTGGTATACAGGTTGATTTTGATGAGAGAAAAACAATGAGACACTTCCCAGCCCTCAATTTTGAATAGCTCAAAAGTTATAACCTGTCAAAGTTGAGAAAAATTGTCAAATTTCTTGATACCAGCATTGATAAAAAAATTATTTCTCCCTTATTATAGCACATAAAACAATGAATTATGTATTTTTTTTAAGCTTAAGGGTTGCTCTAAACATTTTTAACAACAAAATTAATTTTTGCTAAAAAAGTTTTTTTTGACCTTAAAGGTCAACTTTTGACATTTAAAAAAAATATATTGGTATCAATAAATTTGTGTGTAATTTTTTTTATAAATATATATGCCTTTAGACTACAATATAAGATAAATTTCATTCTGGGTTTTTCATTATATCAGGAGTTATGATCAATTTTGTAACCATTGGTATGCCAATTTTTACCTATTTTTATGTTATAAATTTTACCTATTAGGTGTTACTTTATAAACTATGAAAGCTAATTTAAAATTTTTTCTTTTTTTTCAGAAAGTTTAATATTCAGATAAAAAAGTAATTAATAATTTGCATTACCAATTATTTGTATTTTAAGAAATTATTATGGATGAGAAGAGAAAGCATTTTTTAAATATTAAGTATTGCTGCGATCCTTACAAAGGTCACAAAAAATTAATAAAGAAAAATCTGAGACTAATTTCAGAAGACTTAATAAGAGAATATCCAAAATTGAAAAATTTTAAGGACCAAAAAATCTGTGATAACTGCAGAAAAAAGATAGCTGATGATGATAGTTCTTCAGCTCAAAATACGAATCCAAGCCTTTCAGAAGAAAGAATGGAAATTGAGCCAATTACTGAACAGGAAGAATCACAAGAAGCATTAACTGAATTAAATAAATCATTAATAGCTATTGGAGAGTCACCAGTCAAGAAATTGAAAATGGATGTAGTAAAAAAATATAGTTCAGATAAAATGAATAAAATTCAAAAATCCATTTCAAGTAAACTCAGAACTGTAGGCTCTGCAACAAAATATCCATTACCCTTGGATCAAGACCCAGAGTCTTCTAGAACAGAATCAAGTAAAGATGGTGAAGAAATGATAAATCAACTGAAGGAGAAATTTCAAACTACTAGTAAAAGGTCTGAGCAGCTGCAAATCTTAACTGTTTTGCCAAAAAGCTGGAGCTTATCCAAAATTAAATCTGAATTTAATGTTACTAATTACATGGCCAGACAAGCTAAAAAACTAGCAATGGAAGAAGGAATCTGTCCCGAGTACAAGGGACAGGCGGTAGCGACCCCGCCCATCCCGGTACCGGGACAGGTATCGTGCACGAAGATCACCCAGACTGGGACATTCGACAAGAATGTGCCGAACAGTCTGGGGGACAACGCAGTCGAGCGCTCCATCAAATAGCAATGCGTCACACGAGTGTGTCCGATTCGGAGACGACAGAAAGCAACCTGAAGCCGCCGCAGCATTGGGGGATAGGTCCATGGGAACAGTCGCGGCGCAATGGCACGCAACTTTAAGTTCCCTTCGACCGTCTCTCATCTTCTTTGCCAAGCAGCCCGAAAAGCTGCCCGTATTCCTGCCATGTAGTCGGTGTGAGGAAGAGCGAAACCAGGGGATGCGGAGATTCCAATGCCCCGAGAGCATTCAGGGCGCTTTGTGAGTCGCTATAGATCACAATCCGGTCTCCGAACCGGGCACATCGTGCCAAGCAGCCAGAAGAGCTGCCTATATTCCTGCCATGTAGTCTGTGTGAGGAAGAGCGAAACGCTGGTCCAGTCACCTAGTCCTCCCAGACTCTTTGGCGCCCTCATTCCCCACAATTCTAACATGTCCAGGAACCCAGCAGAAGATAATCTCGACATCTGCTTTAAAGGCCAAAACTGTGGCGTCACAGATATCGCGAACCAGGGGATACGGAGATTCCAATGCCCCAAGAGCACAGGATGCTTTGTGAGTTGCTAGAGATCATAATCCGGTCTTCGAACTGGGCACGTCATGTAATCTCCCATACCAAGTGGTGTATTGCCATCAGCTCAGCCGTGAAGACAGATGAAGCGCCTGGCAGAACCTGCTGACTTCAAACAGAGGGGATATGGTGTGGAAGCTGACCCCCTCTTGGGACTTGGAGCCATCTGTATACACTGGCATGGTTCCAACGTGACACAAGGTAAATCTTTGGGACCAGAGGCATGGCGACAAATAGCCAAAGGTGGTACCCTCCATGGTGGCACCTGGGCAGAACCAGGAGCACCACCGGCCTGAGAACCATACCTAGCCATAGGCGGAGATTGTAGGATTCGAAGTAACTTAACTAAAGTTATTGTTTGTCCCATTTGGAAGGAGGAGGGCTTCTATATAGCCTCAATACTGCGACAAGATCGCTTTATATTTTATTAAGCTCGGAGGAGCCAGTTTTTCTTGATAAGTTCTAGGCATTGTGGACACTCGAGTAGCAGCTGGCAGGACTTCCCCCTGGGGGTACCACATGAGGCCTTTTCTTGTTGTATTGTTTTTTGATCAAGTGTGGTTGTTGGCCTCCTTGATACAATTTTGTATTTTGTTGTACATTCATCTCATCTATTGCATGTTGTTTTTTCATTTATCTCTTGTTTGTTTGGTAGTAGGATTTAGTTTTATAAGATTGTGGATATTTCGCCAATAAGTAGGATTATTTTTATGAGAGCTCAAATTTATTCAACCCCTATCTTTTATAAATATTTACTCCATATTTTTCTTGTAAATAAAGGACTGTACATACAGTCCGTTTCATTTCCCCCTCAATTTCTCACATCCGAATTAGTGTAGGAATGATTGGGATTAGAGTATAGATTTTTGGCCCGCTACAATGGAAATGGCCTTACGCTTTGCGGAGAAGAACCCTGGGCGCTGTTGGCTGGACAATGCGCTGTCACCTTTGAGGACTCATTGGGGGAGGTTGGGCTCGCCATGCAAGTCTTTTCCTCCCCCTGCCTCAAAACCTTGAGCGGGAGGGGCTCCCTCTTTTTGAGCATCTACCGTGGCTGTTTTGCCTTATGGGAAACCGTCATGCTGGGGAGGGGGGGGGGAGCCCTGGTTTTAGCCGGGGCTGGGTGTGAACCCGTTGTGCCACCAGCTTTACCAGGGGAGCGCCCAGGGTGGGTGGAACCCCCAGAAGGGTTCCAAATAGGCGCGGAAACAACCCTACCCGTAGGACTGGAGGGACCAGGACCAGAGGCTGTCTTTTTCAAAATTGAGGCATAGGACATCCCGGGTAGCAGCGGGCGCGCCAGGACCAAGTCCTTAGCCTCGCAAAATGAGAGACAATCCTGAGCCTGAACAGCCAGGATTTCCTTCTCGAGGAGATACCCTTCACATTGCTTCAAATAAGCAGGGAGCAGCCCTCGGCAATTGACACACTTGGCCACACATGATTTGGACTTATCGTGTGTCGCCTTGGATCAATTTACACAGGTTTCGCACATTGACAGGAGCGATTAGTATGGCTGAAGCAATGACAGTAATAGCACCTCCACAGCAGTGGCACAAATCCCTTCATGCGCTAGCTTGTCACAGTCGAATGTGACGAAGAGTGTAGTGGGTAGGTCTCGAGGCCCCTCCCTGTTTTCTCATCACACGTTCAACCTTGACCACCACATGGTCGGCCAGTTTTAAGGTGATGTCCTCTATGGAGTAGTCCACGAGTTCCCTCACATAAACTACTCCTTTCACAAAGTTCATGGAAGAGTGCGGTGTCACCTTCAGCTCTCTACCAATCACACTAGCTAAAGCTCTCTTCTGATGGATCATATTACCCTTAGCCAACATGCTGCCATCAGTGGAATGAATAACCAGGAAGCATTTCAAGCCAGCGGGCTTGAAAATGCTGGGTACTAAGAATGAGGGGCCCCGATGTAATCGAGACTCGGCTCCGGGCACTAGCACTTTTCGTCTTAGTCAGGGGCTCCGCACCTGGGGGGGCAGAGGGGCGGGATGTGCCGATCTTGGCTTGGTCACTTACAGAAGTGGCAGCAGACCCATCCATCCCCACAGCCCCCATGGATGGAGAGGAGCCCAGAGTCTTCTTTTTAGGAGAGGAGGGTGGGGAATAAACCCGCTTCTCCCCCATGCCAGATGGATGGGCCTCAGCAAAGTCCTTCTCCGAGATGGATAAGGCCCTGGAGGCTGTAGGGGCACCAGTTGGAGGAGGAGTCCCCTCCCCTCCCTATATTGCCTTCGAGACCTGAGCCATTTGAGGAGGACCTTGCATAGGGGTGGACTCGAGTTTGGTGCTTGGCACCGAGCCTGGATTTGCCCCCATGGAAGGCCCTACCGTCTGAGGCTGGGTTGCCTCAAGGACCGTGTCTATCCCAGGTCCTATTGGCAGCTGTGTGATGAGTTGAGTCTTTTGAGGGAAGTGACTGATGGGGCCTGGCTTCCCTCTCCCCCTAGGAAGTTTGCCCTACCAAGCCGCTTCAATGGGGAGCGGTCAACTATGGGCTGCCTGCTGGCTTTCTTTGCAGTCCCCTTGGAAAGTAAAGGGGGGACTGCCGCTGGAAAGAGGGAGGTGCCTGAAGGCACCTCTAGACAGGGGGGTGAGGGTGAGGGTGAATGAGACGAGTAAGCCTCCTCTCCATTTAGAGATTTGGAGGGTCTTCTGTGAGAGCACAGAGGGAGGGGGTCCATTTTATGTGTAGAGCTGCCTGAGGGCGGCAGGAAGGATAGATTGTAAACTGTTTGGTGATGAATAAAGGGCATATACACTCAAAAGTACATAGATAACCCTTTTCTACAGTTATAAAATATTATAAAAGATACAAAATATAAGGTAAAAAGTAATAAAATATAAGATATGAAAGTAAGAGAAAATATAAATTAGTATACAATATCTTACTCTGATCAAGGCTTTCAGAAATCTTTATGTTCATGAGTTTGCAAGAGTTATTGGATCCCTGAGCATTACACTACAAGTACTTACCCTTAAATCAGGCTAAAACAGACTAGTGTGGAGAAATGTCATTTCCTGGTGGAGTAAGGTTAAGCCACAAAGGCTGTAAGCAGGAAACAAATAAACTCCCATTTTGGATTGAGTTTGAAATGGCTGGCACTGAAAAGGGTCTCTCAAAACCAACCAAGTGTAAATGAGTTGCAAAACCTGTATATGGGCTACAACTTGGTAGCTCATATGATAGCTTGATATGCAGAGGCAGACAAAAGAAATGACTGTATAGTTAAAGAAAAAGGTTATTGCAAAATATGAAAGCAGTGTCAAGGATGAAATCAAAGCAGTTGATATTGCAAAAGGTGTGAAAGTGATAAAGCAAATAACTCATAATTCAAGAAATGGAAATTTTTTTGTTAATTTGGATGATAAATGATGAACAGTTGAAGTGAGATAGTGTAGAAGGAATAATTTGTGAAAAGTCAAGGAAGGTAGTTAAATTGAGATCTTGTACAAAAAGAGCCTGGAACCAGTGATAAACTTCAAGAGCTGCAACAGACAGCAGCTGAAGAAATTGCTTCAGGGAAGGAGGAGGAGGAGAGAAAGGAAGTTGTCCTTTCTTCAAAAATTAAAGAAATTTCTGCTAAGTGGGGAGAAATCTAAAGCTTTGTGGAGCAATACCACCCAGAAAAGGCTGTAACAAGCAGGGTCATAAACATGTTTAATGAACATGCCTTAGGTCATTTTAGAATATTTTTTTAAAGGCAAAAGCAAAGCTCCATGGACATATTTTTAATTCAAGAGGAATCCTGTGATAAAAAGAAGGGAAGATACCCCAAGGAAAGACTTGCTACCTAAAGTCTTTATGGAGGGTGACACCCCCTTCCAAAACATTAACACCTCTCTTCCCCATTCTTCATCTTCTGTTTAAAAAGAATTTTTGGTTAATATTTTTTATGCCAGAAATGTATTAAATCATTTCCCATTATATGTTCTATGAAAAATTGTCTCAGTTTTCAATGAACTTTCTGGAATGGATCAACAATGAGAACTGGAGTATTGCTATATATATATATATATTATGCTACACAGAGAACCAAAAAATTCTCCGAATAGAATAGCTTTTAAGAACACTTTCGCAAGCTCCAACGGAGACTATGAAAGAAATAGAAAATTAATTGGGAATTCAAAGAATAAATGAGGACTAGTTAAACGCGTGGCAGATATACAAATGTATATATCTTTCAATGTGGTTTAATGGATTCATTTTCATCATTCTCTCGCGCTACTTTGAGATATATATATATATATATATATACACACACACAAATATAAACCATTATGTTCCAATAAAACAACCTACCACAATAAGAACTGAGACAATTGAATTAAGAAGTACTTCAATGTCATGTTCTGAACACTCTGTAGTGAAACATGTATCGCACACTCCAATAATCTTGTGCAAGTCATCTTCTAATCCTTTGGGGCTTCTCTCCGTTGAGATTTCAGCACCAATCTCCTTCAGATAAGCCCGCAATTCTTCCACCTGAAATAAGAATATTTGCACTTAACTCAAAGTCTAATTTAGAGACAAAAACTCCAATAATAATAGCAACATAAAGCACAGTATGGGAGAACTAACATGGGTTAAGTTGAGCAAATGAAGGAAAATATATTAATAATAGCAGCGTCAAATAAGCAAGTGATGCTGACAGAAAATGGAAGAGATGCCTTAACTCTGTATGCCCTGAATAATTTTAAAAAATTGAAAAACAGAATTATTTTTATTATTTCTATTTAAGTGGCAAACAACATGCAAATCTGATGCAACCTTGTGTGAATCTAAACAGAACATGTGTCGTACTCATCCCACTTGCATATAATTTCTTTAGCTATAAGCCTTTATTTTCTATGACAAATTTGTCACATACAGTCATAAAGGGTTAAGTCAAGGTTTATTAGCCCTGAAAAATAGAGCTCTGTATTAAAAGGGCCCTAAGGATACTCAAAGAGGTGTGTGCAAATTTTGCCAGTGATATGTAAAATACTCCAAGACATTTTTTCAATGGCTTAACTATTTCTTACTCACTATGTCACCTGGAATCACATTCTGTGGTTTCTATAGCTTACAATGTTTTCTTAAACTACCCAATTATTATAATTTTTACGTAGATGTTTTTTAGACTTCAAATAGTGTTAAAAAAAAAATTTAAATTGCCAATAAGATTGTGATTCATATGAATTCATCGTGGGAAGGAGAGGTAAATAATATTTTGTATTCTTTTAATTAAAGATTTTTAAAAAAAAATTTAGAGCAAATTTTGCAAAATAATGCATTTATGAATCCCAAATTGGTGCAGGTATGTTTGTTTATTTTACTAAACTTTAAAAATATGAAATTTATAGGAAATTCAGACATTTTTCTGTAGAAAACTAATGGTTAACACACAAACCTTTAAAATAGTTGTTATCAGTGACTATTAACAGGGTACGAAAGCTACATCAAAGAAAGTGGCAGGAAAAATGTTGGCAATACTCAGTGCTTTATATTGTTTTGAATCTTCATTCAAGATCCTGAATGGTGTTAAAAATGATCTTTTAAGACAACTCCTCTCAAAATTCAATGCCCTTTTGCTACTAATTCATTGGCACAAGGGGGAATAGAGTTGAAATAGCAAAAGAAGGGGTCCATCACTACCTTCCTAGGATGAGTCTCAGGTGAATCAAGTGACCTAAGAGGATGTGTGGTTATTTAAATGTGTGAGTCATATCTACCCCCTCCGACTGCTTGAAAGATTTAAGGAGAAAGCTTTAATCATACAACCTGTGTTGTAGGCTCTGCCAACATTACCATAATTAAGTGGGGTCATACTTTCTCTAAGGGTCTCCTGGAGGACCAGTTAGTGTGGAGGGAGATTGTGGCATGCTGTGGGAATTTTATAGCAGCTTCCCTGTGCTAGCAGTCCACCTAACAGCTAGGAAGAGGGAGTTCAAGTGCAGCAGAATACATCCAAATGGGAATAGTCCCACTCCAGGATTGCATCCAGATAGGGTGGTCAAATCATATCCACTGGGGAATGACTTGACCACTACAACTCTCTCTTTCCCTACAGGGTGGACACAGCCTTGCCTGCTAGGCAGTGCTTGGAAGGATATTGAACAGAAGTTACCTTTATCCAACAGGCACCTAAAAATGCAGATTTGAAACATGACAGTGACCTAATCTTTTCTATATGAAACAAAATCCATTACTTTGCAGTGTATTAGACACACACATCATGCCTTAGCTAGTTACAAGAGATGCAAACTTTAAGAAGATCCATCTTAAGCTCATCAGCAAGTCTTTGTACTAAGCCGAAACTAATGGCAGTGGAAAAAATCACCATGGTAACAATACAAAAGCTTTTACACAGAATGCACTAGCCATTGCAATGAGAGTGAAATGTAATGAAGTACATTAGGAAGGGCTTTGAATTCCCTAAGATGACTGCCAATACAAAATAGTGAAACCTGGATCCAGTTCCATAATATTTGAAATTACTTCACAATGATTAAATCTACCGACTCTGTTGGTAGATTTAATAACTAGAAACATTTTGAAGCTAATGGGTCCCAAAGCAGCAGCAGCTGCTACTCAACCACAGAACCACATATTATAAGAACTTTGGGTAACATATAAAGATCAAATTTGACATTAAACATTTTTATATTGATTAGTTCCTAGATATTAAACAAATTAAAAAGTTTCTATATGGTCGCAGGAACTAGTTCCAATCTGAAGAAAGCCTTACCTACCTTTAACTGTCAATTAATCTAAATTTATCTCCAGTGGTAATTGAAAGTACTTCCCTGACTGGTTTAAAATTCACTTGAAGTGAATGGGATGAATGATTCTCAGATTAGTTAGGAAGTTATTTGAGTAGGAGTGGAAATATACGAGTGTATGCTTGCTGGATGTGGAAATGAATTTGGTTGAGAGTTAGGGGAAGATTGGTGTTTGGTAATGCAATGAATGATATTAAGAAAATGGATTGAGTAGAATTATGTGCTCGAAGTATAATTTTTCATCCTGGAATCTACAGTGTAATAAGAATGAGGCTGTACCACATAAAAAGTTTGTAAGAAATCTGTAAAGAAAGTATGGAAAAGATCCATAGCAACAGATACTCCTACAAGTATTGGGGCTATGAGGGCATACAAGCTTCCTGTTGTAACCTGCCATCCCCTTGCAGGTACATAAAGCAAGGAGAAAGGAATGGGAAGAATGCAGACATATTAAAACCTACCTAGGCCTCAAATCAGAGCCAGAGTGATCCAGTCCCCCCCCACCCCCAACTATAACCAGATATAAATGCATGAAAGAGGGCTGGCAACCTATTACTACAAGTAATAGCTGCAGAGCAACACCTTCTACCTAGATCTACAATCTCCACATCCTTAACACCGCCATCCCAACTTGCATATTGAACAGGAGATGCATCACTACATACCCGTTTCCTTCCTCCCTTTACCACCCTCCACTATCCCTACTCCTAGCTAATATAAATGGGCTAACCTTACGATCCCTAGAACCATGCTTGGGCCTAGTGCTGAGATCTCTCTTAACCCTGGAAGGCTACTCCTGGGTCCCACAGACCCGAGCATTTGACACTTCTTTTTTTTTCTCTATGCTATAATAATAACAACCTCCTGAAAATCTGGGAAATGGGGGGCTTCAATGTGGAGGAAAATGTCATATATATATTGATATCCTACTTCACCCCCTTCGCCTCTTCCTGGGAACTAATGGGTCTGTGGGACCCAGGAGCACCAAACAGGGTAGGTTAGTTGGGTCTGACAAACCCATGAGTACCTTTTAGGTCTAATTATTTTTGGTATATATATAATTTTTTTTCCATAATTATAGTATGTATACTCATAATTTTTTTTCTCTTTCCAGGATATAAAAAAGTTTTCCATATATTTTACAACAGTTTTATGTCAATATAAATCACTTAAGGTCATTTATTAATATTTTTTAAAAAATAATATAACAATATAATGGAGGAAAGGCAGATGCTTGAAATTGAGTCACTATATGACAGCGATGATATGAATACATATCATCCTTCTCTAAGTGCATTGGAAACTGACAAGGAAGACAAGTCAATGTCTGAGCTCTAACTCCAAAGAAACTTTGCCATCTTGTTACCCAAGACATTGACACTGATGCCCCTTCAACATCCGGTGTAAGAAAATCTTCCCAAAAATCTGTTTCCTTCAGAGGATTTAAACCTTCTACGCCTACCCAACCCCAGCACTGTTCATCAGCTAAAGTTCCACAAACATCATCACTCTCATCAGCCTCTACCCCATCACAATCTCTACAATTACCTTCATCAGATTCCCGATCAACTCTCGCATCAGATTCAATGTCAGGAGCATGTAGAGAAGAGGATAACCCACCCACATCTGACAATGAAGTAGAAGAAAACCCACAAATGGTAAAATTTACCCCCAAATTTTACGTGGGAAAAATGGACATCGGTCTTCAACATAATGGGCCTCCAGTGTGTCCACAAGAAAACCATTACCCCAATTAACCCCTTATACTCCTGGAACCAAATTCCCTCAAGGAGAAACACCTGAATCCCCCAGCAATTTCTTCAGAGTTCTAATGAACAACAAAATCATGAGCGAAGTAAAACAATGGACTAACCAGCCGTTGGAATGTTAAGGAGAAGGATGCCACATCTCTTTATGACACACAAGAAAGAGAACTGATAGCGTTGCTTGGCATCCTAATCATGAGTGGTATCCAAAATGATAATCACCTGTCTACAAATGAAATGTTCAGCAAAGATATGGGGCGGCCAATATACAGGGCAGCTAGGAGTGAGCGCTGATTCAATTTCCTAATAAGAGCTCTCCATTTTGATGACAAAGAAACCTGCGAGGAAAGAGCAAAAACAGGTAAATTTGCTCACATCCCCAAAATTGGGGATATATTCATTCCAAACTGTGGCACATATTAAGGCCCCGCTGAGAACTTGACAATATATGAACAGCTCCTAGGATTTTGTGGACACTTCTTTCAGAATGTCCATTAAAAACAAACCAGCGAAATATGGCATCAAAATCATGGCATGTGATACCAAAACATCGTATATGCTCAATGCAATGCCCTACCTTGGCAGACACACCATTCCTCCAACAGGCGTTCCACTGCCACAATATGTAACTGAGAAACTGATTGCACCCTACAACAATAGTGGGAGAACTATCACCGGTGACAACTGGTTTTCATCTATCCTACTTGTGAATGCATTGCTTTCGAAGTCCTCAACATACATAGGGACTATTAGAGGCAATAAGAGAGAATTGCCACCACAAATTACAGACAAGAAGAGCTATAAGATTGGACAAACAGCATTCCTTTTTGACAAAAATATGTTGCTGACTGGATACGTCCCACCAAAAAAAGCACCAAAAATATAGTGCTTTTGGTGTCCTCTAAGCATGTTGCACCCAAAATAGGCCATAAAACAAGTCTGAGGTGGTGCTGGACTACAACAAAACAAAGGGGTTAATACTTTTGACCAGATTTCAACACTCCACTCTTGCAATCGAAAGACTGATAGGTGGCCTCTCTGTGTTTTTTATGGCATGGTGAACTCTGCTGTGGCAAATGCGTACATTCTCTACCTGCAAACATTTCCCCAACAAAACAAGAAACCAATGATTAGGCATGAGTTTTGGAAGACAGTGGCAAAGGAGCTCATTCGACCTTGGGCAGAACATCCGATCAATATGCCTGGACAACAGCGGAATATCCAGTATACTATCAAGAAATGTTTTCCCAGAACTAAACCCCGTTGTTGTAAGGCAACCCCTGGAAGCTAACCCAAGGAGAAGTAGCAAGTTATGCAACACAAAGACCAATAGGAAAACAAAATATTTGTGCCTCACCTGCAAGGACCCAGTTTGTTTGCAACATGGATCTCTACAATGTTTCAACTGCGAGTAGAACTCTTCAAGTATGTATATATATAATATCAATTGCCTTGAGAAGTTTTTTTGTGAATGAGTGTGTATGTGTGTGTGTCAGGTCGGATCTAGAAAATAAATATTATACAAATAAAATTTAATTTCATACAGAATACAATATATAATTCATATTTTGGGTAGATCTGAGCCACTCAGCCCCCTCCCTGTATCCGTGCCTGGTGTGTGTATATGTGTGTATTTATAAGAGGCATTATATAGTTATACATACTCATTACATAGTAATGTATTCTAATATAATACTTGAAAATACTTACCAAGGATTGTGATGGTTTAATATATGGTAAACAAATTTTCTCTTATAGGTTTATGTTAAATTCTTTACAGGTTTCAGGACAACAGAAGCACAACTAGACTATTAATTTGATAGAACAAGACCAAAAGGAAGGAAAAACATTTTTTTTTTTGTAAATTGGGGATGGGGGGGGGGCACCTCAAAATTAAATTTAAAAAACTACCTTTTTTATTCATTCTTTTATTAAACAATAAATTAAGTACATATTTTTTTTTCATTTAAAGCCTTTCTAATATAAGTTAATTTAAAATATAAACCATCAAAACAATCCTTAGTAAAAACTAAATTTTTTATTATTTTTTTAAATGGGTCTCACAGACCCATCATTTATTTGAAACATAAACAGAGGAGTAGCTTTTCAGGGTTAAGTTCAGTGACCAACTCCTCCAACATAGCTATTCTTTCCAAATCCCACACTCTCCACTCTAACTCCATCACAAAACACAAATAGTCCCCAAGTTCCTACCATTCCACATCCAGCACAGATATCACAAGAGTTACCTTCACCCTCAGTCATCCACCTTTCTCTCAACTCAGTGCACTCAGCCATTTTTACCAAATATAAAAGAAGTCCTTGACATATAAAAATGGAATAAATACACTATGAAAGTGAAAGAGTAGCACACTAAATAGCACTTTAAAGAGCTGAAAAGAATGCACTATATGAATTAACTTGGGTATCTAAAAAGGCGAGCACTGATCCTAAAAAACACTGTATAATAACCAAACAACAGAAAACACATTCCCAACAAAGAATAATTATTAAACATAAATAGACAATACTACAAAGCCAAATCAAACGTAACACTTCAAAATTAAGATGAATATCAAATCAGACGGAGTACCTCAACAAATGCAACCTTCTAGGAGAAAGCCAAGAAGCCATGTGACATGGTGGTATATGTTGTGGAGTTCATCCTTCCCTGGCTCTGATGAAGACATGCAGCGCCATACCATGATAGAACTACCATTATGATTCACAGATAATATCACACAAGTGGGATGAAATATCTATCCCACTTCAGTAATTTTCTTCCAAGATATATTTAAATAGAATTGTATCAATATATATATGACTTGGTTTATGCTTCACTAATCTACATATATTTATACTGCTATAACATTAAAAAGCCTCCAATTGTTACCTTATTTTTATCTAGTTTAATTTTATTTCGTTTCAGTTTGTGATATTTTTCTCATTTGATTTTGTTTCTTTGTTTTATTTGTTTAAATATTTAACATTTAAATTATGATAATGAGTTGTGTTAGCCATTTTAAGAGCAGATGTGTGTTACTATTTTTTTTTGCAGGATTAAAAATATAACAACATAATTTTACATATGACAGAAGCTGCAAGGACCTATCAAATGTCATCCATATCCATCAAAAGCCTCCCATAAACTGCATCCATAGTATTGTGTCAGATCATACATCTATAATATACCATTTAAAACAACCAGAGGAATGCATTAAAACAAAAGGCATCACCTGTTAATATTATGTTACCTGCCCAAGCTAAAGATAAATTGTAATGATAATAAATGGGAGAAACTATAATTACCTTTCCTTTAGTCCGTCTGCTCAAGCTTTAGGATTCTTAACGAATATGTAACAACAAACAATATCCCACAACTCACATACAAAATAATCCTACCACAATATATAATCTACCTAGTGCTTTTAGCTCTATCTGCATCACCGATTATCCACTCCAAATACCTGACCAGACAACCTACTACCGTGAACTTCCAAAACCTACTAACACACCGCAACCTACACGTAGCAGACTAAGAGTTTCCCACCAACACTAACGCCATCGACTGTGATGTCACAACATTCTTCTCATTGTATTTACATGATTGATTACGCTACGCATTATTTGCGATCTTCGTCACTATACAATCTAATATTTTTATACACCTTTGAGTATATATATATATTGATATATGTTAATAAACGACCCCACACCAAGTAGTAGTTACTGGTAGTCTGCCCATCAATTACCTTCAGGTAGTGGCCAAATTCTAACATACCAACAAGGCTTGTCAAAATCTAAATCACTCATACTATACAAGGAATGAGTCCAGAATACTCCCCCCCCCCAAGAAAGTTAACCCTCTCTCCCCATAGAATCATCCATTCTGTGCTTGAAAACATTTAAGTTTGGACTGTCTACTGACTCAGGTGGCAAACTATTCCAGTAATTTACCACTCTTTTGGTGAAAAAATACTTTCTAACATCCAAACTGCAGGAGTTTTTAATTTTTAAGTGGTAACCCCTAGTCCTATTACTACCTTCCAACTCAAATAACTTGCCAAAACCCAACTTACCCATCCCAGAACAGATTTTCAAAAGCTCAATCATATCTCCCTTTACACACCTTCTTTCAAATGAGAACATTGGGGTAAGTAGTAAAAAATCCAAAGTGTTCTAACTATCACACAGAACCCGGCAGTTCATGCGTACTGATGAGGAAACACAAGCAAAATCTAAGTCTTGTAGCATGACATCTTCATGTTGTGCAGACACTGAAGTTTGTCACTATTGCCCCACCCCATGCAATGAAGGCATAGTCCTACCTCGTACAGTTTTGCAGTGCAAGAAGTGGTTTCAGTATTGTTTTATGTTATGGAGAGATCTCCATCTTATTCTCCTGTTTATTGACTTTTGTTTTTCTTTTTTACAGATGTCTTCCACGAGGTCCGTTGACAAGTTATGGCTCCTAGGAGTACCAGCAACTCAACAGCTGCCATTGAGTGTTCTCCCGGACCATAAGGAAGTCGTGTGTGTTTTGCAGTACCACGCAAAGCTAAACTCACGTGATTTGACATTCTCAGTTCGGCAGATGGCACTCAAAGTTCAACATCAGCACTCCAAGGTGAATATTCCGACCATTGATCTGTGTGATATCCTCAAGAAAGTATGGCATCTGCACAAAGAGTACAGCAGATTGAAGAAATCAAAATCCCGGACAACAGGGCAAGCTGAGGAAAACCAAGCCAACTTCGTTGCTTCCCAGAAATCTTTTTAGGATGTAGCACATCGCGACGCCAGGTATGTGACCAAGATCAAGGAGGGCCACGAGTTCCTTGAAGCTCAGAGGAAGCTAGGCAGTGTGGATCTGGCCTGGATGGAAAATTATCATTGAGAGTGAGCATGATCAATTAGCAGTGAAGACATCATCGCCAGGAAAAGGCTGCAGAGCTGAAAGAAAACTTTGCTCCTGATGTACCACTTACACTCTACTGGGATGGAAAACCTATGCCCTCCCTCACAAATGAAGGCATTGTGGACTGACTGCCGATCCTCATTTCTGGAGAAGGCATGGAGAAGATCCTTGAAGTTCCCATCACTGACGGAAAAGTGGAGCCTATGTTAAACACCACATATTCCATTATTCCGAGTGGGTTATTTCTGATCAAATTTTAGCACTGTGATTTGACACAATGGCGATGAATACAAGATCTAAGGGTGGAGTGTGCGTTTGACTGCAGCTGCATCTGGCCTGTCGCCATCATGTGCTGGAAATTCTGCTGGAAGCTGTTTTCTCAACCCCCATCCCAGATATCACTGCCTTTGTCCATTTTCGAAAGTTCTGGCAGTTTGTGGATGACATCCTCAAACTCTGCCAAGGCTACCTCCGACAGTTCCACCCACATGATGACTACCAGGAACTTCTAGAACTAGCCGTTGTGTTCCTTGGTGGAATCCCCACAAGCTGGGAGCAGTCCATCGGACTCGATGGATGGCAAGTGATTTACACTCTGAAAATGTGGATCTTCGTGCATCAGTTTGCAGAATACCACTTCACACGCAGTTCTCAGCTGCATGTTCAGCAAAAGCCCCCAAGAAATGACCTTGACCTTTATAAAGCCCTCACGAAAGAGATTAACAAGGCAATCAAAGAGTCAGGGCTGAAAGCATTGGGATGTCGCATGTCGTACCTGTCAGAAGTGACAGCTGTCCCTGGAGTAGAAGCGGAATGTTGTTGCAACCTCTGAACTGTGGAAGCAAGAAGATCTTTATGCCACATTTTGCAACTAATGTTAGATCTCGCTTCTTCTCTGTTTGTGTTATTGAGCTTTGGAACTCCTTGCCCGAGTCTGTTGTATCACCATGCTCCTTGCCTGTCTTTAGGAGGAATTTGGAGGTGTCCCTAGGCAATGATCTCTGCTTTACATCCGTTATTAGCCAACCCTTTGTCTCGAATTCTACTCTTCTTCTGGTTGGAGGATGCTGTGGTGACAGGTGAGGAAAAAGACCCTCATTAAGGTGAGAAATCTAACCTGCACCTCTGTTTGTAAATTTTTAAGTGGTGACCCCTAGTCCTATTACTACCTTCTAACTCAAATAAATTGCTAAAATCCAACTTATCCATCCCAGAACAGATTTTAAAAAGCTCAATCATATCTTCCCTCACACACCTTCTTTCAAATGAGAACAGATTCAGTACCCTCAGTCTATCTTCATATTTAAGGTGCTTCAGGAAAGGTATTATTTTTGTTGCCCTCCTTTGTACTGACTCTAACAAGTTTATATCATGTCTAAAATGTGACCATGCTTGTATACAGTACTTGAAATGTGGCCTGACATACGAGTTGTAGAGTTTACTTTTGTAGCTAACATTCCTGTTAATGTATCCTAGCACCCTATTTGCTCTATTTTTTGCCCCAATACACTGCTTTGAAAACTTCAGTGACCTATCTACTACTACGCCTAAGTCCTTCTCATTCTCAACTGAATTCAGCCAATGGCCATCCATTTCATAGCTAAATTCCCTATTATCCCTTCCCATGTTAATAACTTTGCATTTTTTAATGTTAAAAGTTATCTGCCACTTCTGAGCCCAAGCTAATAACATTTAAATCACTCGGCACTTTAAAGCTACCCTTAACTTCTTTTACTACAGCTGCCAATTTAGTGTCATCAGCAAAAATTGACACTTTGCTATTTACAGCCTCCCCAAGATCATTTATATAAACTATGAATAATAAAGGGCCTAGAACGGATACCCAAGGTATGCCACTGTTAACGACCCTCCACTGTGACCTCACCCTATTCAGTACAACTCTGTTTCCTGTCTTTTAGCCATTCAGCTATCCAATTCAAAACTTTACCACATATCCCATGCATTTTAATTTGTAAACTATCTCCTATGTGGAACCTTATCAAAAGCTTTGCTAAAATCTAAGTAAATTACATCAACATTCTCTCCCTTATCTAATTGTTTAGTTACATAATCCATAAAATCCAGTAAATTTTTTAAACACGATCTACCTCTTCTAAACCCATCATTTATTAACATACCACTCTCTAGATGCTCAGAAATCCCCTTCTTAACTATCTTCAAGAAATTTACAAACTATAGAAGTGAAGCTTACCGGCCTAAAGTTATTCTGATCCTCTTTACTTCCCTTTTTAAAAATTGGCATTACATTCGCTAATTTCAAATCATTAGGTATTTCTCCAAACTCTAGTGATCTAGTATATATCTTCTCAAGAGCTACTGCAATACTATCTATACCTTCTTTAAATAAGCTAGAATGAATGTTGTCTGGGCCAGATGCCTTACTAGTATTTAATTCCAATATAAGACCTTTAATTATTTCTCTGTTCATATTAATGGTATTCAACACTACTTCCCTTGACCTAGAATTATCATCAATTAATCTATCTGGATTCTCTTCTGTAAAGACTGAAGAAAAATGATCATTAAGAACCTCTACTATTTCCTTATCAGATTCTTTCAAAGCCCCTTCATATCTAATAGGCCCTATTTTATTGCTATTAGATTTGTTATTAATTCTATCAAGGGTAGATTGCTGCGATCTGATTTGATCATGGTATGGAAAATTTTGAATGGCCACTGGCCCCATCTTGAACACTTGTTTGCATATATTGACATTATTCGCATCAGAGGTCATACTAAGAAGATTTTTGTACCTAGGTATTTAACGGATGTTAGAGCTCGTTTCTTTTGTTAGGATCATAAATCTCTGGGACACTCTTCCTGAAGAGTTAGTATCTGCTCCTTCCTTGCAGTCTTTTAAAAGTAAATTGACTGTCTTCCTTGGTGATTCTCTTTTTGAAATTTAATGGCTTTTCTCATTGTGTCCATCATTACCCAACCATATGACTCGCCTCTCCTGTCATTTTTCTTTGCTGTTCTGGTTGGAGGACACAACAGTAACTGGTGAGGAAGAAGACCCTCATCAAGGTAAGAAATTTGAAAGAACCATATCTAATATATTGGCACCCTTTGTTGGCTTATTAACAAATTTAGTCAAAAAATTATCCTCAAAGCATTCTATAAACTTACAACTTGCTCTATCCCTTCCTATCATATTTTCCCAGTCCACAGAATTTAAATTAAAGTCACCAAGAATAACTGTATCTTCTTCACATCCTTTCCTTATTTCCCTGATCATTAACTAATCAATACACTTAGTCTGTCCGGGTGGTCTGTAAAAGGCTCCAAAGTGTATTATAACCCTGGAGTTCAAATTCACTCACATCATCATTAAATTTATTTTCATTAACCCATGATTCTATTACACATATTATATCTATATCTTCATCAATAATATTACTAAATAACTCATCTTTCTTATTTTTAAGACTACGAGCATTGGTATAAAGACAACTCAGCCCTCTTATCCCTGAAGCACCTCTTTTAGAATTTATACCTTGCAATCTATCTCCTCTGCATCTCTTTCCTTTCCCTGCATGGCCCTGTAGTCTTATATTTCCCTGACCATTATCAGTAACTAGTTTCCCACCTGCAAAGACCCAACAACACTATCTAACTCTTGCCACAATACGTCAATCCCAGCTTAGCTTAGATAGAGTCCATCCAATGCCTTATTCCCATCATCTACAAACACTAATTATGACTCCTCACACAGGCCTTTCATATACTCATTCAGTCTAATTGCAAGAGACAACCATTACATCCCTACATCCAATCTTGGAAGCACATCTGAAACACCTTTCACTCATCCTTTCAACTAATCTTTTTTTACCTTTCTCATAACTCACATGAACCCACCTTCTTTACATCATTTACTCTGACATGCATAATCACAACTATATCCCTCTCACACCCAGACTATCATACCTATCTGACAAATCATTGATAAATATGAAGATCAGCAGCGTGCCCGAAAGTGGGTTTTTTTTTGTGTGTATGTTTCGTTCACCCACATATGAATATTCATGCGAGTTTGGTTAAATACAAATGTTAAAAAATTATAAACAATTATGATTATATACTGGGGGGCTGTGCCCCCAGACCCCCCAATTGATTGAAACACAGGATCATCATAGGGGAATCCCCCTGCAGTAATAAACCCACAATGAGCAGTCCCCTTGAATTTACTCCAAAAAGGTGAAACATATTGGAACAGGGATGAAATATTTTGGGTCCCATTGTTCGCGCCGCCGATCTTCATGTTTACCATATCATTTACACCAGCAAACAAACTCTCACTCTCTTCCATTTGCTTGCACTCAACTTCCTATCCAAATATCTAGGTAAATGTTGCGAGTATGGGCGGATGCGATTCTAGCTTATTTTGAGGGTCGGCTCGTTGTTGGGGCTGGCTGGTCGGGTGATGGGCCTATGATGATCCTGAGATTTCAATCATTTGGGAGGAGGGCTCTGGGGTGCACAGCCCCCCAGTATATAATTGGAAATTGCCATAAACTTCGTCCACATAGATTTCAGCTCAGAAAAAGTAGCTAGGAAAAAATAGCCCAAAATAAGCTATGACTTGGATCCGGCCATACTCTACACAATTACCAATATCTAATCTGAGTCACCCATCACAAGCACCTCAGTCATCCTCCTAGTTCACCTAGGCCTAGCATTACACTCCCTCCTGTTCTCATTCAAACTACCACTTATTTCAGTTTCTGCCACAATCACATCAGACAAATCACTTTCAACCTCTTCCTCTCTCAGGGCATCGAATATGTTAGTCAACCTAACAGGGTCCATGTCCCTCTTACTCACAGACCTAACCTGTCCTAGTAGGGTGCCACAGGGCTCAGTGTTAGGCCCGCTGCTTTTCATTATTTATATGGGCGACATAGATGAAAAGCTGAAGCACTCAGATGCCACTTCCTTTGCCAATGACAGAAGGATAAAGAAAAAAATTACTCATGTGTGGGATACAATCCACCTACAAGAAGACTTGAATTGTGTATTAAACTGGGCCCAGGAGAATCTGATGAGGAAATAGTAGAGGTTCTTAATGATCATTTTGCTTCAGTATTCACAGAAGAGAAACCAGTTAGATTAATTGATGATAATTCTAGGTCAAGGGAAGTAGTGATAAATTCTATTAATGTAGACAGAGAAGAAATTAAAGGGCTTATAATGGAGTTAAATACTAGTAAGGCATCTGGCCCTGACAACATTCATTGTAGGATACTCAAAGAAGGTGTAGAAAGTATTGCGGTAGCTCTTGAGAAGATATTTATTAGATCACTAGAGTCTGGAGAAATACCAAATGATTGGAAATTGGCAAATGTAGTGCCAATTTTTAAAAAGGGAAGCAAAGAGGACCCAAATAACTTTAGACCGGTAAGCTTAACTTCTATAGTCTGTAAAATTCTTGAGAAGATAGTAAAGGGAATTTCTGATCATCTAGAGAGTAGCAGGTTAATTAATGATGCTCAGCATGGTTTTAGAAAAGGTAGATCGTGTTGAACTAATTTACTGAATTTTATGGATTATGTAACTAAAGAATTAGATAGGGAAAAGTTTTAAATTGGATAACTGAATGGCTGAAAGATAGGAAACAGAGAGTTGTACTGAATGGAGTGAGGTCAGAATGGAGGAATGTTATTAGTGGCGTACCTCAGGAATCAGTTTTAGGCCCTTTATTATTTATAATCTATGTAAATGATCTTGGGCAAGGTGTAAATAGCAAAGTGTCAATTTTTGCTGATGACACTAAATTGGCAGCTATAATCAAAGAGGTTGAGGGTAGCTTTAAAGTGCAGGGTGACTTAAATAAGTTGTTAGCTTGGGCTCAGAAGTGGCAGATGACTTTTAACCTTGATAAATGCAAAGTTATTAACATGGGCAGATATAATAGGGAATTTAGCTATGAGATGGATAGGTATTGGCTTAATTCAGTTGAAGATGAGAAGGACTTAGGAGTAGTAGTAGATAGGTCACTCAAATTTTCAAAGCAGTGTATTGAGGCAAAAAATAGAGCAAATAGGGTGCTAAGTTACATTAAAAGGAATGTTGGCTACAAGAGTAAGGAGGTTATCCTTAAACTATATAACTCTTATGTCAGGCCACATTTAGAGTACTGTATACAAGCATGGTCACATTTTAGACATGATATAAACTTGTTAGAGTCAGTACAAAGGAGGGCAACAAAAATAATACCTTCCCTGAAGCAGCTTGAATATGAAGATAGACTGAGGGTATTAAATATGTTCTCATTTGAAAGAAGGTGTGTGAGGGGAGATATGATTGAGCTTTTTAAAATCTTTTCTGGGATGGATAAATTGGATTTCAGCAAGTTATTTGAGTTAGAAGGTAGTAATAGAACTAGAGGTCACCACTTAAAGATTAAAAAATAGAGGTGCAGACTGGATGTTAGAAAATATTTTTTCACTAACAGAGTGGTGGATTATTGGAATAGTTTGCCATCTGAGACTGTAGACAGCCCAAACTTGAATGTTTTCAAGCGCAGATTGGATGATTATATGGAGATGGAGGGTTAACTTCTGACAAAATCCTATGGATGCATTATGTGGGTGGGATTTGATGGATACGGATGACTTTTGATAGGCCCTTGTGGCTTTTGTCATCCATGAAATTATGTTATGTTATGTTAAATGGTGAGAAATTTGAGCTGCTGAGGTATGGCACCAATAGGGAAATAATAACAGAAACAGATTATTTCTGCAACACCCAGCCTATCCCCAACAAGGAACATGTTAAGGACCTGGGTGTCTACTTGAGTAATGATGGAACATTTACCTATCATTATGGAAAAATCGCTGAGACTGCCAGGAGGATGAGTGGGTGGGTCCTTCACACCTTCAGTACAAGAGAACTCAGGTGTATGCTTACTCTCTGGAAAACCATGGTTCTGCCAAAACTGGAATACTGCTGCCAGCTGTGGTCCCCTCACAAGATCCTGGACATTGCCATACTGGAAGCCATCCAGAGAACCTTCACCATCAGGATCCAGAGGGTACAGCAACTTAACTACTGGGAGAGGCTCAGGCACCTAAGACTACTCTACAAAGGAGGAGAGAGCGCTATACAATCATCGGTAATTGTGAAGACTATGGGCAGATCGTAGGCCTAGTTTTTTTTTTCTATTTTGGGCTACTTTCCGGTGTTACTTTTTTAGAGATGAAATCGAAGAATTTTATGTCTATTTTCATTTTATACTGGGGGGCTGTGCCCCTCAGACCCCCCCAAAGGATTGAAACTCAGGGTCATCGCAGTGTTATCCCCGCGGCGAGCCGTACCCAACAACGAGCCGACGCTCAAAATAATCGTTAATACTTACGCCAGACGGGTGGGTAGAGTTTACCGGCAGCAAGCCAGAATTCGGTAAGATGTTCGTACCCTTCAGATGACAAATTTAAATAGGCTGCCCATCCGTCAGATACGACTGTCGTGCCCGGCAAAATCCACTTTTTTATTGCTGCGAGGAGGGTTTCTCGATCTCGATTAGCCACCGAAACAATGAAAATTCTCTTTGTTCCACATTCGGACCCTCCCCAAACCCACTGCCCTTCCACTACACGGCCCATGGGCTTCGAGAAACGCAACATATTTCTCGTTGTCGGTTAAAATAGCACCGAAACGTTGAATAGGTAACAAACAAACTTCACACGAAAATGAAATTTTGACAAATGAGCGGGAAACGGCGTGGGTGGTCGTTTAAATATCAAGAGATGCGGACGGAAAAGTAGAGCATTGTTCCCGGAAATTTTGTGACTTTTTTTTTACTGAAATTGACCATTTGTGTTTCTTGGACTACACATATATAGTAATAAAAACACTAATACTGAACGCATCCATTTGGAACAATAATCAAAATGAAGGTCGTAAAAAACCTGTTAAAAAAATCAAGAGAAATAAATACGGAACAGAAAAAATGAAAAAGTACTGTTTTCGTCAGAATTAAGACGTGAGACTTCCTTAACAACACCGAAATATGGTTTAATCGAGCATTAAACAATGGGAAATTAAGTAACAAGTAAATAAAAAGACTAAATAATGTCAGGCATAGGGTAGGTAGGATATATAGAAAAGAAATAAGGGGGAAAAACATCTAAAATATAAGAAAAACCAAGTTTTGATAAATATAAAAAGCACAAAAAGCCTTGAAACAAATATAGCTTTCTGATTGGTCATTTATGAAACTGAATCCAGATCCGTGATTGGCCAGTGCGATAGCAGAAAAACAATCAAAAGTAGCCCAAAAAATAAACTAGAGTCGCATCTGCCCATAGTCTTCACAATTACCCAATCATCTACATGTGGCAGATACTAGAGGGGATATCTCCAAATGTAGGACTCCAACAAAATACCCATCAAAGAAGAGGAAGGCTGTGTTATGTGAGAAGTACGCAGGGCTCAACTCAAAGATTGCAGACAATCACCCATAACACTGAGAGGCACCTCTTTAACTGCCTGCCACATGAACTCCGACATACCACAGTACTTCAAAAGGCAGCTTGACAAGTGGTTGAGGAACACCCCAGATGAACCACCATTTCCAGATTACTCCAGCCCTCACTACAACTCCCTGCCAGAGGTCGCCAGAGGAGCAGGAGCAGAAGAGTGCCCCGGAGCAAGCGGAAGCCCACTTCAGCTATGTCGATAGAAGACGGAATTCTCCAAAGTAAGTATCTTTTCTATCCATATTCACCCACCACTCATCTTCACTCTTTCTCTCTAGTCCCTAGATTGAGATATACTTACTTGAGAATTGACATCAATTTCTAAAAATGAATAGACACTCATGTTTAAATTTTAATTGTAGATTTAAAGGAAAGAAATAACGTTAAGAAAACACTAGAGCAAGAGGGAAGTAAAAAATCCACACTGCAGACGTTAACACTAACGCAAGCGTTTGTAACGGGACCCTAATTAAACACAACCTTTGGTTATTTAACTTGTGAGTTAGGGAGTATGAAAAGAAGCGAGTCGAAAGACGTATAGGAATACAGAATGTCATTCGCGGATGTTTTTTCTCGCCTCGAACACCCTGTTAAAAAACTTGTAAGAAATATTAAGAAAATACAAGTTAAAATTAATAACGTTGCCACAGCTGTGGACTTTAATAATACACACATAAGACTTGTTCTTGCCTCCAATAGGATTGAACTAGGTAAGCATATATATATATATATATATATATATATATATATATATATATATATATGCTTACCTAGTTCAATCCTATTTTCTTATTATCTTTTTTTAGTTCATCTTATAGATGGTAAACTGTAGATAGAGGGGATTAGGAAAAGGGGCAAAGAAAAAATAATAGCGTAGGCGAGTTGCGAACAGCTTCCCGCGTCGCTGGACCACTGTTAGCCAGCGGCGAATCCACTCGGCCATCCTGAGTCTCAAAAAGACTCATTCAAACGAAGCTTTTAAGCCGCTCGCCTGCACTTCTCGTACGCTATAAAACAAGTTCTCCTACGTTCATCTCTTTTTTTAAATGAAAGATGTTTGGTAAAAACCAAACTTGAATTTAATTGCTGAGCTTCCGATCTATGTAATCATCTTTAGAGTGTCTTTCCTCCTTTATCGGTGAAGAATGGTGGAGTCAGGATGAAAATGGGAATGAAAAGAAAACAGATTTTAGGGGATATTTATTCCTCCTCGCTTGCACGTTATGTCAAGGGAACGGGCCACTCCGATGTGAGCGGAATTTTAAAACAACTTTAATGTTCATTTCTTGCCCATAGCCTTGATATTGATAGCTGGCCTTTCTTCGTTAATTAAGACGGTTTCTAAGGTGTTCAGTCTGGCTTCATTTCCCTCTTTTATTTTGATCATGGGGTTATTAACCATTAGATCCCTGGTTAAGCTGATGCTATGCACATTCTCCATATGATTTGAGGGGGATCCATGTTGCAAGTGCTTTCCAAACGCCTCGAAAGTGTGGTGGTAGTCATACCAACATATTTTAAGTCGGTATGAATTTTGCAGTCTTTATTTGGGCAGGTAAACTCGTAAATTATGTTCGTAGATTTCAGGATCGAGGAGTTTTGGCAGATGTTGTTTTGCATAATAAGATTGTTAGCTTTTGTCCCTAACTCTATAATTTAAGAAGGGGAATTTTTTGAGTATCTGAGTAATAATTTCATCGTAGTTTGGTTATGACATGTTTTTTATCAAAGTTATTTTTAATAATTCTTTAATAATATCAAAAAACAAAATGGTGAAGTTCAGAAATAAATATAAGTATCGCAATTTTGTGCAATTTTAAAACCCAAAGAATTACAAATGGTGAAGTTCAGGAACTTTTGTTTAGAGTTCTTTTTTTAAATTATTATAATTGGCGAAGTTCAGAAAATTTATAAAACTTTAACCATGGCTGCTTTTTAGATTTTAACTTTTAATCTTAGTAACGAAGCGCAAGCTCCCCCCGTAGAGGGAAGTGTCGAAGCCATTGTCTGATCGTTTTATAATATATAATCATCTGAATCTTGTCCGTTTTCTTCTTAACTTGATGTTACAGTTAACAATCTCTTTGGTGTTTTTTTCCTCTATTTTGTAGGCCGATGACATCTGATTTCTATAATACAGTTTGATGTTATTTACTGCTTCCTGGTTACTTTCCGTTTCATCCATGTCTTTGAATTGCCTTCTTAAAAATGATTGAAGTTGTTTTTCAATCTTGCTGTTCGGGAAACCATTGTTCACGAGGGTTTCTTTTATGCGGGAGATCTCTTGATGGAACAGTTCCCACGTGGAGCAACCTTTGTATGTTCGGCGTATGTGAGCCAAGTAAGGCCGAACCTGAGATACATTCGTTGGTCTAGTTGCATCCTGGATAACCTTGATCTTCTCATTCGTACGATGAAGACCATCTTTATCCAAGAGAAAACCCAAATATCCAACTTGGTTGACACCAATTGAGCATTTTTCCACTCTCAACTTGAGCAGCAGCTTTGAGAGTAGAAAGCACCTTTTTAAGTTTAACATTATGTTCCTCGTGAGTGGGTTCTGAAATTAGGACATCATCAAGATAGCAGGATACTCTCCTATGATATCCTTCAACAACTGCTCCATGCACCTCGGAAAAATTCTTGGTGCTGATGAGATACCAAAACAAAGTCTGTTTTAGGCAAACAAACCTCTGTGACTATTTATAACTGTATATGGTTTAGACTTCATCTAGCACCAGCTGCGCATAGGCCTGGAACATATCAAGTTGAGTAAAAATAGAACTATCTGATAGTTTACTAAATAGGTCCTCCAGCTTAGGAATGCGGTAAGTATCCATTCTAGCAGCTATGTTGACCGTGAGTTTGTAGTCCCCACAAATTCTAACAGAGTTGTCAGGCTTCAACACAGGAACTATAGCGGCAGCCCAAGGTGAAGAAGCTACTGGAAAAACTATGTTGTCATTCTTTAGGCGCTCTAGTTCTTTGCCAACTTTGCCTCTTAGTGTATAAGTACCGTTCTGGCCTTACAGAACTTAGCCTGTACGGTGTGATCAACATCAATAGAGATAGTTCTGTCTTTCAGGCAACCCAGACCTGGAGAAAATAAGTCAGGAAACTCCGTGAGCAGTTGAGCATGACATGAAGACACATTATGAACTGTATCAAGTTTGACTTCTGTCAAGTTAAAAGCCTTAAGCAAGTTCCTACTCAGTAGAGAAGGTCCATGATCATATGTAACTATCAATGGGACATTAAGCCGGAGATTAATGCTTGAAGGCAGGCAAGTAGTGACAAAAAATTCACCAGCAACTTTCAATGGGGAACCCCCATACACTTTAAGACTCCCCGCAGATTCCCTAAGTTTAGGACGAGAACCCGCAGGTGGCCAAAGTCTCTCAAAAGTCTGTTGAGAAAATAGAGACCTAGCTGCCCCTGTATCTACTTCCATTTCCCAGATGGAGTCATTTAATTTCACTTTCATCATTATAGGTTTATTTTTATTATCAGACATAAAAAAGACAAAATCATAGCTTGTATCGTTAGAATTACTAGAAGGATTAGTAAAATTAGTATTAGCATTAAAGAACGTGTTCAAATTAGTGTTAGGCCTTTTAGCCCGAAAAGACATTTTCCTTAAATGCCCCTTTTTCTTACACAAGAAACATTCCACGTCCTTATAGCGATAGTCATTACGCCAGTGTTTCTGGCCAAAGCCACTGCAAGTGTAGCAGCTCTGCAGCTATATATATATATATATATATATATATATATATATATATATATATATATATATATATATATATATATACATATATATATATATATATATATATATATATATATATATATATATATATATATATATAAATATATATATATATATATATATATATATATATATATATATATATATATATATATATATATATATATATATATATAGGTGGGCGTTATCGCGATAATGATATCGGGTTATCGGTTAGCCAATATTTTTTTCGCTTTATCGATTCATCGGTATCGCCGATACTTTTGGTTCCAAACTAGCGATAATCGATAATTTCAGTTTTTGGTTCCAGCTTAGCACAGGGGCGAGCCACGCGTGCCTTGGAGGCAGAAATAGGTAGGTCCGCGCTGAGAACCGAACGTATACAGAACGGCGTGCGGGGCGGCCGGTCTTGACGTCTTCTCAAAACGTTCGCTCAGCTTCAGTCTCGCACCAGCTGTCAGACGAGAGGTCACGAGGTGTTGCTCCTGCGCGCTACCGGTTTTGCGCGTTCTTTGATGATTTTTGCTCTATGTTCTCGTGCTTCTTCCGTTCTAATTTTTTTTGTGCATGTGTATATGAATGCATGTACTATTCTGTGCTATTCTTTAACATCCGTTTATTAACGTTTTGAACACTTACGAAGTTACACCCCTATTCTAAACTGATCCTATTTTTATTGAAATTTAGTAGTGCAGTGCTTTGCTATTTTATAGTATTGAATTAGTGATAGCATCGCAAGAGACTGTTCCCGCAGTATCGGAATTTTGGATTTATCGGTTATCACCTTATCAGGCGATAAATTTATCGCCAGTTATCACCGATAAGGTTATCGTTATCAATGTATCGGTTATCGTGATACATTTTTTCGTTATCGCGTCCACTACTGTATATATATATATATATATATATATATATATATATAATTTTGTAAATTTATTTATATTTGTAAAAAAAAGTATGATTCAAAAACAATTGGCAACATTTACACGCACGTACTAACGCTTCCAAATATTCCGCATGGGAGACAAAATTTTCACTCCTCTCGCCAGCACCAAGTTATCAGGTCAGTTGAATTATTTCTCCATTTAATCCTTAGGTTTTACAAACAAAAACACTGTCTAATTCCTTATATTTCCTTTCCAGGCTCTCGTACATTTTCCCTTTTAACCATCGTAATCTTAATTAGTTACAATTACATTTACCCACAATTCGTGATTCTATTAGCTACCATTACATTTAGTACTCCCAAATTGTACTATCATACAAATTATTTATTTCGGGATTCCTGATTCTAATTAGCTACAAATTACATGTACCTCATTACCTTACCTAGAAAGTTGCCTAACAAAATATTATTATAATTCCGATTTAACTAATTGTTCTTGTCATTATTGCCCATTGTTATTATTCCCATCTTCGTAATTTCGTCTAATTACCTCCGTACTTTCATTCACGACGAACTATATATATATATATATATATATATATATATATATATATATATATATATATATATTGTAACTTATCCAAATTTGTGTTAATTCAACCTAATCAAAATACTCTACATAAATAATTCCTTGCAGTCTATAATAATAATATATATTTTGTTATAAATCCTTGCTTTATTTATTCATTCCCAAACTATTTCCCGTAAAGTCGTTAAGCCTAAACTCGCCATTCGCCGAGAACTGGAATTTTATTCAATAATTCTCTCATTAACATTTATAGAATATAAGTTAGTGTGTATTGTGCTATCTAGGCTACACCATGACAATTAAACAAAAAAACAACATGAAACTTGTAAGCATACTCAAAAACAACTATATAAGAAAATACTTACTAACACAAATTCTAACTTAAATACCTACTCAAAATGCCAGAGATTAGCCTGAACTCCGGGCAACCTTGCAACCCTAAGCAAACCTCTTATTTCCTTCCATTTCAACCTAAGAACTTTTACTCTATCAAAACTCACACTTACCTGCTTAAACTTACATAAGGACAGGATACCTAAGAAAATAATGAATAGACTGAGATAAAAAAAAATTTCACCGTGGTTCGGATCCCACGTTAAACAATGACTGCCTAGGTGACCTATATTTTCTCTGACTATATTTCTCGCTGTTCTATCCTTAACTTTTCTTCTTCCTCTTCCTCTCACTCCCACCCCTGAGTTCTCCACACTCCAAGTCCCAGACTCGGGTAGTTGGGACTCGTGAGTGCCCGGGTGGGGGTGGGAAAGAGGGATCGGCGCCGATCTGCTTCTTTTTCTCCTACTTTCTTTTTCATTTCATTTCATTTTGTTCTCCCACAAAATCTCCCCAAATCACTTTAAATAGTTTTTTTAATATCATAGCTGGGCACGACTTTAAATTTTTCAGGTGCGACTTTGACTTTGCGAGTCTATTTTGGGGTCCTTCCATTGTGACTTAAGACTTTGCGACTGTGACTTTTTTTTTCCTGTGCGATTACGCTAAATTACAAAGTAAACTTTAGCGCGATAACAGAAACGTGCTTTTATAAGGCAGAAAACATATTTATTATTTTTTAGTTAAAACACAGCCTAAACTAATATCTACAGGTCATCCTCCTCCTCCTCCTCCATCTCCTCCTGGCCCATCTTCTCCGCCAGGAGGTCCATGTTCCCCTCTAAGGAACACAAGCTCCTCAAAGTTGACCTCATCCAGGGAGGACCTCTTGGCCCCGAGGACTTTCCCGGCCGTGCTGAATAGCAATTTCTTTCAAAATCCGTCTTTGTTCCTGTTCAAAATCGCGGAAAATTGGTAGAGCGACTTTGCTTAATCCATTGCCACAACGCCCAGCTCTGCTTAATATAACAAAAAATAGGCATGCGGGTATGCTCATACACAAAAGAAGATACCAAGACAAATGTCAAAGAATCACCTAGGAGTGAAAGTTCTTGAAGTAATCAAATTCGGAAAATATACACATATTTTCAAAATGGATTGTTAGAAAGGCATTCAGAAGTGCTCCGAAGCGCTCGTGAAAAAAAGAACATATCGGTGGCCACGGTGTCCAAGGCCGACTAGGAGGAGGATGGAAAGATCTTGAGTTGCATGGGAAGGGCTCTGCTCACCGACCGTATGTGCGAACAACGTTGGAAGTGCTGCCGTCGCCTTTTCAACGACTCGAAGAGCTATGTCAATCGAATTATCTTTTTTTTCTGCTGAAAGAAACTTTCATGGTGGACTCGGTAATCAACAAACAGAACGACCGCGTGTTAAGCTTCGGTCAGGACGTCGCCAAGCTCTGCTACGTGTCGTGTCTTTGAATGGAGAGAAAATGCCACCAGTGTGGCTCGCGGCCGGTTAGGGGCTCACCACGGCCGATTACAGTGAAATCCTGACCACGAAATTCCTGCCATACGTGAGAAAGATCACGACGAAGGCTGATTAGGTCATTCAGCAAAATCGTTCCCTAGCCCACACTATAAGACCGTGTAAGAGTGGGTGGAGTCGAATATAAAGTTCTGGTCGAATGATTTTGGCTGCTGCAAGCGCCCGACCTCAATCCCCTCGACTATAGAGTGTGGGAGCATGTCGATGGCAAGGCTTGCAAGGTCCGCCACAGCAACGTCGACGAGCTGAAGTCCTCTGTCAAACGAATAATGGCCACCATCAGGAAAGACTTGGTCCGCAACGTGTGCGCTGTATTCAAGTCTAACCTAGAGTGCTTCACTCTACAAAGGTTTCCATATTCATCAGACTTCTCTGCAATGCATAAAGAATCTAAGTTCCTAACCCATTATTTTGCCGACAATTCATTTTTTATTGGCCTTATTGAGAACACATCAATATATTTTTAAATAAAATATATAAACCCATTAGAAAACCCATTACCGCCTCTAAAGGAAAACAGTACCTCTTATTGCCCGCTATAGGGCATCTGAACAAAAGTCTAAAACTTAACCTCACCCAAATCTTCCAGACTCAATTTTATCATGTTAATATACAGCCAATTTTCATAAACAAAAGAACTATAGTTAATTTTTTCAGGGCAAAAGACAAACTCTTTTTAGGTTTGTGTAGTGCTGTCATATACGAATTCACTTGACCTGGTTGTTCTAAAGCAGGGGTCGGCAACCTCTAACACTAAAAGTGCCATTTGAACCCGATTTCCACTGAAAAGAACACACTGGAAGCCACAAAACCCTTTTGACATATAAGTGAAGCTTACAGGGTATATATCGTTTTATATCTCTATGCTATATTAATATATATATATATATATATATATATATATATATATATATATATATATATATATATATATATATATATATATATATATATATATATATATATATATATATATATATATAACACATTAGTCTGCTGCATTAAAACTCCGAATAAAAAGCTGGGTTGAACACTCCTTACAAATAACATATTTAGTGTCTATTTGAGTCCTCCTCGTATTTACGAAATAAATAGCCGAACTTAAATGATCCCCCTGCAATAAACCCAAACTGCAGTTTGCTTCTGTGTGAGGTCATCATGCAGTTAGCTGTCAATCTGAATAAAAAAAAAGACTATTTCAACGAACAATGTAAAATATATATTTTTTTAAATAATAGCTAATTAAGATATTTAATTTACCTGTTTAATGTGACTTTTGCTCCTAAACCTCAGCATATGTTGTCTGCACATCAGGGCTGTAAGACGTCACTCCCATCCTTAGGCTAGTTTTCAAGGCGTAAGTGATGTTTTTTTTTTATATAGTTCATGGTGGAGAACACCTGCTCACATACATATGTAGATCCGAATATTGACAGAACTCCCTCCTGGACAGCCACCGAACTTTGTTGTGCAACAGAAAATCAGCATGCGTACTTTACACCTCACCCAGTAACAAACGGAACTGAGGGTGATTTAAACCTTTTGCCATTATTTTTTTGACAATCTGAATGGCAACATTCATCCCTCTGTGCATCCGGAGGAAAAGTTTGAGCTCACAATGACTCTTGGTGCAGGATGCAGTGAAATATCAGCAGCGTTCTACCCAGCGACTTCTGCAGTAAAGCTAAAAAGCCCTTATGCGCTCTTGTCATACTCGGTGTCCCATCAACAAGTAGGTGGTGTTTATTCCTTTGGCTCTTAAATAATCCAGGAAAGCCTCATCAGATATCCTCCCCACGTGTTTCTCCTTTTAGTGGTATCAACTCGATCATTTCTTCCTGTGGTCCAGCAGAGTTCACACATCGGCATAATAATGTTATTTGTTACAGTAAATATAAGCTTTCTCTTTGGACTCAAGTTTATTTGCTGTCTGGTGACGTTTTCTGCCATTTTGATGGTTGTCTTTGCAGAGAGAGAGGCATATCTCTGATTTTCTTCACAATTTCACTTTTGTTTTTAAAGTCCGTGAATAGATGTTTTGAAATCTTAATGAATGGTTCTTTTATAAATTATCCATCTGCTAACTGCTTCCCGTGCAGAGGCATAATTTTTTTTTGGGGGGCGGCACTTGCCCTCCCTCCAACCTTGGAAATAATAATAATGATAAACAGTAAAATTCACTCCAAGGTGTGTGTTTGTGTGGTGGGTGATTGGCCTCTAGTTGAAACGAACGAGACTTGATCGCGCTCTAGCTTGTCATGGGTGCATGGGACTGGGTGAGGTAGAAGTGCAGCCTCACTTGTGTCCTAGGTCTGGTTATGTATAGTACACTGGTCTATCATCATGAAGCGATCACAGCAAAGTATCACTAGCTTTTTTACCAAAAACGAAGAAAGAATCTGAGTGTTCTGAGATTGCGAAAAAAGTTCAACAGGACCCCGAAGAAGAAAGTATCAACCAGCCTCACTCTAAGCCTAAGGAGGAGCAAATAGTAGATGTCCTCGCTACTGCTGCTACTCCATCAACATCAGGGATAGCCAGCAAGAGCGAGACGTAAGTTTCATTAAGTTTATAATTATTACCATAGTAGTTCTACTTATATACTCTAATATAAATAGAGAGAGAGGATTATAAACAAATAGCTAAGCAGATATAAATAGATATATGGTCAATGTAACTTATTCGCAGTTTTGTTATTTACTTTTTTAATATAAATCATTAGGCCTAGTTATAGATACAATAGTTACTATTGAGATGGGAGAAAACCAATAGTACAGTTATTATTTCTCCAACTGACTAAAAACATGTACGGCCTCCACTATTGAGCAGAGCTGTGTTTTTTTATGTGTGTGTGTGTGTGTGTGTGTACAAAATATCTCGTAAATGGAATAACCGATTTTCTTGAAACTTTGTGGAAATTGCAGTGTTATTTACTGTCAGAGAGAGAAGGTTACCCCCTCACCCTTTAGAACCCAACGTCTATCTGTGACGCCTAAGAAGATGCACCTGCAAACTCAGATAGCCCCAAGGGAGCAGTGAGAATTTTACGCGGTTGTGCGACCCGTGTTGGGTTCCCTTTCTCGCCGTCATGCCGTCTGATCGGCACCAGAACTACGGCGCCAAGGACCTTTGCACAAGACTGTGAGGCCCTCAAGACTATCCCCCCCCCTTGGCGTGCCAAGTCTAATGAGATTCCTTCCCCCTTTTTAGGGCCTCCGGCGACCCACTTCCGCCGATGCAGTATAAATACTTCGAGAAAAGCTTTGAGGAATTAGTACCATACAGCCCCGTCTTGGTTAGCAGCCACGTACAGTCTCGTACGCCCTGCTTCACCTCCTAACGGCTTCCAGCTACGAGCGCGACGAGTCATCTCTACCCGGCCTTGCTCGTACCTAAGGCTAGAATTCCCGCCCGACAGACGATAGAACGATAGACACGGACAGGCATCTATCACTCGGGTATCGACTTCATCTTGTCTGGAGTACTCCCTCTCTCATTTCTCAGCGAGGTTAAAGAAGAAGGAATCTTGCAAGTGAAACTTTGCAGCGCTTCACTTACTCATTGTATCCAAGCTTCCAGGCATTTAGGCTTTACGCGAGTATCCCCATCATTTGCACTCTCCAACCCTTCCCCTGGAAACAATCACCGTACATCCTCTCTCCATCTCTCGTACCAGTCGAGTATTTGTACCAACCCCCCCGTTTGGTAGCCCGGGTCTCATTTTATTTATTGTCATTTATTTATTCGTGCTATTAATATTTTCTTTGTATATAGTAAAGTTATTTTTCTACCTACCACCCGTTTCTCTAAACACAGAACCTCTAAGAATTGATTATTTATGCTAACCGCACTCGATCTTGTTTATTTAACCCAATTTTCTGGCGTGCCCTCTTCTCGGTCGCCCTACGACATTTACATATTTTCACTATGTAATCTGCAAACTTGTACTTCTGTTGCAGGATGCCTCTTATACCTCCTGAATGTAATACTGATAGTTGTACTTATGCCCTGGAAATCAGTACATCAGAAATTGAAAATCCCGTGCAGCCCCATCTTAAAGTTTTTCCTCTAAGGAAGAACAGAAAGTTTTTCCTTATGTAATTAATTTTTTATGTAATTAAAAGTATGTTTTTTCTCTGGTGGTTTAATTAAATCCTCGAAACGCTGTAAATGGCAATAGATATATAAATTTACGAATCCTCCCTGGTTAAAGAATCAAATTAAATAATAAATAAAAGTAGAGCACTCTTAGAGGAAAAAATGAACGGCGTTATTTCTGTACGGAACAAACGTACGCACATACTCGGCTGTATACCACGACAGATATTTTCAGTTTGATTTTTAAGTCCAGTTTAACTGAATTACAATACACAATGGTCAGTACAGCGGGTATAAAAGGGTTTACTGTACAGTATACTGAATAGTGTCCCAGGTTATGGGTACCTTACTATTTGGCGTTACTTTTTACTTTTACCATTTGGGTACTTCATGAATAAGATAATTTATTACTTATACTTAAGTACATTTAAGTGTGGGTACTTTTCCATGTACTTTGAGTAAAAAATTGTCCGGGTAACTATAATTTTATTTAAGTATCAAAGCAGGGTACTTTTTACAACACTGCCCGTACCTCTCCCGCCTCCCTTGCTCTTGGAGCACGGGGGTGTAGGGGGGAGCTCAGATACTCTTGTCTTTTATTATCTTGCACCTTTTTCCTATTTTATTCTAATCATTGAGAGATGCGTCCGTCAGTGGACTCAGATCACCTATCATGTTGAACGCCTTATTACAAGATTGTGAGGATAAATCCTTAAAAGACTTGTGCTAAAAAACAAAAACAGCTACTCGAATCCTTCACTGCGGATGCCCAAGACATTGAGTGAGATGAGGAAGCAGTAGAGTTTAAAAGTCACGGAACCTAACAACAGGCCAAACATGGTACATCCCTCATACATTTGCATACGATGTGGTACCAAAGCTAAACACCTAGCCAAGTAGTGCTTCATCATTAAAGTAAAATGCATCAAATGCCTAAAATAGGGACCTTTAGCGAAGACATGCCGATTTAGCAGAGGTAGTCCACATGATTTCCAATTTAGCGATATGGCAAGGCAGCAAACCAGAGCAACAACGTCTTGTCTCACCACGGGTCCGGAGCTCAACAGCTTTGGGGAGGGAAAGCAGCGTCTGAGCATGCCCCCATCACTTCGGCTATATGCGTTTGTTGCGGGACTATAACAACATACATCTTCGAAGACAATCTGAATTCTGTTTTAGGCTAAATTCTACTGTGCGGTCTATTTTGGAAAAACCCTTTAGAATCAAATGTAACATAAATGACAGGTTTGGAATTTTGAAATGGACCCAGGTATTCATGTTTCTACTTTGCGATACGCGTAGAGCAAACAGCATTTCTAAATGTCTTGTCTAATGCCCAGTTAATTTTTGCCCTAGCCAAGTCTATGCCGGTGCGTATGTGTGACGAATTAAAAAATCAAACAAACAACAAACAAACTCCCACGGAAATTAACTGAGAATGGCAGAATGACCAAGGTGTTCTCCAGTGAGTGGGCCTCACCCACAGTCAATGGCCTTAAGAGCGAAATACAGTACGTATACGAGGTGATTTCTCTGTCATGATTAATAAATATTTAGATCCTGTGCAATCGCTGTTGCCCTCTGTGGACGAGGTTATTGTATAAGTGAGCTCTGCATCTATATTTTCTCAAATCGTCCTCGCCAATGCACTTTTAAAAATTCCTCTTGAGGAGGACTCAAATAGGTGCACAAAAATTATTACTTGTAATGGATTGCATACATTAAATTATTTATCATTTGGGCTATGCACTAGTCCTGGTATAATCCAATCCTATATGTGCAAGATATTAAATGGTTTTGACAATGTAATAGTTTATCAGAATGATATGTTATTATTGCCACCTACTGGTGCGCATCATTATAATACATTGCGTAAAGTTATATCAACATTGAAAAAAGCTGGTATTAAACTTAATGTTAATAACTGTTCATTTTTCAATGATAAGGTTTAGTATTTGGGATATGTATTTAAGAAGCAGGTTGTGTACCTAAACCATGATAAGGTGCAGACAATCATGGACACATCTGCACCCCGGGATATTCAGGAAGAATTGTAACAAAATCCACGCTTATATATATATATATATATATATATATATATATATATATATATATATATATATATATATATATATATATATATATGTGTGTGTGTGTGTGTCTGTGTAAACCCGTCAATGAATTAAGCAGAAAGGCGAGAATTCAGATAACAGTAAAATTTGGCGATAGTATAATAACAAGGAACTTTCCGCGTCTGGGAATGGAATTAGACCGAGACTGCTGTCGTCGTCTCAGAAATGACAAAGTTATATCGAAAAAGTAAAGAATCGTAGGCGCCATAAATTGATTAGTTTCGGAGACCATGGGATGACAAAATTTCGCCCAGTGGGTGGAGTTAAAAACATTGTGATCCTAGAAGTGAAAAGAGGTCATTCCTCCTGTATTTATAGAAGAAAAATGGAGAACTCGACACTCGGGTAGACAGTTAAGTAAGACAGACGGAGAAACACTGTAAGATCGATAGTAAAGAACTAATTACGGTTCGTTTAACGTTGCGAAGCCCCAGTTGTACTCGCCTAAGTCTTGTTCCCGAAACACTCGTTTTCCTGACTGTTGTAATGAAATATTTCCTGACCGTATCGTGCAAACACGAGCCTCCCTTTTGCTTTGCGTGTTTTGTTTGTTGGAATTAAACATTTATTTTTGTTTACGTGATTCCACTCAGTCCTTTCTCAATCATAAAGCCTTCGGTAAGACCAGCAAAGTCAGAATACTTTTTGAGTATCTTTGGAGTCAGATATGAGATTAACGCCACCTATCACCTCACTCGCGCGACTTGAGGGACCTCTCCCAAATATCCGTGACATTAATTCCCTTCCCTCTATATTCCGGGTGACGGTCAATAATAATATACATCAGCCGGTTGCACCTTTTCCCTATAAACAGGGCACCTACAACAAACGTAACCCCCATAAACTGGTGATCCCGGAGTGACCACAAGCATTCATTAAAATAATGTTTTTCATATAATGGAGGGAAATTGTTAAGTATTACATTTAATGTATTGTTTATTTAAATAAGTTATCCAATCCCATTTTCTATAATGCTATATAAATTCTTCAGTCCCGTTTTTTATGCGGGAGCTGTGAGGTGTGGGTAATAACGGGCAATTCAGCTGTGCCTGCACTAGAATAAACATGTATGATAAAGGTAAAGAGTACAATCATTCAGTGTGGTGTATACAACATTAACATAGCTGGTGTTCTTATGGTGATCGGTTTATGTAATAGGTAGACTACTGGCACCAAGTTGCAGGATTCAATAGCCCAGCAAGAAACTCCAAAAAATGGACGCGCGGTGGTCTCATTAAATCTTAACGCGCGGGAAATACAAAAAAGGCGAACGCTAGAAAAGGGATAAAAGGACAAGATACCTAAGTCAACAAGAGGAAACGAATAAACAAACAATTTATGTCTATGGATAAAATTATTTGAAGACGGAAGTCTACGGAACACCTGAGTAAACACAAAGTCCAACAAGTTCAGATACACGGCCGTTCAAAACTCTGCCCTGAGGGGGTGAAACTAATGAGCCCCGACGACAGATTTATCCCGGAGTCGAATCTAGGCCACGCCCCCTGGAAATGAAACTGTATATATATAGGCGAGTAATGAGAGGAATAGGAAAGTTAAGACTTAAGAATATTATTGTCATTAGGTATTATCATACCAGTATTAGCGTTTACGGAACCCCTTTTAAATTCACTAAGTCTTGTCGCTCCAGAATTTAATACTTCGCGTTGAGTATATATAGACTGATAGTCGCCCGCAAAGTAACTTCGTGACGTGACGCTTGCCCAGTCAATAGGCCAATATTAGAATGAAATATATATTTTCGAAACGTCCTTCCTTACCTCAATTATTCCAAACCTTCAATAAGCCCAGCAAAAATCAGAACATTGGGAAGAATTCATCTTTGTCGTCAGATACTTAATTCCTTATTCATATAAATTGGTAACCCTCATTACTAGTACCTCTATATCCAACTGTACAACACGCACAGGCATTACCCCACTAAAGATTTTTGGATTCAAAGATAAATAAACCTTTTCCAAAATATTTGAGGCCTTGGTAATTATTTCAAGAGGAGGGGAAAAAGAGAAACTCTACTATGAATGAACATAAATATTTGTAAACACCAGCAACTCGGAACACGTCGATTCCTCAAATTGGATTGAAAATATGCCAAATTTTGAAGACTCGGTAGACTGCACAATTTGATCATTGTTGTCAGTGGCCATATCGTTGCTTCTCCTTTTAATAGTAGTTCGATAGCTAAACTGCTCCAAGCCTTTGCTCAAATCCATTTCCTAACACAATTACAACCATTTTGAGAGCTCTGTCTTTAATCAAAGTTTCACCAATTGTGTGTTTTTTTCTGCTTTGTTATTTCCATTCTTACGCCATAAGAAATTTCGGTAACCTTCTGGTTCACTTGTTGGAATCCTTTCCCCAACCCCTTCTCATGACGTTCAGAAAAAGATTTTGTCCTTGTCTTGAGGAAGAACATTCGGAAAATTTGCTTTAACGTTGTTCGTTTCATGGAATCATTTAAAAAAAAGCTTGTGAAGTACAATATTTACCTTCTTTTTTAAAATTTAATCTGCAACATGGCTGTAATAAGAAGTATGCAGGGTCGGTGCCGCACACAAAAAGCATAAAATGCACAAATATGGTTCATGGTAGCACTAAAAAAAAAAAAAATCGCAATATGCAGGTATCATTGAGAGTGCAGAAACATAAAAAAACACCCATAAAAGTAGCAAAAAAGGGAGATAAATTAGTTGGGAGAAAATCCAACGTGAACTCTCAATAGCGAAGATCATTGAGGAATTCTTAGAACTGGAAGCATGAAACGCGCGTGTCCTGAGGGTGGGGGTGGGATATGTGCGACCATGAGGGAGCATAAGTGCGACAACTCTGTCTGTGGGTAAGCTATTTTGAACCTTACTTTCCATGAAATTGTGGTCTAAAATCCAGTAGGCCCCTAATCTGTCGATCCAATTCCCACCTTTAAATTATGAAATTCCCTCCCTCTCTAGGTGTGAGCCCTGCCATATGTAAACTATACCCAAGGTATACCTTCTCTACTCTCGATCCGGTCCATTATTCTCTTTCTCAAGGTCCGGCCTAGTTGAATCATCCAACCTTGTACGTGCCTACACTCAGTGAAACCACGGGTTTGGCCTAAGACGAGGGCCCCTTTCGGTGTCACTAAAGTGTAAAATACACGGCACAATAGTCCCCTAGATATAAGCGGGGACTGAAATAGCGTGCATAAAACTGCCCACCCCAGACAGCGGAGTCTCTCACAAGTTTGAATAATCACTTGGCAGGAAAGACTCATGAGCCCGATCGTACTCCTGGGCGAAATCATCATGAAAGAACTGAATCCCTTAAAGAAAGAGAAAAAAGTAAAAGCAAACTAAGGCTATGGGGTCCCCTTCCTTCCTAGAGCGCCCATGAGATGGTTGGGGCATTCACCATTTTCGGCAGAGGACCATGCCGAGGCAGGTCCATCCACTCTAAGGGTACCTTTCCCATCTAAGAAAGAATAATAAAAAAACTGACATCGCGGGTTGTTGTTTCCTATTATTGACATATTGCCAGACGTCTTCGAACCCACGGTTTTAAACGCTTCTTGGTAAATTTTTTGACTAGCTGAAAAAGATTGTTCGCTAGGCATAAACACCGCAGTCATCGTGAGTTACTTGCTTCGTTTCTTGGGAGGGGGTCGGAAGCAACTCGCTTTTTGCACGTGACCATTCTGGTTAATGTGACTAATCCCGCCCAGAGTGCCTAATTAAGTATTTTGGTTAAACCCAATGATATATATCTGTTCGGGTGATCCGCACACTCAGCCTTGAACTCTGTAAAGAAGTAGGCTATGTCAGTACTGAACAGCTGGTCGACCAGACAATAGTCAGTGTTGAACGTGTAATGAAGAAGGAAAGGGAAGCCTGGAGACCTACCTTGACGATCTTCGTCATTTTCGACCAAAAATGGCTCCCTGAGTCGATGCGTGCTGACTGGTATTACTATCGGGGGAAAGCATTCTAGATGCTACGGCGTAAATGTTATTATTGTCACCATTGATGCCAGACTAATATATTTTGTCGATGCACAAAGAAGAATCAACCCCAAATTTATTAACCTTCCCAAGGCTGTGCATGATAAATATACGAGTAATAAGGGCACAACTAAGTGCGTGAATTATGGCAGATAGCACTTTGCTTACTCTAACAATTGTGATTCGTATATGGTCGAAAAAGAGGTCCTTGTCGTCCACTCTGTGGACCGTATCTCTTAACCAGAGGCTAAGTAGATTGTTCTGTTATAGTAAACGCAACAAGGTACATCCTAGACCAGGCTATCCTATAAAGCCTCCTCCAGTCTTGCTTCTTCAAAGCCTATAGGCGCAGTAGTGCCAGTGCCCATTCGGAATCCTTCAGCGGGTTATACTTCTCCAGATCCCACTTGCAGCCAAAAAAATTCAAGTCATGCTCCAGCCAATTGTAGGGTTCACTACCCCGCATGTCCGCTTCGAAACTCCCCCGAAACCTCTACTCTCCCCAATTGAGTCGCTTGACTCGTATTATTATTATTATTATTATTATTATTATTATAATTATTATTATTATCCTTTTCTTCTTCCGCTAACGCCTACTTCGTCTTCTGTACCAATTGACTTTCACCCTGCATCGTCCTTCCATCTACATTTGTTTGGCGATCTCGGTGTATCAGAGCTGTCCGTCAGGGGGCGCGACCCCATGCCTGGGTCCTGCCTGTGTTTGTTGGTGGGTGCCTGAGCCAGAGTGGCGCTCTTGGGGGTCTTTGCTTTCCCAACTGGTAAATTTCCGAGGCTGGCCGGCCATATTTAAAACAATGGTTGGGTCAGGGGTCGACGGGCTTACCCTCCTGGTTGGGCCGGCGCTCCGAGTAGGTGTCTCGACGGTAGACAGTGACTCCGCTGTGCGAGTTCGCACCCCCTCTTATACTCTACTTCATATGGGTAATAATAAAAAAAATATCTCCCAGAAGTCTGCCTGGTTCTCGTACTACGCCTGTCAATAAGTCCTCTTTTCCACGCTTGTTAGATCTCTTCGTAGAAGAGATAGATCCTGATTTGGATTAACCGCGTTTTCTGGTGCTGAATTCCAGTTCCTGTCTCCGCTTTCTAAATTGGACGTGTTTGATTTGAATGAAGAGTTCGAGTCCTGCTGTGGTGAACCCAGCCGTATATGAGCCCGTAGTAGTGGGGATTTAATGGTTGAAGTATCTTCGCGAGAGAAGTGTGGGACAGTGCGGGATTGGTATTCCTTTTCGGAGGTCCCGGTTTCGGTTGTGCTCCCCCATCCTCCCACTCGCCTTAATTTTGTTAAGGAAGTGATTTGCTCCAACAAATTACTGAAATATGATGGCTCGAGACTAAAGGATAAACTTTCGTCCCAGAGGGTTACGGACGTTTATAGGGTGTCTAAGTCTGTTGGTCCCGCTAAAGTTCCTATGAGAGTCAGGATCTGCCCCAGTTTGTTCGTGCTGGTTATCTTCGTGTCCCGTTATATTGAGCTCCCCAGACATTGTTATATTTGCCACCAGTTTGGCCATATGAGCAGCAATTGTAGGCAGGCTCATCGCTGTGTGGCCTGTGCGTTGGCGCACTATTACTCCTCCTGTGGGAATCATGAATGTTGCGCCAATTGTGGAGCTTCCCATAGCGCGGCTTCGCGTTCTTGTCCCATATTCCTTTTTGAGAAGGAGGTCCTGGCTCTGCTGGACTCCCTCGGGCCCAACTTCCGGGAGGACCGTCGTAGGGTGCAAGTGCAGCTCGCCCCCTCCGTCTGTCTCTTCTCTAACTTTCTCCGGGAGGCGGATTCCCGACGTCCTCCTCCCGGTCGTCCCACTCCTGATTTGTCTTCTCCTCGCGGTCCCTCTGTTGCTCCCTCTCATTTGCCTTCGCTCCTCCCTCGCGGTTCCTCTGTTGCGCCCTCTCCTTTGCCTCAGTGCAAACGGAAGGGTTCTTCCTCACCCTGTTTGGAGTCCAAGCGCGCTACCTCTGATGAGGCCTGTTTGGTCCCCGAATCGG
This sequence comes from Ceratothoa steindachneri, assembly GCA_963969495.1. Taxonomy (NCBI): domain Eukaryota; kingdom Metazoa; phylum Arthropoda; class Malacostraca; order Isopoda; family Cymothoidae; genus Ceratothoa; species Ceratothoa steindachneri. Next base: position 214,104,074 of record OZ018317.1, read on the forward strand.
TTGTTGGGGCGCCCTCCGTTTTGATGCATTCTCCTCCCCGGTCTCGCTGGCTACACTGTTGGTATCACCGATGTCATTGTGAGGGTAGAAATTCTTCCGGTTCCATCTTCCTTGCCTCCTATCCCTGTTCCTTCTTCTTTGCCCCTTACATCTGTTCAGTCTTTGATGCCTCCTGCCCCAGTTACGTCTCCCTTGCCTCATATCCCTGGTCCTTCATCTTCTTTTGACCCTGTTCCCTCCTCTCCATCTGACTCAATTCCCTCCTTACCCTCTGACCCTGTTCCGTTCTCACCCTCTGTCTATGTTCCGCATTTTGTTCCATCTTATTCGCATCTTAGTTCTCATCCCTCTCTGCTTGATCTTCCTTTCCCCCCAGGCCATGAGCTGTCTGCGTTGGGAGTTTGGTCTGGCTCTCAGCTCTCGCCTTCCACCGTTCACACTGCTAAGTCCGTGCCGAGTGCGTCCCCGACTCATCGCGAGTTGTCCCTTGTCTCATCTAGGTCTTCTAGTCGCCAGGAACCTTCGACGGTTTCTGTCACTAGAATCCCGACGTTGGTGGTCTGTTTGTAAGAAAATAAGCTTCGGACTCGCCCCTTCCCGGTGCTTTTGCACTTCCTGGTGTTTAATTCCCCTCCCCTAACGGGGGCGTGTCCCATGCTGGTGCTTCTCTTTTACTTTCCTCTTCGCTATTTTCTGCGCCACCTCCCCTCCGTACTACCTTGCAGGCTGTCGCTGCGAGGGTTTTTATTTCCAAGCTTTTAACTGTTTGTTCTGTGTACATCCCTCCGGATTTTAATTTGAGTCGGTCTGACCTTTTAGAGCTCACAAGTCAGTTACTTACCCCGTTTTTATTATTTTATTATAATGCTTGCCACCATCTTAGGGTGTGTAGGGAAATCGTCACCCTCCCGTTCTCTCTCAGTGGAGACCCGAGATGGTAACCGCAAAAACATCCGGCCCCAGCACCGTGGGGTCAAACTCGTAACCACAGCGCCTCGCCACTCGTCACTATGAAAAGCCTAAAGGTTGTAAACTGCAAGATCTCCCTTACGAGGGTATATTGAATTTCACTTCAAATAAGAAATTGGAGACGCGTTTCTCTCAAGCTTGAAGGCTAACGGGAGCCGAGGTAAGACTTGGTGAGAAAAACCGTTGGAATAAGAACCCTCCTGGGCCCGTCCACAAGCCCCCCTTCCTCCTACCCCTACCCCAGTGGGGTGAAGAGGTTTAAATAAAAAACACTTAGGAAAAACGAGGTAGAATACGTCAGTCTCCAGGCTACGAAGTCCCCGGATTAAGACCGGGCTACCGAGACTGGACATGTAGAATACTTGTGTCGCCAGACTACGAAGTCCCCTGCAAGAGAGGCAGGGCTACCTAAAGGGCCAAGAAGCAGCTCATCCTCGAGCTAGTCCCTGGTTATCAAACCGAACGTTAAGTTAACTTGGTCAAGTTCAACTTACTCTCGTCAGAGAGACTCGTCATATCCTGGTGCATCCTAAACCCCAGGGATATTCCTCGTCCTTAAGAAATTAAGAAAAGAAGTGAGAAAAGGCTCCCCCTCGAGCCCGTTACCCGGTGGCCACACCAAACTCTTAAGTTAACTTGGTTGAGGAACCAAGTTCCACTTATTCTCGTCAGAGAAACCCCCCTCCGTTATCCTCGCCCTTGAGGAAGACTGGAACTTAGAAAAAGCTCATCCTCGAGTTAGTTCCTGGTTACCAAACCGACCTTTAAGTTAACTTGTGCAAGTTCAACTTATTCTCGTCAGAGAACCCCCCCCCCTCTCCTCGATCCTCACCCTTGAAGAAGACCCCCCTCCGAGTACAGTCCTCTCCCACGAGGAATTAAGTAACGAAGGAGAAAAGCTCCCCCATCGAGCCCGTTACCCGGTGGTCACCCCGAACTCTAAGTTAACTTGGTTTAAGAACCAAGTTTGACTTACTCTTGCCAGAGAGGCCCCGCCTACCTTGGTGCCGCCTAAAGCACCGTGATTGTTCTCGTCCTTGAAGACCCCCCCCCCCATTGAATACCGTGTGGACTCTCATCTGCTACACTCGCCAAAGTACCTCGTGATCTCGACCACCTCCATCTGGCCGGTCGGCACGCGTCTTGGAGACAATAACATTCCTGAGGTATTTAAACTCCAGTAGGGACAATTAGCCTATTTCATGTATATTGAGGTGCGTATCGAATTTAGCCAATTTTAGAGGGTCAAGCTAATTAAAGTGATTATTGTGTATTTTAATATTCGGAGTATTTCTGTGGTTAATGTTTAGTTTTTGTGTAGTAAACTTGTTAAATTTAAAATATGTTTATTTTGGGAATTCTTGTGCGTTTCTCTATATTCTTATGTGTTTGAAACGGCTCTTCCTTAAAAACAACAACATTAGCACTCTTAGAACAAAGCCAACTTCATCAAAGAAGTATATCACGACCACAAAGAATACCACGACAAAAGTGGTGTCAGGTGTGGAGTGATCAAAAGGGGGCATTCTGCTACAGGGTGATGCTGCCCGTAATTTCCGGGGTGGAGTGGTTGAGTCCCTCTTATTATCTGATTCTCTTTGTCTTTTAAATTCCGGCGATTTTACTTCTTTTCATGTTCAAACGGATTCTTTTAGTGCTGTAGACTTGTTTTTATGTTCGCCCGACTCTTTCCTCGATTTACCGGTTTTTATTCAAGAATTTTTATCGTCCCGTAATTTTAACACCCGTATTGGAAATGCTTTCTCAGGCTTGCGGGTTCAAGAGGAGGGTGTTTCCCAGGGGTATGTTTTAAGTGTGACATGTTTTGCTGTTGCCATTAATAGTCTGGTGTGCACTCTTCCGGAGGGGTTTTTGGCTTCTCTCTTCGTCGATGACTTGGCGTTGTTTTGTTCATCTCCCCGCTTGCCTTCTGCTGCCCGTCGATTGCAGTTGGCAATTGATGCCGTATCGGGTCGTGCCGTCTCCAAGGGTCGTGGTGTCTTTGGTCCCCCTCCCCTTTTTGTGGACGGCACGGCGATTGGTTATGTCCCCGTTTTTAAGTTCTTGGGTTTAATGCTTGATAGGAGGCTCACTTGGGTGCCCCATTTGCGTCGCTTGAGGCCTTCCTGTTCGAAGGCTTTGGATTTGTTTCGGGTTTTATCCCACACCACTTTGGGTAGTGATAGGCGCATCTTGTATTCGCTTTATTCAGCGCTGGTTCAATCCAGGCTGGACTACGGTTGCTAGGTGTTTCCTTAGGCCTTGAAGTTACTTGACTCTGTTCGTTGGCATGGGACCCGTCTTAGTAGTGGAGCCTTTCGCACCTCGCCTATCCCTAGCCTCTTTGTAGAGGGTGGAGTGCTTCCCTTGCGATATCACCGGCTGCAGGTGTGCCTACGATCCATGTTTCGTGTTCAGCAGTACCCTTCATCCCCAGTCCATGAGTGCCTTTTAGTCCCGTCCTCTTCGGCATCTTTAGATCGGCGGCCATCTCTACCTCGACCTCTAGGGCTCCGGGTTGGGGACTACAACTCTCCTCCCTGGGTGTTGGCCCTCCCATTCCCGCCGTCTCCGTGTTGGAGCGTTCGCCCTCCTGAGGTTTATTATTATTATATTAGGTGCTTTACCAGCGTAGACACCATAGGGTGATTCAACAGTGAATCTCGAGTAGAATTATGTGGCTAAAATTTCGGGAATATACTCTTAAGAAGCAATCTGGAGTATATAGGGTACATGAAAATAAGATATATCTATTATAGTGAGATCAGAAGCTTTCAGTAAAAGGCATAAAAATAAAATTTAGGTCATATTTAAAATCATAAATTTCTATTAAAAGCATAAATATCTAAATAAATAATAATATAATAGTAATTTAGATATAAAGCAACACATTATAGGTCTCGAAGGAAACCTATGTCTGTTTAATATCGATACAGGGGGCCATATAGATTATTGTACTTGTTCCCCAATAATAAGTCGAGTCTATAAGGACCTGGACCAAAACGTCGTTGACGACATTCCAGATATGATGAGCACTCGATCAAGATATGGTATATATTCAAATTGACTAAACAGTCATCACATAGGGGTCGATGGTGTCGTTCCATATAGTAGCTGTGTGTGAGTTTTGTGTGGCTAATGCGCAATCTACAAAGATTGATCACCCAGGACCTATTTGATGATAGTGGAGAAGCCAGTGGCTAAATAGAACTGCTGACTCCTCGATATTTATTATTAAGGCCAAAGTTTTGCTAAGTCTGCTTCCATCGGGCTGTCTCAGCTCTCTTGATGTGACATTTAAAGTCACTCGGGGGCACATCGATTGCTGAAAGCTGTCCAGTGGTCGCACAATGGCGAATCAATGTGTCCACTGCTTTATTACCTGGCTAACCCAAATGTTCAGGGACCCATCATAGGCAAACTAGACGTAGTAGAGTATATATTCTTCATTGTATTAACTGAATCAGTGGGTTCCAAGTAGGATATTGCTGGATAGCCATTATAGCACTTCTAGAGTCAGTATGAATAGTGACAGGTTGGTCATTATGAAGTGATGCAGCATAATTAAGGCTCTAACAAATGGCGTAGAGTTCTGCCGTAAATACGGTAGCATGAGACTGAATGCGTCGTGTATATGTGAAATTCAAATGTTTATATGCAAATGCCACTCCGTCTTCGACTTTGGATCCATCTGTGTATATTATAAGATACCCATTATGTGCAACACTATGTCTAGTGAAAAATGCGCGAAATACATAGGGGGCAACTGCATTCTTTGGGATATTGTTTAAGTCTTTACAAGTCAAGTTTGTTAAGGAACACAAAGAGTACATGGGAGGTGATACTGTCATAATGTGTGCAAATGAGATTTCAAACAGACTCTCCAATGAGTTCGTCAGTTGAAAGAAACAAGTATGAATAGGATTGAGGATGTGCACATCCTTTTGGCTAGACTCATCTTCATCACCCAAATTTCTCTGCGTTCAGGGAGAGGGTGGATCGGATTGCACTTGATTCGTAGATACGTATTGGGCAGCTTTATATTTCGGTATGTTTCCAGTGGTTTAATCTCTGATTCAGCATAAAGACTATTTAATGGAGATGATCGAAAAGCTCCAGTTGCAGTCCGGATGACTGCATTATGTATTGGTGTTATTCTGTTTAATTCTGTATGAGAAGCCGATGAGTATGCTTCACAACCATATTGTAATTGAGGCTTCAGAAGCATGATGTACAGCCGCAGCAGCGATGTCCGATCTGCTTCCCAGCATCTATGTGAGATATGTTCGCGGAGAGTTAGGGTTTTTTATGCATTTAATTTATCATCAATTTACATCCCAAGAAATTTGTAGACCGGAACATTAGTGATTAGTCTACCATATAGAGATAAATTTGCTGCTATCCTAGGGCATCCTCGCTTCCTGCAGATGTGCATAGATGCAGTTTTCGCGGTAGAAAAGGTAAAACCCGTCTTATTATTCCACTCCTCAAGGTTACGTAGAGCAACCTGAAGACGAAGTTCAAGTCGATGGGGGATTGTACCAGATGAATATATTGGCAAGTCATCAACATACAAAGTTGATGCAATACTGTTGGGAAGAGACCTAGTAATTCCATTAATTGCCAAAATGAAACAGGTACAAGACAAAATACTGCCTTGAGGGACTCCCTGGGTTAACAACTTAGGGTCGGAGGTGGAGCGGCCAATTCGTCTTGGATACTTTTATTATTTAAGAAGTTCTGAATGAAGATGGGCAGATTTCGTCTGAACCCAAAGTCATATATTGTCTGAAGAATACCTCTCCTCCATGCGGTATTGTAGGCTTTCTGTAAATCAAACAATATTACTATAGTGTGCAAACGAGAGTTGAAGGCTGCTATGATATCAGTTTGCAATTGAATCAGGTGGTCTGAGGTACTGCGTCAACGACGGAAACCTGATTGCGCTGGGGTTGAATGGCCTTCCCGTTCAAGGACAGTCATAAATCGACTGTTAACATTTTCTTCATCAACATACACGTACAGTTGGTCAGTGTGATGGGTCTGTAATTCTCTCGAATATATAAATCCTTCCTCGGCTTGGGAATGGACAATACAAATCCCACACCCCAACTCCGTGGGTAAATTCCCTCTGCATATATTCTGCTGTATGCTCCAAGAGCAATTCTCCTAGGGATGGGTGAGTATGTTTGATGAAAGTATATGTAATACCATCAGAGCCAGGACTACTGTCATGTGTCATTGACAAAGCAGATGCGAATTCACAATAAGTGAAAGGTAGATTGTGAATGGAAGGAAAGTAGAGTAAACTCAACAGTTTCTTTATGTCGTTTAAAGGCGTCAGAGTAATTATGATCACCAGATCTATTGCTAAAATAATGTGCAAAATAATTTGCCACAGGGGCATGATGACGTATGAGGTCTCTATCAGGAGAACGTAGTACTGGAGTAGGATTTTGAGTAAATTTACCAAATATTTTGCTAATACGTTTCCATACTTGATGCAATGACAATCGGGACGTAATTGAGGATACATAATTTTTCCATGATTGCTGCTGAGCTTCCTTAAAAACTTGACGAAAAAGTGCTTTGGCTCTAATATAGTTAATTTTAGTTTCCACTGAGTGGTTCCTTTTCATAGCCCTCTCTGCTCTTAGGCGAGCACGACGTGCTTGCTTACATTCATTCGTAAACCAGGGAACTGGAGTTCGTCCTTTCAATCCCGACTTTGTGTAGCAGCTGAAATGAAAATTGTAACTATGGTATCCATGTGGACATTTATATCCACAATATCATCAGCTTTCAGGACTGTATGTGTTGCAGCAAAAATTTATTCCAATCAGCTTTTTCAATATTATAGCTATCATAGCTGTCAGCTATGTTTGCAGGATCTGTGAGGTTCAATTTAATCGGGTAATGATCACTCCCATGCAACTAGGAGATAACTGAGTATTCAAAATCAAGAATGCTATTTACTGAACAGATAGCCAAGTCTATCATGGAAGAAGTATTGGTTTGGATGTGGAAGTGAGTGGGAGTATTATCACTTAAGAGTGGAATCGGGAGTGTAGTCAGTAGTTGTTAAAATGATCGTCCACGATCATTATAAGTCATTTCACCCCATAAGGGGCTTTTTGCATTCATATCTCCAAGAAGAATAAAAAGTGCTGGTAATTGGCTTATTAGATGTCCAATGTCAGCTGTAGCAACGTTGACATGTGGTAAGTAGAGTGAACAGACAGTATAGGTTTTATTTAGATGAACTTGTACTGCTACTGTTTGTAGAGTAGTATTCAGCACTAGTGGAGCGAATGACAGTCTGTTATACACCAATATTGCTGCACCAAGTTCATGACCATGATTACGCAACGGAGCCGAGATAACCAACTTGTAACCAGATGGCGGATGAATCTGCACATCTGTAATACGTGTTTCATGTAGAAAAATACAGGGCGGTCGAGTTTCTTGTATAAACAGTTTTAAGTCTTGAAACCTGGTACGAAATGATTCCAGGTTAAATTGCAGAATGGTAGATGGAGAGAAGCCTTGAGGCATTATTTTGGTACTCGTAGGTAGGAGAACCTACCTTCATTTGAGCGAGACGGAAGTTGTCTCTTGAGTGCTAATAACTGGGATCTTTTGCACATTACTCTCTGATAGACGAGGAGTAACATGATATTTTAGGGGGAGGGGGAGGGGTTGTGGTGGTTTTTGTAGGCGAAGTAAGGAGACGTTTTTTTTTTTTTTTACTATGAGTAGTACGAGTCTCCAGTTGTAGGGCAGTCTCAGAAGTCTCACTAGGCTGTTTTTTTTTATGTTTCCAGTATTGAAGTTGCATGCTGTTGTGTTTTAGGCGAGCTTGCGTCTGCGACTGTCTTAAGTTGCTGTAGTTCTTTAGGCGGAATAGATATAGTCTTTTGTGATCGTGAAGGCGATCGCGTTTGAGTGTGAGGTTCGTCAGACTTACGCAGATGGTCTTTTAAGAGCTTTTCTGTTTGTTCTGCTTTCTTTAAAATAAGCGATGCATTTATTTTATTTGCACACTTACTTGTGGAGGAGATCCCCTAGTTTACACAAGAGGAGCTAGGTCCTGTTTCACGCTCCACATCTACATCCATGATAGCATCAGAGTGCTGATGCCATCTCTGTGGCGTGGATGTTGAAAGAGTATGTCCAGTGGTTGACGTTGTAGGAAGATTAGGTGTGGTCTTTGCTGAGGCAACTGTACTGTTAATTGCTACATTGCCCTCTTGGGCAGTAGCAGATTATAAAAGCTCATAGATAAGGTGTTAGTCTAAGATTTTAGGGGGAGCTACAAAACGAGGAATTCGCTCTCTCATCTGTAGGTCGAAGACATCTTTCTCACATTTGTATTTTGGACATTGTCTATCATTACTGTAGTGAAGTCCCTTACAATGGAAGCAAGACACCTTACTTGTGCATGCATCCTTGCGATGGCTACCACTACATCAGGCACATATGTCTACCTCTCTACGGCAATGTTTTGCTACATGATCAAAGCGCTGACATTGGTAACACTGGTGCGGGTGGTAGTGGTACTGGGCCACCTCATCCAATACCCAACGAGTGACACGAAGCACTGGCGAACAGGAGTGTAGGTTAAAAGTGAGGATATAAGTGTCGGTTGGTACTAATTGTCCATCTCGTCTCAGTTGTACTCTACGGACATCTGTGACACCTTGATCCTTCAGATGTTCATATTACACCCTTAAGAGAGTTATATTGGTGGTGTGCAGTAACAGTGAGGTGCTTTCCCGCTAGAGACTTTAATGATCTGATCTGGGTGGCCTGCACACTAGTTTGGGCCTCCACTAGTAGAGATCTTTTTGTAGCCTTGGCAATTTTTAATGTCTGGCTAACTTTAGACTGGATGTCTTGATCCAGTTTAATGTTATTTACATCTGTAGCTAACTCTAATTCAGGAAACTGGATGAGGAAGTATTTCTCAAAGTAGGGAGTTGGAGCTGTGACTGCACAACTAAATTCAAAAGTAGTTTGCAGATGATGCTGTCTCTGTCGTCCCTTTCTACGCCTTACTATTTGAATCCAAAGATTCTCAGCTGTGGACCTACCTGGACTATGAGTGAAACGTGGTACGTAAGGTTCCCGTTTTACAACATTTGAGTCTCTAGTGTCTTGGGTAGAGGTGGGCGGAGCCACTGGCTCAGCAATAGATTGTCGTTTGGGACCCTCCCTAAAACCTTCATTATCATTATCATTTATAGTTTCGGCATAGTTATCTGTATTGTTCTCGTCTGTAGAAACCACGGTAGTGCATTCAGTAGGTTCTGCTGCGATATTCTGCATAGAAGTGTGTAGTGTGAACTTTTTAGGTTTGTCAGCAACAATACCAGATGAGCGAGAAGCAACCACCTCATCTGGCCTATCTGCTGTCGCTCCGCTATTAGTAATAGCAGGAACTGAAGGAGCATCCAAATCAAAATCCTTAAGAGGGTCTAGGTTAGTCAGAGAATCAGTCGCTGTGCCAGAGAGATCAGGTTTTTTAAGACTTTCATTGGTGGGCATGGGGACCCTGTTGTGAACGCGGGATGCAAACGCTAATCACTCCCAGCAGTAGCTCGCTCTGCAAGGGGTGAATAAAAGGGCGGCTAAGCCGGCTGCCACCATTCGAGGCGACACCTCTCGCCCAGTGGCCAGGCAGCCCATCAGCATGGCGGATCTACCTTGGGCTCAGTGTAAAATTAATAGGCTAGAGAAATGAAGAAAAGGGATGCGAGAAAGATAAAGGTGGGGCAAGAAGCAGGTAGTTAAAACTCACCGCCCCAAACCGGATCTCAGGGGTAAGGGGACAACGTCCCCTTCCCCCTCAGCCCTGATCCGGGATGGTTGAGTGAGAGAAAGCTTGTTGGTATCTACCCTGTGAAGTTAGAGGCCGGCCAGAGAAAGTTGTGGGAGAGATTGTAGGGAAAGTGAGGAAGCTCGGTGTCAGAAAGAAAGATAAGAGGCTAAGCCAGGGCTGGACGGGGTGCTGAATCACGTCAGCGCGGCGGCCAGGAAGGCAAATCGCCGCGCCTCTTACGGGGACGCAAATTTAAGTTACCCTCGACCGCCTCCCATCTTCTTTTACAAGCAGCCCGGAGAGCTGCCCGTCTTCCTGCCATGTAGTCGGTGTGAGGAAGAGTGAAACGCTGTCCGGTCACCCAGTACTCGCGGACTCTTTGGCGCCCGAATCGGCGCGCTCATTCCTCATAATATTTACATGTCCAGGAACCTAGCAGAAGATAATCTCGACATCCGCACGGCTTGCCAAAACCGTGGCGTTACGAATATCGCAAACCAGGGGATGCGAAGATTCTAATGCCCCCATATCACTCATGGCGCTTTGGGAGTTGCTATAAATCACAATCCGGTCTCCGAACCTGGCACGTCGCGTAATCTCCCGTACCGAGTGGTGTATTGCCACCAGCTCAGCCGTGAAGACAGACGCAGCGCCTAGCAGAGCCCTGCTGACTTGAAACAGAGGGGAGACGACGTGAAAGCCGACCCACTCTTGGAACTTGAAGCCATCCGTATACATTGGCACGGTTCCAGCGTGACACGAGGTGGCTCCAAAAAGGTTGAACGTAATACATCCGGCGCTGTAAAAGCTTTGTAGCATAGGCGTGGCGACAAATAGCCAAAGATGCTACCCTCCAGGGTGGCGTCTTGGGCAGAACCAGGGATACCATTGGCCGGAGAGCTATACCTAGCTCTCGAAGGAGTATTCTAGCCCTAAACCCAAAGGGCTTAGGGTATGACTGGCATCTTTCGGCACCTAGGCACCGTCGAAATCAGCTGCGGATGCAGTGAGAGCTGTTGGCGACTGATAGAGACACCGGGCCCGCGCCTACAGGCGAATAATGCACTGTGCACGGCGTAGAGCGAGTGGCATCTCCCCAGCATCGACAAGTAGGCTCTCAATGGGGGAAGTGCGGAAGGCACCGGTCGCCAGGCGAAGGCCGGTGTTGTGGATCGATGGATCGAGTCCACCTTCCGCAATACACGCTCAGCTGCGGATGCATAAAATTAATATCCGTTGTCTAGCTTTGAACGAACAAAGGATCAATAAAAAAGTAAGGCAGTAGCCCTATCAGCGCCCCAAGCGCTGAACATCACGTAACGGAGAATGTCCGTGGCGCGGGGACAAAAGACTCTAAAGCTGCGGAGATGAACCTTGCAGGTGAGGCGTCGGTCGAATACAAGACCAAGGAAACGGTGCGATTCAACCACTTCAAGGCGTAACCCATTAAGAAACAAGTCTGGGTCAGGGTGGAGCCGTGGATGGCGGCAGAAGTGCACCACTTAGTCTTGGAGTCGACGCTCCAGAGTTGGCATCTGAGCCGCGCTAAAAGAGATCGACTGGTAGTCCACGTAGAGCGTAGCGAAAACATCTTCCGGCAGCACCGAGGTGATGCCGTTGATGCTCAGGGCAAAGAGTGTGACACTGAGGACACTTCCCTGTGGGACACCCTCTTCCTGCTCCATTGGGCCGGAGAGGGACCCTCCACCCCCTTACGCGGAATCGACGATCTCGCAAAAATTCAGATATAAAGATTGGGAGGCGTTCCCTCGCTAACATCGTGTGGAGAGTCACCGTGGTACCGTATCGCCATGCGGTATCATAAGCCTTCTCCAGATCAAAAAACACCGTAGCGTAGTGCTTTCTACAAATGAAAGCCTCGCAGACGGCATTTTTCAGTCGGAGCAGAGCATCCGACATGGAGTGGAACTTGCGGAAGCCGCACTGTGCAGAAGACAGATGGCCTCCGCTGCCCAGAAAAAAGGCTAATATAACATTTACTGATTTTTCCATCAACTTGCACACGCAAGAGGTTAGAGAGATTGGGCGGAAAGTGGCCGGAATAGAGTCATCTCTCCCCGGTTTGTGAAAGGCGAGCACAGTAGCGTTTCGGCAGGAATCCGGGAGGAGACCCTCCAACCAGATCCTGTTGAACAATCTAACAGAAAGGCCATGCCTCGCTCACCCAGGTGTCGAAGCATGGCGTACGGAAAATCGTCCGGACCATGGGCGGTGTCCGCGCACGAAGCAAGAGCGGAACGCAACTCACTCACATTAAACCTGTCGTTAAAGGGTTCTCGGCATCTGGAGGTAAAGTCTAGCTGGCGGCCTTCAGCTACATCGCGACGTGCATTGAATGCTAAGAGCAGCTTCCTGGCTCAAGAATGTGGAGAAAGCGATCGCGAAGGATTCTGCCACGAATGCGGGGTTCGAGATTGCGATCCCATTCTCCTGAAAACGGGAGGAGGGTCCTGCGAGAACTTGCCCCGAATCTTTTTAACTCGCTTCCAGACTTTTGCTAGAGGGGTCTTCCCGTTAAGTGAAAACACGTATGCCCGCCAAGAAGAGCGGCGGGCGTGCTTCGAAATATACCGGAACCTAGCCCTGGCCCGACGAAATTCACCGACAGGGAAATCGTTTGGATGGCGCTTATAGCGCATGTAGGCATAACGCTTCTGCTTGAGGGCTGTCTCTCACTCGGCTGACTACTATAGGAGTAGTCGGCGTGCAAAACGGCCAGACCTTTTAGGAATAGTAGCTAGGACGGCGGCGATGAGGTTGCCGGAGAAGAACTCAACGGCCTCATCTACCGACTTTAAATTCCTTGACTGAGATAGAGAATTCAGTCATTTCCTGAAATGCAGGCCACCGCGCCCGCGCCAAGCACCACCGAGGTGGTCTCTCAGGCGGCAGTTGCCCTGAAAATGATATTTGAATGGGAAAGTGATCACTACCATGGAGGTCATCGACCACCCCCCAATCGAAATCAGGCTGTTCATCCGAAGAGCACAAAGATAGGTCAAGGCAAGAAAAGGAAGCGGTTCTCGGACAGTGATGCGTAAACTCATCCACGTTTAGGACACCCATCTCAAGCTCGTCGATCAGGTCGGCAAGTACTTGACCCCGGGGATTGATAGATTAGTTTCTTCAGAGGGGGTGTCTACCGTTTAGATCTCTGAGCAAGAGAAAGGTCGGTAACTGTGTCACTACACGGTGGAAGACCCCCGCGTCGAAGTCGGCTGAGGCTGGAATGTACGCGGAAATAACAGTATACCTCCTATCAAGGTGCAGCTTCACAGCTACTGCCTGAAAGAAGGTATCTAAAGCGAAGAGAAAAATGGAGACATCATGCCGAGTGTAAATCGCACATTCTCCCGCCCGGCTCCCATCCCGTGGTGGTGGGGTTGCAAAATCCTTATACCCCGGGAGGGTGGGCAGGGGGCATGCGCCTAGCATGGTCTCCTGCAAAAGATAGTTAACGGGGAACGGAAGGAGATGAGCCTCCGCAGCTCCCCCCAGTTGGCCCGGAGTCCACGGCAATTCCATTGAAGGAATATACCCTCCAGGCCTAGCTCGGAGAAGATGGGGGGCCCTCTTCGAACAGAAGACCCTCACGAAAATGGCCGTACGCTTCTCGGAGGCAGAACTCCGGGCGCTGTTGGCCGGACAATGCGCTGAAGGCGCTGTCGCCTTCGAGGATTTATTGGGGAGGTTGGGCTCGCCATGCAAGTCTTTTCCTCCCTCCACCTCGAAACCTTAGGCGGGCGAGGGGCCCTCTTTTCGAGGATCAACCGTCTCCGAGCCACCTAGGGCACCACTGTGCGTGAACAAAGGAACCGAAATTCCTTTAGTGCTGTCCAACTTTCGGGGGGGAAGCTTTAAGAACCCCGGAAGATGGCCTGGCAACCAAATTCAGGTGTGTTGCCTCCTGTGAGTCTAACGATTCGGTGGATTTGCATGACCGTTTCACTTTACGGGAAAGGGTTACGCTGGGGAAAGGGGAGGGGACCATTGGTTTTAGCCAGGGCTGGGTGTGGACCCTTTGTGCCACCAATTTTACCAGGGGAGCCCCCGGGGTGAGTAGAACCCGCAGAATGGTTCCTAATGGGCGGGAAAACAACCGTACTCGTAGGTATGGAAGGGCCAGGAACAGAGGGTGTCTTTTTCAACATTGAGGCATAGGGCATTCCGAGTAGCGCCAGGACCAAGCCCTCAGCCTCACGAAATGAGAGACGATCCTGAGCCTAAACGGCCAGGGTTTCCTTCTTAAGGAGATACGCACCATATTGCTTCGAAGAAGCGGGGTGAGGCTCTCTACAATTGACACACTTGGCCACATACGATTTGGACTTATCGTGTGTGGCCTTGGAGCAACTTGCACAGGTTTCGGGTGACCCCGACTTTGCACGTCGACAGGAGCGATTAGTATGGCCAAAGCAGTGGCAGTAATAACACCTTCGTGGCAGTGGCACGAATACCGACTCAGGGAGCTTGTTACAGTCGAACGTGAAGAAGAGTGTAGGGGTGGGTCTCGAGGCCCCTCCCTATTTTCTCATCACACGGAAGACCTTGACCGCCTCATGGTCGGCCACCTCTAAGCTGATGTCCTCTATGGAGTAGTCCACGAATTCCTCCGCATAGACCACTCCTTTCACGAAGTTCATAATAGAGTGCGGCGTCACACTCACAGGCGTGCCATCAAGTGTCCGAAGGGCACTAATCATGGCCGCCTCAGAGGGATTCGACGCATTCGCCAAAAGGCTCCCGTCCGACATACGGGTCACCTTCGGCTCTCTACCAATCACACTTACTGAAGCTCTTCTCTGATGGATCATGTTGTCCTTAGCCAACATGCTGCCATCAGTGGAGCGAATAACCCGGAAGCGTTTTAAGCCAGCCTCCAGTTGGCCTTGCCCCACCCCAGGACATCACAGGTCACATTGGCAGCGGTGTCATGAGTAGTCTGGGAGGCACAAGCCTTGACTCCCGCTAGGTTGAATATTATAGCCAGCAGGTCTTTTGAGAAAAGCGACCGATGGGGTCTGTCTTCCCTCTCACCCTTAAGGGGGGTTTGCCCTACCGAGCCGCTTCAATGGGCAGCGGTCGGCTATGGGTTGCCTGCTAGCTTTCTTGACAGTTCCTTTGGAAAGTAAAGGGGAGACTGCCGCTGGAAAGAGGGAGGTGCCCGAAGGCACCTCCAGACAAGGGGGTGAGGCGAAGGAGAAGAGTAAGCCTCCTCTCCGGTTAAAGAGATTTGAAGGGTCCTCTGCGAGAGCACAGGGAGGGGTAAAACCTCCATTGATCGCGAGGGGGGAAAGGCAAGATGTTTTTTTGTTGGATTTTCATCATCGGTCATGGGGACCCTATTCTTACTGCGGGAAGCAAACGCTAATCACCCCTCGCAGTGGCCAGCTCTGCGAGGGTGCGTATGGGGCTGGCAGAGCCAGGTGCCGCCATTTGAGGCACCCCCCCCGTCCCGCCTGGTGACCTGGCAGCTCTTCGGCATGGCGGCTCCACCTTAGTCACGGCGTAAAAAAATGGATAGTGAAGTGAGAAGGAAAAGGGATGTGAGGAAGGTATGGGTGGGAATGAAGCAGGTTGTTAAAAACCCACCATCCCAGACCGGAGCTCAGGGGTTAGGGAACATTGCTCCCTCCTCCCTCCTCCCTCAGCCCAGATCCGGGATAGTTGGCTGAGAAGAAGGTCTTCATCTCCCCTTTGAAAATAGAAGCCGACCAGAGAAGTTGTGGGAGAGGTTGTATGAAAATCGACGAAGTAAGGGAGAAATACAGGCTGTCTGAAAGAAGGAGAAGAGGCTAAGCTAGGGCCGGACGAGGCACTGAGTCCCGTCAGCACGGCGGCCAGGAAGGAAAATCGCCGCGCCCCTTACGGGGTCAAATAATAAGAGGACCTCAACCACTCCGCCCCAGGGATTACGGCCAGTATCACTCCAAGTTGGGTGGCGAGCATTATAATCACCAAGTAATAAAAACATGGTAGGTAACTGACTCAAATTAAAATCCAGGGGGATGTACACGGAACAAATAGTTGGAAAAAATACCCTCGCATCAACAGCCTGCAAGGTGAAGACTTTAAAAATGAAAGAAAAATGGTAACACATTGGCGCCATGAGAATCTTAAAAGGTCAAAGAAAAGATTTTAAGACATTATCTTAATAAAGACATGAAAACATAAAAAGAAATAAAAAGTACATTAGTTATTGAAGACCTTAAAACATTAGAGACATAATGGAGAACAAGCTCCATAAGGACTAAAAAATAAAAAATATGGTAAGACATTAGCTTCATGGAAAACATAAAACAGTAAATGTTGAGACATTAACCACTTGAAAACCTTAAAACAATAACTACATTGGTAAGAATTAACATCATAAAAACCCTAAGAAACCTAAGAAAAAAATTGCTAAAATATTAGCTTCATTAAGACCTTAAAACTTTAAAGTAAAAGGTGATTGGCTTCATTAAGTTCATAACAAGATAGGACGTTCCTTTGTTTATATAATAATTAATGTTACATAACACTATATAATTGTTACATAAACACTATATAAATGCATTGTGATTACAAAACTAACTACACAGGGCCTCACAACAAACTGAATACAAAGGGGCCCACATCAACACAAATGAATGAGGCCCAACATAAGCACTTATAATGCATTGTGATTATCTCAAGGCTAAATGATCAGGGCATCACTTCAATATTAAATTACCAGACTAAATAAACAAATGATTAGAGAGCGAACATAAACACTTATGAAACAGTGCGATTACCTTAAGGTGATCAGGGCCTCACCTTAATATAAAATTACAAGAGTAAATAAATAAATGATTAGAGGGCGAACATGAACCCTTATAAAGCAGTGTGATTACCTTAAGGTGATCAGGGCCTCACCTTAATATTAAATTACAAGACTAAATAAACAAATGCTTAGAGGGCGAACATAGACACTTATAAAGCAGTGTGATTACCTTAAGGTGATCAGGGCCTCACCTTAATATTAAATTACGAGACTAAATAAATAAATGATTAGAGGGCGAACATAAACACTTATAAAGCAGTGTGATTACCTTAAGGTGATCAGGGCCTCACCTTAATATTAAATTACAAGACTAAATAAACAAATGATTAGAGGGCGAAGATAGACACTTATAAAGCAGTGTGATTACCTTAAGGTGATCAGGGCCTCACCTTAATATAAAATTACAAGAGTAAATAAATAAATGATTAGAGGGCGAACATGAACCCTTATAAAGCAGTGTGATTACCTTAAGGTGATCAGGGCCTCACCTTAATATTAAATTACAAGACTAAATAAACAAATGCTTAGAGGGCGAACATAGACACTTAAAAAGCAGTGTGATTACCTTAAGGTGATCAGGGCCTCACCTTAATATTGAATTACGAGACTAAATAAATAAATGATTAGAGGGCGAACATAAACACTTATAAAGCAGTGTGATTACCTTAAGGTGATCAGGGCCTCACCTTAATATTAAATTACAAGAGTAAATAAACAAATGATTAGAGGGCGAAGATAGACACTTATAAAGCAGTGTGATTACCTTAAGGTGATCAGGGCCTCACCTTAATATTAAATTACAAGACTAAATAAATAAATGATTAGAGGGCGAACATAAACACTTATAAAGCAGTGTGATTACCTTAAGGTGATCAGGGCCTCACCTTAATATTAAATTACAAGACTAAATAAATAAATGATTAGAGGGCGAACATAAACACTTATAAAGCAGTGTGATTACCTTAAGGTGATCAGGGCCTCACCTTAATATTAAATTACGAGACTAAATAAATAAATGATTAGAGGGCGAACATAAACACTTATAAAGCAGTGTGATTACCTTAAGGTGATCAGGGCCTCACCTTAATATTAAATTACGAGACTAAATAAACAAATGATTAGAGGGCAAACATAAACACTTATAAAGCAGTGTGATTACTTTAAGGCGATCAGGGCCTCACCTTAATATTAAATTACAAGAGTAAATAAATAAATGATTAGAGGGCGAACATAAACACTTATAAAGCAGTGTGATTACCTTAAGGTGATCAGGGCCTCACCTTAATATTAAATTACAAGACTAAATAAACAAATGATTAGAGGGCGAACATAGACACTTATAAAGCAGTGTGATTACCTTAAGGTGATCAGGGCCTCAGCTTAATATTAAATTATAGGAGTAAATAAATAAATGATTAGAGGGCGAACATAAACACTTATAAAGCAGTGTGGTTACATTAAGGTGATCAGGGCCTCACCTTAATATTGAATTACAAGAGTAAATAAATAAATGATTAGAGGGCGAACATAAAAACTTATAAAGCAGTGTGATTACCTTAAGGTGATCAGGGCCTCACCTTAATATTAAATTACAAGAGTAAATAAATAAATGATTAGAGGGCGAACATAAACACTTATAAAGTATTGTGATTATCTTAAGGTAAAATGATCAGGGCATCACTTCAATATTAAATTACAAGACTAAATAAACAAATGATTAGAGAGCGAACATAAACACTTATAAAGCAGTGTGATTACATTAAGGTGATCAGGGCCTCACCTTAATATTAAATTACAAGACTAAATAAACAAATGATTAGAGGGAGAACATAAACACTTATAAAGCAGTGTGATTACCTTAAGGTGATCAGGGCCTCACCTTAATAGTAAATTACAAGAGTAAATAAATAAATGATTAGAGGGCGAACATAAACACCTATAAAGCAGTGTGATTACCTTAAGGTGATCAGGGCCTCACCTTAATATTAAATTACAAGAGTAAATAAATAAATGATTAGAGGGCGAACATAAACACTTATAAAGCAGTGTGATTACATTAAGGTGATCAGGGCCTCACCTTAATATTAAATTACAAGACTAAATAAACAAATGATTAGAGAGCGAACATAAACACTTATAAAGCAGTGTGATTACCTTAAGGTGATCAGGGCCTCACCTTAATATTTAATTACAAGAGTAAATAAATAAATGATTAGAGGGCGAACATAAACACTTATAAAGCAGTGTGATTACCTTAAGGTGATCAGGGCCTCACCTTAATATTAAATTACAAGAGTAAATAAATAAATGATTAGAGGGCGAACATAGACACTTATAAAGCAGTGTGATTACCTTAAGGTGATCAGGGCCTCACCTTAATATTAAATTACAAGACTAAATAAACAAATGATTAGAGGGCGAACATAGACACTTATAAAGCAATGTGATTACCTTAAGGTGATCAGGGCCTCAGCTTAATATTAAATTATAGGAGTAAATAAATAAATGATTAGAGGGCGAACATAAACACTTATAAAGCAGTGTGGTTACATCAAGGTGATCAGGGCCTCACCTTAATATTAAATTACAAGAGTAAATAAATAAATGATTAGAGGGCGAACATAGACACTTATAAAGCAGTGTGATTACCTTAAGGTGATCAGGGCCTCATCTTAATATTAGATTACAAGAGTAAATAAATAAATGATTAGAGGGCGAACATAAACACTTATAAAGCAGTATTATTACCTTTAGGTGATCAGGGCCTCACCTTAATATTAAATTACAAGACTAAATAAACAAATGATTAGAGGGCGAACATAGACACTTATAAAGCAGTGTGATTACCTTAAGGTGATCAGGGCCTCACCTTAATATTAAATTACAAGACTAAATAAACAAATGATTAGAGGGCGAACATAAACACTTATAAAGCACTGTGATTACCTTAAGGTGATCAGGGCCTCACCTTAATATTAAATTACAAGACTAAATAAACAAATGATTAGAGGGCGATCATAAACACTTATAAAGCAGTGTGATTACCTTAAGGTGATCAGGGCCTCACCTTAATATTAAATTACAAGACTAAAAAAACAAATGATTAGAGGGCGAACATAGACACTTATAAAGCAGTGTGATTACCTTAAGGTGATCAGGGCCTCACCTTAATATTAAATTACAAGAGTAAATAAATAAATGATTAGAGGGCGAACATAAACACTTATAAAGCAGTGTGATTACCTTAAGGTGATCAGGACCTCACCTTAATATTAAATTACAAGACTAAATAAACAAATGATTAGAGGGCGAACATAGACACTTATAAAGCAGTGTGATTACCTTAAGGTGATCAGGGCCTCACCTTAATATTAAATTACAAGAGTAAATAAATAAATGATTAGAGGGCGAACATAAACACTTATAAAGCAGTGTGGTTACATTAAGGTGATCAGGGCCTCACCTTAATATTAAATTACAAGAGTAAATAAATAAATGATTAGAGGGCGAAAATAGACAATTATAAAGCAGTGTGATTACCTTAAGGTGATCAGGGCCTCACCTTAATATTAAATTACAAGACTAAATAAAAAAATGATTAGAGGTCAAACATAAACACTTATAAAGCAGTGTGATTACCTTAATGTGATCAGGGCCTTAGCTTAATATTAAATTATAGGAGTAAATAAATAAATGATTAGAGTGCGAACATAAACACTTATAAAGCAGTGTGGTTACATTAAGGTGATCAGGGCCTCACCTTAATATTAAATTACAAGAGTAAATAAATAAATGATTAGAGGGCGAACATAGACACTTATAAAGCAGTGTGATTACCTTAAGGTGATCAGGGCCTTATCTTAATATTAAATTACAAGAGTAAATAAATAAATGATTAGAGGGCGAACATAAACACTTATAAAGCAGTGTGATTACCTTAAGGTGATCAGGGCCTCATCTTAATATTAAATTACAAGAATAAATAAATAAATGATTAGAGGGCGAACATAGACACTTATAAAGCAGTGTGATTACCTTAAGGTGATCAGGGCCTCACCTTAATATTGAATTACAAGACTAAATAAACAAATGATTAGAGGGCGAACATAAACACTTATAAAGCACTGTGATTACCTTAAGGTGATCAGGGCCTCACCTTAATATTAAATTACAAGACTAAATAAACAAATGATTAGAGGGCGATCATAAACACTTATAAAGCAGTGTGATTACCTTAAGGTGATCAGGGCCTCACCTTAATATTAAATTACAAGACTAAAAAAACAAATGATTAGAGGGCGAACATAGACACTTATAAAGCAGTGTGATTACCTTAAGGTGATCAGGGCCTCACCTTAATATTAAATTACAAGAGTAAATAAATAAATGATTAGAGGGCGAACATAAACACTTATAAAGCAGTGTGATTACCTTAAGGTGATCAGGACCTCACCTTAATATTAAATTACAAGACTAAATAAACAAATGATTAGAGGGCGAACATAGACACTTATAAAGCAGTGTGATTACCTTAAGGTGATCAGGGCCTCACCTTAATATTAAATTACAAGAGTAAATAAATAAATGATTAGAGGGCGAACATAAACACTTATAAAGCAGTGTGGTTACATTAAGGTGATCAGGGCCTCACCTTAATATTAAATTACAAGAGTAAATAAATAAATGATTAGAGGGCGAACATAGACAATTATAAAGCAGTGTGATTACCTTAAGGTGATCAGGGCCTCACCTTAATATTAAATTACAAGACTAAATAAAAAAATGATTAGAGGTCAAACATAAACACTTATAAAGCAGTGTGATTACCTTAATGTGATCAGGGCCTTAGCTTAATATTAAATTATAGGAGTAAATAAATAAATGATTAGAGTGCGAACATAAACACTTATAAAGCAGTGTGGTTACATTAAGGTGATCAGGGCCTCACCTTAATATTAAATTACAAGAGTAAATAAATAAATGATTAGAGGGCGAACATAGACACTTATAAAGCAGTGTGATTACCTTAAGGTGATCAGGGCCTTATCTTAATATTAAATTACAAGAGTAAATAAATAAATGATTAGAGGGCGAACATAAACACTTATAAAGCAGTGTGATTACCTTAAGGTGATCAGGGCCTCATCTTAATATTAAATTACAAGAATAAATAAATAAATGATTAGAGGGCGAACATAGACACTTATAAAGCAGTGTGATTACCTTAAGGTGATCAGGGCCTCACCTTAATATTGAATTACAAGACTAAATAAACAAATGATTAGAGGGCGAACATAGACACTTATAAAGCAGTGTGATTACCTTAAGGTGATCAGGGCCTCACCTTAATATTAAATTACAAGACTAAATAAACAAATGATTAGAGGGCGAACATAAACACTTATAAAGCAGTATGATTACCTTAAGGTGATCAGGGCCTCACCTTAATATTAAATTACAAGAGTAAATAAATAAATGATTAGAGGGCGATCATAAACACTTATAAAGCAGTGTGATTACATTAAGGTGATCAGGGCCTCACCTTAATATTAAATTACAAGACTAAAAAAACAAATGATTAGAGGGCGATTATAAACACTTATAAAGCAGTGTGATTACCTTAAGGTGATCAGGGCCTCACCTTAATATTAAATTACAAGAGTAAATAAATAAATGATTAGAGGGCGAACATAACCACTTATAAAGCAGTTTGATTACCTTAAGGTGATCAGGGCCTCACCTTAATATTAAATTACAAGACTAAATAAACAAATGATTAGAGGGCGAACATAGACACTTATAAAGCAGTGTGATTACCTTAAGGTGATCAGGGCCTCACCTTAATATTAAATTACAAGAGTAAATAAATAAATGATTAGAGGGTGAACATAAACACTTATAAAGCAGTGTGGTTACATTAAGGTGATCAGGGCCTCACCTTAATATTAAATTACAAGAGTAAATAAATAAATGATTAGAGGGCGAACATAGACACTTATAAAGCAGTGTGATTACCTTAAGGTGATCAGGGCCTCACCTTAATATTAAATTACAAGACTAAATAAACAAATGATTAGAGGTCGAACATAAACACTTATAAAGCAGTGTGATTACCTTAAGGTGATCAGGGCCTCACCTTAATATTAAATTACAAGAGTAAATAAATAAATGATTAGAGGGCGAACATATACACTTATAAAGCAGTGTGATTACCTTAAGGTGATCAGGGCCTTACCTTAATATTAAATTACAAGAGTAAATAAATAAATGATTAGAAGGCGAACATAAACACTTATAAAGCATTGTGATTACCTTAAGGTGATCAGGGCCTCACCTTAATATTAAATTACAAGAGTAAATAAATAAATGATTAGAGGGCGAACATAAACACTTATAAAGCAGTGTGATTACCTTAAGGTGATCAGGGCCTCACCTTAATATTAAATTACAAGACTAAATAAACAAATGATTAGATGGCGAACATAGACACTTATAAAGCAGTGTGATTACCTTAAGGTGATCAGGGCCTCACCTTAATATTAAATTACAAGAGTAAATAAATAAATGATTAGAGGGCGAACATAAACACTTATAAAGCAGTGTGGTTACATTAAGGTGATCAGGGCCTCACCTTAATATTAAATTACAAGAGTAAATAAATAAATGATTAGAGGGCGAACATAGACACTTATAAAGCAGTGTGATTACCTTAAGGTGATCAGGGCCTCAGCTTAATATTAAATTACAAGACTAAATAAACAAATGATTAGAGGGCGAACATAGACACTTATAAAGCAGTGTGATTACCTTAAGGTGATCAGGGCCTCACCTTAATAGTAAATTACAAGACTAAATAAACAAATGATTAGAGGTCGAACATAAACACTTATAAAGCACCGTGATTACCTTAAGGTGATCAGGGCCTCACCTTAATATTAAATTACAAGAGTAAATAAATAAATGATTAGAGGGCGAACATATACACTTATATAGCAGTGTGATTACCTTAAGGTGATCAGGGCCTTACCTCAATATTAAATTACAAGAGTAAATAAATAAATGATTAGAAGGCGAACATAAACACCTATAAAGCATTGTGATTATCTGCTGGTGCTGTGCCTCACTCTGTTCCTTTAGTACAGTAAATCTTTCCCAGATTAATGTAAATAGTATTAGTAATAAGTTAACTTTAGTTTCTTACTTCGTGTCACACAATAAGCTTGATATTTTAGCTATTACTGAAACATGGCTCCTTTCTTTTGTTACCATTCCTAACTATAGCATTGTGCGTAAAGACACTTCAGAGGGTGCTGATAAGCATGGTACCTGCCTTTACATAGGTAACACCATGGCATATATTGTGCTTGACCTACCAGTCAGTAATTTGGTATGAGTCTACCCCCTCCCCCCATAGAGTTCATATCCTAGTAGCTTATCGCCCTATCTCTAATTCCCACCTTCATAATGGTGAGCTTAAGTCATTCCTAGTCGACTTAGCTCCTGGTAAGGAATTAATCCTTATGGGAGATTTCAATCTGCCAAGCATCGACTCGTCTGGTGACGTGCCCATTGCTTCCACTGCCTATGACGCATCCTTCCTTGACTGCTTTATGTCTCTAGGTTTTCAAAATGGGTGACTGATCCTACTAACATAAGAGCAGACACCACTCTCGACTTGGTCTTCACTGCTGAACACGACACGATCACTCATGTACAATTCCATCCTCTCTTACCCAACTGTGATCATCTACCTGTATCCTTTAACTATACCTTTCTTGGTCTCACTCCAGCCCAGACTCTTAAGACAATTACACTATGACATATGGGTAATTATCGAGTCAGGAATAATGCACTACTGGAGTTGGACTTTGACTATGAGTTCTCAAGTAGGTCTGTGGTGGCTGCGTACAGTAGATTTTTAGAAATACTACAACTAATGATTTCTCTGTACGTCACTAGTAAAGTGATCTGGGGCCGCCCTGGGGTGTCCTGGAAATCTAAACCACCAGCTGATCTGGTTAGGAATAGTCATAATGCCTGGGTTCATTATAGGGCAATGCGACAGTCATGGGGCAGGAACTCAGATGTTGCCCAAAACGCATTGTCCTCCTTTCTGGATGTAAATTTTGAATACAGAAATTAATCTTATCAGTCACAGAAAGCTCATGAATCTCACCTAATATCTAACCTAAAGGCTAAGCCTAAGCTGTTCCATGCTTATATCCGCAACAAGAAAGTAGGATGACCCTCTATAGGATCCCTTAAGCAACCCTCAGGTGAAATTTGTCTTCCAACTAAGAAATGGCTGATCTGTTTACCAAGGCGTTCTCTTCTGTATATTCTACCAGTACCCCTGAAAATCGAGTGGAACACCAGAGCTTCGCATGACACCTGAGTAAATAAGTTATAAATCTGTCTGATGTTGTCAATGCTCTGCATGATCTCAACCCCTCTAGCAGTATGGGGCCTGATGGAATCCTCCCTGTTTGTTCAAACACTGCTTTTCATCCCTTTCATACTCACTTCTCTGGCTCTTCCATAAATCACTCCAAACTGGAGAACTCCCATCGGTCTGGAAGTCTTCCTTAGTAGTCCCCATCTTCAATAAAGGTGTGCGTACTTCCCCCCTAAATTACAGACTGATCTCATTTCGGTGTTCTGAAACTCTCTCGAGCGTATTATTGTAAACAATTTGACATTTTTCCTTGTGGATAACATGTTATCTATTAGATTCTAACCAGTTTGGCTTCCGCAAGGCTCACTCGGTTGATGATCAGCTGCTTGCAACATATGATGATGTTACCTGCTGGCTTGACCAAGGGCACATGGTCTACCTCATATTGTTCGACTTTAGTAAGGCATTCGTCCTTGTCAATCATAACCTCATGATCAGCATGCTCTCCCAACTTGGTATAGGGGATCCCTTATTCTCTTGGATATATAGATTTCTGAGTGGTAGAGTAATGAGGGCTATGGTTGGGGGTTTGAGAGTGATTCTACTTGTGCTACTAGTGGAGTTCTCCAGGGGTCTGATAATGGACCAACCCTATTTCTCATTTATATTAACTTTGTGGCTCATGGTTTGACCTGTAAATACAAAATTATCGTCAATGGTCTGAAAATATACTTATACCTTCTCTTACACTGTTAGATATTACTTTCATGCAGAGAGATGTAGACTTACTGGTTTTGGGTGCGGAATCATGGGGTCTCAGGCTCAACTCAGACAAGACGTGTTCTTAGGTTCTGCCGGGGATCTGCTCCTAATCTTGGCCCATACTGTGACTACTACATTAGAGGTAATCCTCTACCGTTTGTACATTCTGCATCTGATTTGGGGGTTCAAGTGGATATTTCTTTAAAATTTCATCTTCACATAAGCTCTCTTGCAAATAAAGATGCAGGCATCGCGTCGAATTTAGTTAAGAACACAGTTAACCGTAAGCCTGAGTTTATGGAATCTCTTCTCACCTCTAATATCCGTCATGTGTTGGAATTTAGCTCAGTTGTTTGGCACATTGGGTATGTGGGCGCCACTGACATGCTTGAGAGAGTGCAACGACGATGGACTAATGAAATTGTTGGACTTTACATCTTGACTATGCCTCCCGTCTGGATGCCTTGAGTCTCTTCTCTGTGCATGCCAGGCTGCTCAGAGCTGACATGATCAAAGTCTGGAAGATTTTTAATGACTTATCTCTTGTGAAACCCTCTGAGTTGTTTCCCCTCCAGACCCCCTCTAGAACCCGCGGTAATTCGCACAGAATATTCCTGTTCCACAGCAACATAGAATTACGCAGGCGATATTGTCAGTAAGAGTGATTGTCTTGTGGAATAGCCTGCCAGATGGAGTTATCCTGTCAACTGTATTTAAGAGTAAACTAGCGGACCATCTCGATCAAAATCTATACGTATATTAACCCCCTACACAGTAATAACAATGTATTCACATATAATATTTATACTTAACTATTCTAATTGTAATACTATAATCTAGTCATACCTTAGTGCAATCAACACTCCTTCCAGCAGATACTCATAAGTTTTAATACAATAGCAAATTCTTAACCTTCATTCTGCTGGCATGTTGGCACTTATGGGGGTTCCCCTCTGGTGCAACCCATCCAGGTAAGATATATCTTAAATGATCAGGTCATCACTTCAATATTAAATTAAAAGACTAAATAAACAAATGATTGGGAGCCCAACATAAACACTTATAAAGCATTGTGATTATCTTAAGGATAAATGATCAAAGGCTTACTTCAATATTAAATTACAAGACTAATTAACAAATAATTAGAGGGCCAACATAAACACTGAGAAGCAGTGATTATCTTGAGGTTAAATGCTCAGGGCCTCACTTCAATATTAAATTACAAGACTAAATAAACAAATGATTGAGGGCCCAACATAAGCACTTATAGCACAAGAGATAATTATCACGAAGATGGCACTCGGCCCACCCCTGGGTACTTCAAAAGTCGACCGCCAGGAAGGAGGGTAGCGGTACGGGAGCTTCTGCACCTTGGCCCTAAGCAGGGTGCATTGACAGGTCAGTTCCCTTCAATGGGTGGCCCAGCGCCGAACCCAAATTGGCTCTGTTTTTTGCTCTATGGTCAGCCAATATGATGAGCAGCATATCAGCAAATAGTCTCACCGGCTTCTTTCAAGTAGATATGGAGGAAATATTCCTTCAATGGAATTGCCTTAGACTCGGAAATAAACGGGATGAGCTGCGAAGTCTCCTCTCCTCCCGCTCTATTTTAGCTGTTTAATTTAAGGAGGCTATGCTCGCTAGCTCCCCTGTCCGCCTTGCTGATAGTGGCCTTGCTGATGGGTGCGCAATCTATACGTGATCTAAGTTCTCCATTCTTCTTTTGCCTTTCAAAGTCTCTCTTTAGGTGACAGCAGTTCACATACACCTTCTATGAGATGGGGTTCCTGTGTCGTAAGGTGGTTGCCAAGGCTATTTCTACTTCCTATGGACCTGAACGGTAAACACCCTAGAACCATTTAGTCTTTCTATCTTGCTATGTCTCTGTGTTCTGATGCACAAACGGACTTTGGATGGAAGGTGGTCGATGAATCCCTTCGAAGAAATCCCTTTCCCATTCAAATTTATTTTTAATGACTCCTAACGAGTAAGAAGTTAACTCAGTGGTGCTTGGCATTGATCCTTATTCGAGGAAATGACTGACATATCCAACTGACTCGAGGAAATTAGGTTGGCGTATGAGACCGTTGAGTTTTTATTAAGTACATCCATCACCGCTGGTCTAGTTTCCATTTCAGGAACGTCTGGTCGCTTTTCATGCCCGGCAATTCCTCGTTGGTCCGCCGAATGCCAGACGGAACTCAGTGAGAAGTAATGTCTTTAAGCGCTATGTGCGCCGTCCGTGCGATTTCGCACCATATGAATTTCGTTAGGCAAGGGATATTCCGTTTCGTTTTGAAGCACGCTCGGTACTCTTCATGGCAGGCAAACGTTTCTTCATCAATGGGATGACCTATCTTGAAGACGTGTGGCATGGTATTAATAATATTAAGAGTAAGTGCACCCATGCCCCCATTCCGCTCTACAGGATGTTGGAACCAGTATCTTAGATCATGAATAAATGGCACAATCCTTTACGCCTCTTTACTCAACATTTTTCAGTAGGGTTGTTGCTCCACAAACATTCCAAGTCCGCCACACGGTCGCGGACCGTCGCCACTTGGACTTCACTTCCACGGGCAAAAACCTTTAATTACCTGTTTGTGCTGAGTGAGTTACGGTGTACTGGTACTTTTTGTGGGGGTACAACCCCCGCCCCCCTCTCCTATTTCTCTGGAGGGTACCTCTTCCGTTTAGGTGAGTGAGGATTGGACTTTCTGTTAGCTTTGTTTAACAAGACCTAGTTTTTCACCAGACAAACAGAGACCACTCCACACAGGATAGTTTGAGCCCAGTTTCTCTGACTTCCTGCATGTGCTCGTCAAAGGAGTAATTGGTAAATGTTACGTAAGCCTATTTCCTGGACATAGAAGGTAACCTGTCTGCAGCCCAATGCGGGTTCCAGAAGTTCAATTCTATGTTGGATGCTTAGCTTCGTCTGCAGAGTGCTTGCTGTCTGCGAGGCTTTCTTTCGCAGGTACTATTTTCTTTGTATGGAACATACATCAAGTCACACTGGAGTCTTGCAAGTCTAGACATATTGGTCCATATAGGCTTCAATGTTACCTCTCCGTTATTTAAAGACAACAGGGCACTTCTTAGTGTTGCGTTTGTCTCCACGGCCGAACTTGTGGTAGTATACCGCTTGGTACTATAGATTGGCTGTGTTACCAGTTAAATATACAGTTTTGTGGTCCTTAAAAATTCATAAGGTTTGCTAAACGCCTCCATATCCCCTTCTTCGCACTATCCGTCACGCCGTGGAAACTTCGTTGAGAAGATGTCGAAATTGTCTTGTGTTAAAATACTGGAGATCTGCGGGCTGCTGGAAACGAGCCCATTGATGAGGCAAGCAGGCTACTGAGCAGCCAAATCAGCGTTTCGATCTTAGCCTCGCACAATAAATCATAGGGATCGGTGAACCCCTTGTGCTGCATTGTAAGGAAGATGGGAAACTAAGCCTGGCAAATTGAAGTTGTATGTCATCGCGCCACGACTCTTCCCGTTGGATTATCCTTCTCCAATGCCTCTACAGTGTGAAATCAGTTTGTGTCATCTCCGAATCGGATACACTCGTGAGACGCAGTGCCAGGGATGGAGTGCTACCCTAAACCTTTTTGTGGGGATTAATTGTTACCACAGACTGTATGGCACTTCTTTGCTGAATGTCCTAGTCTGGAGTGAGTTCGTCAGCGAGACCTGTCCTTGGACCGTGCTGACTGGGGTTGCTACTCCTTGTCCCTGGTGCTGATAGCTAACATTTACCCGTCAGTTGTGGTGTCATAGTACTTGGTGGAGGCTGGCATCCTCCATATCATTTAATTTTGAACTGTTGATTGTACACATTTGTCCCTGATGGAGGCGGGCCTCCTCTGAAACACCTGAGAATACTTCTTAATTTCCTTTTTTTTTACTTTATTGTTTGTTATTAATCCTTTTTAGTTTAACATTGATCTGATCTATTAGTTAAAATTATTTTTTTCGGCGGCCATACCCTCGCTAGTACTGCCAGAAGGGATCTTTGAAATCTCACCAACTCCCATTTTACGAATTCACGAATCTCCGAAATGTTCGCTGTTTGCTCCCTCTGAGAACTCTATCGAAGCTGCTTTGGCGTCGATGAAATGCATAGAAATAGCTTTCACAGAATTAGGAACTAGGAAGAGCCATAAGATCCATTAAGGCCTGGTAAAAAAAGGGGAAAGGACAGGTAAAAGGAAGTGAGGATATGGAAGTCTTTTTGCTGGAAAGTCACATTTTAAAGTAATATTTATCGATTCTATTCTTAAACATATTTACTCCCGTGCTTTCAACAACACCCCTAAGCAAAACATTTCAAGCCTGTGTTATTTTATATAAAAAAGAATATCATGCTATCGCAATGGTAAATCTTTTTTCTCCTAGCCTGATACATTTATTCCGAGTGGCCGCCCCGTTATTTAGGCTATAACTTATATTTCAGGACACAGTGGACGTCCTGGCCAAGAAAGGCAGGACACTCAGTTAGTTGACCATCTCAAAATCCGAAAAAGATGTAACTCGCTGATTTTCATTGAATAAAAGCTCTTTCTGTATAGTTCGCGTCATGGGAAAGTCTGGTGTATAAACTTTCTTTGTCTACTTCTGTACATCAATAAACTACTTTTATATCTGCTTTTAGAAGGAAAAACTCTAAGAATTTTTGGATGTTCAAAACAATTCAAGGAAATTCAAGGATTCAAAGAAATTCAATATGATTTCCTTGAATCCTGACATACTTTGCAAGCTACTTTATAATTGCACCGATGAAATTAGAGACGGAATCAGATGACCGTAGATTAACTAAGAAAACTCGCTTTGACTAATCCTAATTTTTTGTTGGATTTCAGTTTGGGCAACATTAATGACTAACAAAGCCCCTTAGATTGACTGTAAAGCAAGAATTGGGATAGCAAGAAAAGAGAAGAAGAGATCGAAAAATTCGTAAACTTAAATAAGTGGACGGCATTTTTCGATCTAACCATTCAGTTCTTAATGCCTACGATATTGATATTTCGCAGTTCAGTTCATTTTTTAAGTTTATATCTCCTATGCATTGCTACTTATTATATTTAATAATAATGTTATGATCATTTTAATTCACATTATATATACATATATGCCAGCTCAAATTCTGTCTCTCAGCTTAGTATAATGAACAAAATAAGAGTATATTAAATAGTCCTTAACGATACAATTAATCATGTCACTTTACTTTCGCATGTATATAGTCCGATCACTACTATTTATACCCTTATATGTATACTGGGGGAAAATATTGGTTCTGTAAAGTCTCTCAATTTTATATGGGTAAATGTTCACTAGATTACTAGAATTTCCAATTCCATTTATAGGGCAAGTGATTATTTATTTAAATGGTTAAATCCCAGTTGAAACTAAGGTCATGACCAAAGGTTTTGGCAGAAAAACCAATTTTGTTATTGATGAGTTTTATTATTTCAGATTTCTCCCAATACCGAAGAGGTGGTTTAATTTATAAAGTATTTAGCGTGTACTTCATTTCCCTTCATCACTTTGCAACTCGCTCTGGTATGTTAGATATCAACTCATGGACAGGGCCGGTTTGACCTAGTAGCACATGAACAACGTGCTTACGGCCCCGCTCTTTAGGGGGCCCCACGGGGATGCAAAAAAAATAGTAATAATTAAGTTTTTGCCCTTAGGCACAGAAGGCCGAGACAAAATAATCTTTGTCGGTCGGTCTGTAACCGTTTTGCTTATTTTTTTAAAAATAACACTGTAACTATTGGGCTGATTCTAACGAAATTTGCAACCCTTATGTTTTTTTTACATTCTCTTTCGAATTATATAATTGCTAAAGTCCTCCCGAGGTTAGCTTGGGAATTATTTTGTTTTAGCAATAACATCATAATTATTCGGCCGATTCTAACGAAATTTTAAACCCTTATGTTGTTTTACATTCTCGTTCGAATTATAGAATGGCCAAGGTCCTCCCAAGGTTAATCCACGAATTATTGAAAGTTTTGAAAGTCGTAAGTTCATAAATCAGAATAAGTGAGAGCACGCGACTTTTTGTTTAGCAAACCTTGTTTCAGTTGAGTCCTCCCAACCATACTAGCAGTTCTTTTAAATTCCTCAGATACCTTTTTTCCCTCTCTGCAAAGAAAAAGAAGGGGTGGGGGTGAGATACCATATATATATATATTATGGTGGGGGCCCCGCTGTGCCTTGGGCTACGGGCCCCGCCGCTCCTTAAACCTGCCCTGCTCATGCATAATATTTGGATTGGTAGTGTTCCATTCTTCTCTTACGAATGATAGGAGGTTGCCACGGTTTGCGAGCTTCTGCTTGTCCACCCACCTATTTGTTTCCTCATCTCCTTCCTCTGTGTGTCTCCTCTCAGTTCTTATACCTCTTTGATCAGTGCCTCTGTTGTATAATATTTTACGAGAGGTTTATTAAAAAATTACTAATGAGTCTACCTCCTTTGGGAACTTCATGGGCTCCAGCCGTTTTGTTTGAGCTTGTCATTAAGTGTTGCTGCATAAGAACCATGATTTGCAAAGTTCCTCACGTGCGAGTGTAAAATGCACGTGAGGATCTTTACGTTTAGTATTCACTCAAGGTTGATCTGTATAGTCGGACCTTACTGGTTACTCTTGTTCATGGAAATATAGGGTATTTCTGCCATAAGTTTCATTGCTATTTTACAATTCCGTTTCTTTCCTCACTATAGTTTCTCTCTTTTTAGGGTAAATCATAGCCATATTCCTATGTCTTCCTTGGATATTAATGCACTTTTTGGTTGTATTGTTGCAGAAACGCTAAGAATGTCCCGCCGTTCCGCCTTCTGAACATATTATCGTTTTTTTCTGAAGATTGGTGCTATGTGGTCCTCCATAGAATGGCATCTGAATCAGATTTTTATGCTTATGAAAGCAACTTTTCGAATCCCTTTTCGTGGATCTTGGGTACTATCTCTGTCGATTCACAAACAATTTTGACCACATACGTATGTTATCTAAAGTTGATGACTTTGTCGATCTTCAGCCACTGTTGTCTCATCTGGAGTTTTTTGATTTCCTAGCAAGTATACTCGCCTACCCAGGATTCTATTTTCCTATATATTACGCTTACATTAGCCATAACCTGTGGAGGTAACCGAGGAAAGTACATAGTTGCTCTTTATTTTTATTCTCTGGGCAAATAATAAATCTTATTGATCTCTCAATACGATTAATTTGAGATATTTGCTGCACGACTTCCTGTGGTCTTCGTTTTATTCCATTGGATATTCATTTGAGTGTCAGTCTCTTGAATCCGTTGGATCCATATTGCTTGCCTTCTGAAGTTTGCTCTCTCCTTGGTCACAGTAATTATGTAATCCTAGTCTTAATAGCAGTCCACAGTTGGGTTTGGTCTTGTGGCTGATAACCGGCTTTCCCTTTTCTGTCCACTAGTGGGGTCTCCTGCAGCGGTTCAATACATCCCAATGCCAACTGCAACTCAGACTTTGTCGGTGATCAAGTTATGTAGTGCGAGAAAGAAATAAGTAATATATTGATAGTTATAAAATGGAATAATGACTCGATTGAGGGAGAACAGCATCGTTGGAGGAGCTACCTCGCTCAAAGAGAACGGGAGGAATCTCCAATCAACCCCATGAACACAAATATTGCTTCTCTTTTCTTTGTTGACTTTCCAAAATATCCGCCTATACTTCTTGCTAGATTTTCCGCCTTTATCCAGGAGAGGCTATACCAGATCATAGTGAGTGGGCAAACGTTCTGACTGAATACGTCAAGTATAAATTTGGGGCAAGGGGACGAGTATATCAAGGGGTATGTGAGCCTAAAGCTTGGTCAGCGATATTTCAGTGGGTGATAGAAGTTCGATGTTCTATACGATAACAGAAGTTAATTCATACCCTGACTTACAGAACTTAGGTTTAAGTTCATTAATGTTATTGTCGGGTTTGCTCTTTTTTTATTGGATTGATCTGTAAGCTTTTTTTCTTTCTTCTTTTTGAGACAAATAGAAATTCAAAGGGATTATAATTTGAAAATCTTTAATCTTGCTGATGGTTTGTAAATTTGATATTCCTAGCTTTTTATATTGGTGGGCGCTAATTTTCAAGCTGTTCGAATCGGACGGAGTCTTATGAACGGAGGAGTATAGTCTTCGCTGGAGTATGGGAATCGGTACCGCAACTGCTTGTGATGGTTGTTGCATGTCCTTATAAAGAATCTGGACGCTTGTATTAGTGTTTTGCAATAGCAATGAACTCTTATTCTTGCATTGTATGTGGTGTGCATTTGAGTGCAGGTGGTCTGGTGTTGCTTCAGTGTTTTTATGTGATGCATCTTTAGTTTTGGGGTAGCATTTTCATTTCAAAGTAAAATTTGAGGTATCTTGTTACAGATGTCATTTCTTTTTTCATTTGACAGTTCGACGAAACGTTTATGCATTTTTAAAGGTATATTTTAGCTCGCTGATTCCTTGAAGAAGCTTAGGATCTGATGTGCCTTAATTACAATTTGGATATGGATTTTTTTGTGGATATTTTTTATCTGGGCACTATTTTTGTAGCGTTTTTTCCTTCGTATGATTAGTAATTGATGAATAAATTCTTCAAATAGTTTAGGTGGTTCTATGCTTCCGATGATGGATGATTGTCTTTTATATTTGATAGATTCGTGTACTAGGGCATTGCTAAGGAATGATTAAACGTAAAAGTGGACTGTTTCATCTTTTAGAATATTTTTAGTAACAGTTCCTCGATTATTTTAATCTTTTGTCTACTATTGTAAGCTCTGTTTAAGCAATGTAAAAACAAAAATGTCCTTTATTTTAATCGCTTAGTAATTGGAATTAGCAACATCTTTTTGTGTTCGCACCGCAGCTATCTCTCTTTATAGTCTCTCTCCTGTGGTAAGTTACCCAATGCCGCATAAATTAATGTTTTTTGAAGCATTACAGTCGACTTGCTTATTTTTCAGGTAATTTTGCCACCAAAATTGATCAGGAAATTGTTGTTATTTTGTTATATTTATTACCACGGATGCGCATCATCTGATACCTATCACAGTGAGAACCCCATCCAAAGATGGCACCTATTTATCAATCTACAACGGAAGACAGTAGTCGGGTTGGCTCGGTACCAGCTGTTGTCAGCAACATGGGAAATGCACCAGTCGATCCCCATAGAACACCCCCACACCCACACACTTTTTACTGCAACTATTTATATATTTAGGGCAAGAAAAAAGTTATTTCGTCTGTTAGTATTTTGCTTAATCGTCTCCTAAAATTTCGTGGAGCAATGCTCTGCCTTCCCCTAGAATGTCAGCGACAGTAACGTTCGGAGTGTATTCTCGCGACAAGGGTGGTGGTGGCTTTTCCTTCGATGGTATTGGCATGAGATGTAAGGGGGAGGCAAGAGGAACCGTGAAGAAGTAGGAGTGTTGCAGAGCCTAAAACAAAAAAAGTCATTATTTTTAAAGAAAAATGGGGAAATTAATAAGGTATCCCGTTCAAAAGGTAATATGTAGGACGTAGGTGAAAGGTCTTAGGTAGATGGACTTTAGTTTTTTTGTCAAAATGATGCGTAAATGTCTGCGACAGCTAATATTAGCTTGGGGGTTACAATTATATTAGGTCTTAAAATGCAGATAAATGTACCTTAGATGCTGGTAGCCTATGTTCCGATGAATAAACTAAAAAGTTTTTGATCAAATTGATGGAATCTCTGCTTGCATCTGGTAGAACCTAGAAATATATAGGGAAATTATGGCTCCGATGTATGTTGGCCATTCTTCTCAACCTGCTGGAATTTTCACAGTAATCTTTCCCGAATTGAGTGTAGAAGAAAGGTGCTAGCCTGATTTAGAGGTATTTTGCTTTTCAACAAATTATTTTCTCAGTATTTCATCTACACATATATTAAAAAGGCATGGCGACATCACACACTCTTGCTTCACACTAAGATATACTAAACCACTCGCTTAGAAATTTTTCACGCTAACTCACACCAAACTTCTAACATGTATCAATACCACCACCAAAAGTATATATATATATATCACCCACGCCATACATTCTTAGACCCTTCCAAAATGATCCACTATCAACACGATCATACACTTTTTCCAAATCTAGAAACTTAACCTACACTACATCCTTCATCCCTCGACTTCTCAGACAGTTGTCAGACTGAAAATCTATGATCTGTTTGCCCCACCACCCGCAAGGGGGTATCGGATGAAGCATGGACAACAATGGCTGCAGGAGAATCTGGCGTCTACATATCTTCCACACGGTATCACTTCCTAAATCTTCCTTACTTTCATTATAAAAATCCCATTCCAAATCCCGCTGGATCTTCCAACTTTATTTTTCTATAAATAAGTAAACCTTTTCACGCTGTCATCTATTCATTCATTCGTATCTCTTACAACCATCAACCGATGCCTATTTTCATTTCTATCCACCACTTGTCCCAAGTCATTCCAGAAACTCTAAAGTTCATTAATGAATCTATACACAACGGTACACAGATTCCCTTCGGAAAATCTCAACTTAACCCACATACTTCTTCAGCTCACGCATTCATATTCAGCCATTGTGTCGCGCCAGTCCTCACCTAATAGCACAACCATAACCTCTTTGCCCCTACCACCACGAGTGGCACCCGATCGAACTAAATTCAATACTTCCTACACAAACTGTTCATTCCCCTTCATGTTTGTCTCAGAAATCACAAGCATCTGCAACCCTTTTTCTAAAAAAAAACATATTTATCACAACTAATCACGATATTATGCCTTGGAACCTAAACTTTATTTAGATCTAGACCGATGACAAATAAACTTATTACAAGGTAATCGTTTTTTAATTTAAAACTGCTGACTTGAGAAATAAACTCATTGTTCTGTAGACAGCCATTTTTTTCATCCCCCTAATTATTTTTTTCTACAGCTCACCTACTTTATTTATGTTTTTTTTTTGTCAAGATAAATAATTGATAAAGTATTTTCTATCACAAAAATGGTTCATAATTTGGATTTGGAGCTCAACCACGTGTATTCGAATGTTAAGAGGTTACCTCTCTCAGCAATTCATTTTAAATTTACGGGGTTAGGTTATAAATAAGGTGTTTTTCTTAGTGAATTTTCAATTCGTGCTGATAAAATAAATAGATAAACGTAATATTAGCTAAAAGAGTGAATGTTGTGTTCAGAATTTGATCAGGAGAGTGGCTAATTTGGAGAAACAAACCACTCAAAATCGATAATACATGGGTCAAGAAACAAACTTGAACAAATGTTTTCATGTGGCATTTCTACCCTTTATGGCTCTGTATTGCAGTAATATCACTTTCACATTGAAGTATTTTACCTTGTTTGACTAAGCGTGTTATGTCCAAAAATGATTTAATGGATTATCTGAATGCGAAATTAAAGAGAAACGAAATCGAGGTTTGGCTGAGTATTGGTTGACATTGTCCAACCAAACATGATGCGATGTCAAGTTTATCAAGGATTTTTCTTTTCTCAATATCAAATTAATATATCAATAGTTCGCACTTTAATTTTGTAATATTTTATCAAATTCCCCCACTTTTATATTTCATTGGCAGACGACGAAAAAAATTGTGAATTTCGAGTTAAGTGAAAAATGGGGGATGGGTTCGGTGTTTAATATCAACGTGAGTCGTTCCTCGTGTACTATACACCGGTCCGGAAATTTTCTACTTAACACTGTACATATTTTCATTGTTATCAAATGAGAGTGTAGGGAAATCGATATCCCACCCTAATAACAGAGGCCCTGTTCGGTCACCACAACGTCCTGGCGCTTGGCAGTGTAGCCCGATTACTTACCCTTCCCCCTCTCTCCCCTAGACCCGCTAGCCACCAGACGCCTCCTTAAGCCACGAGAAGTACGAATCAACAGATTTTTGCGCCAGCGAGCATAACAATACGAAGGGGAGGAGACCAGGTGCAATAACGATGGGTAAACAGGCACTATTTCCCCTAAGATTTGGGATCTAATTTCGCGTCATAGACGAAATTATAGGAGCTGCGACCAAAAGCCCGAAGATGCCTTTAGGGCTAAGTGAAAGACACTAGGAGAAGAGTCGTTAGAGGAGCGAGGCTCAATTTATAAGCCCCCCCCCTTCCTCTACCTCCAGTGGGTCGGTGAAGTATATAGGCGGATAACTGGAGAAGAACCGGGAAGATCGAGTTAGAGATCGACACGACGAAGTCCGGCGGCAGTGCCCGGCAATCAAAGAAAGGAACAGAAGAAGTTCATTCTAAACCAGTTCCTGGTGGTTTACACCGAAAATTAACTTTTGTATTGAGGATCACTCTCAAACATCTCTCGTCAGAGAAACCCCCTATCTCAGTTTGCAACAAAAAACAGACATAGTCCTCGCCATTGAAGAATACCCAAAGTGAACTCTCTCAACCCCCCCCCCCTCCCAGTCATCAAAGGATTCACGTTTTGCTCATCGCTCGTCAGAGCGAACCATCTCAAGATTAACCCGAAGATTAGAAAAAGCATTCCTTCACGGTCTCGTTGTCTAAATCATCTGAATAAGACAACGTGCTTAACGCCATCCGTCGCCCTCACCGAAATCACCTGTTGCTTCAAGCCCGTCTCCTCGCCAGTCAAACAGCTAGGTATCTGTGAACACGCACACGCGCCTAACCGCAAAACCATTTTCCCGTCTACATAAGATCCAAAGCTAAGGTAATTCTTCAACCGGATTCACGTGTGGGTTTTTAAAGGTAAAGAAATTCAATTATTTTTGTGTGTCAATTAGCGTCCAATATTAAAGTGAGCTTGGGGTCAACCATTACTTTATATTCATTTGGTTTAAATTAGTAATTTTATCATAGACTCGTTTATTCATAGCTGTATAGTTTTTTTTTTAGATTTCACTTTTTTATGTTGTATTTAAAGATATATATATTTTTAGAAGTATTTAATTCAACCCTCGAAACGCCGTTGCACATGTCACTAGAAATCCTCAAAGATTAAATAACGTAAAATAATATAGCACTCTTAGAGAAAACGTAATCAAGGAGTTATTCAAGTACGTAACAAACCTACGTACGGACACCACCACTCGGCCCTTACAATACCACGACAGAGAGAGTATAGTTTATTGGTAGCTGGAGCAACCCGTAGATTGAATGTATGCCCTTACTGAGAGCATTCCTTCCCCCCCCCCTCTCTTCCCGTGAGTACAGTCTGATAGCAAAAAATCGCTCACACATAAAACTATTATTTAACTTATCGAATCGCAGAACGTACCGTTAATCTGGCTTACCCTTTCGAGTGGGACAGGAGTATATTCGGGAAAGGTGATTTTCTTGTAATCTGGCAATTTAGATAGGCCTGGCCAACTTGTTTCGTTGGGAGTCCCAAGTGTTTGGAGGACGACTCGCAGTTGATCAATATCACTCTCTCCCTTACCACATAAAAAAGAAATGCCACGTTAAAGTTTTTTTAATGGTGTCATTTAAAAATATCTAAAATTTTCAAAAGGAAAAGTTTTGCTTGAAAGATTTGCAATATTTACTGACGCATTTTTTCTTCTAATTAGAATATTTTGTTTTTTCACTTTTTTATTTTAATGTATTTTTGTAACTACTAAAGAAGAGAGTAGTTGAACTTACTGGAAATATTGGTGAGAAGTTCAACATTTCACCAAATATACACCCAACTGCCCACAGATCTACTCTTTCGTTATAAATGCGAGCGCCGTACAGCAATTCTGGCGCCCTGTACCAACGAGTTGCCACCTATAGCCGGATAAAAGGGAAACTTTATTAAAAGATGAATTCACTCATTTGTAAGTCATATGAAACAGTTTAATATGAAGTATAGTGTGTATAGAGTTTATCTTGAATGGCTATCGATATGAGAATATTTGGGTCCAATAAACGAATTAGAGCAGAACTATAGAAAGAACGAAGTAACGAACAAAAATGCAAAAGCAGACTACAATAAAGTCCAAAAGGAACTGAATATTTAATGAAACGAAACTAGTCTCCTTGTCTACTTGTGCCTATGGATTCCTTCGGGGTATGCGTTAGGTAAGGCTCCCAGACGCTCTGTATTCACTCTGTCAGGACGAGTAAATATTTAAATTTCAGAACTCTTTCAATAATACTTTGTAAAATTTTATTTCGACATGTCCACATCTAAACTTCAAGTTTTCCAGAAATCTGCAAATTTTAAAGGCGAATCTTGCAAACGGGCTTTAAAATCAACACTTTCCAGACAAATCTAGCAACACTGGTTGATGACCCTAATCACATTGTGTTCTCTTTTGTTTTTTTAAACCATATTAAAAAAAATAACATCGATACAATGGGATTTAGTCTATATTTTCCAATATGATTAAAAAATCAAGTTTATATGTAAAACTATCAAATATGGTCTTTTGGTTGGACGGAATTAGTTTTAATCCCTACTAAAGAAAGGCAAGAGCGCACCGCAAAACTCGTCGCAGTTCGCTACGTAAGAAGCCTCGTCATTTGAAGTTGTAATGTGTTAATGAGATTATCGACGTATTCTTTTTAAAACATTTAGTGTTTTTTTTTTAAATTATCAAATTTATATATATTTACTTATAATTGAACCGAAAAATTGTCAAGGCGAAAAGGGTAAATTCCGTGAAGAATTTTCTCAGTGATGTACATTTATTATACTAAGTAAAACTCATTCTGAAGCCTTTTGTACAATCTATTTGTTCATTTTCTATGGGAAAATCCGAAAACTCTCAAGCAAATACTCACTACTGAGTCAGGCAAGGCTTGGACGTACCCACCGCAAGGACTATGGAAGCATCCACAAAGCCACCCAATCCTCTGCTTCAAGGATATCTGTAAGCGAGTCAAGAAGCAGTGTGACATGTACCCCCATCACCTGGTAGATTGTAAACGAAAGCCGCTCCAGATGGAAGGCCACAGTCCACTCTTGCAGCACGAGTGGCCCAAAATTGGGTTTTGGGTCACAGCTGAGGTTCTTGCCAACCAGTGATATACTTCGCTCACCATTGTCTTTGGAGACAAGACCAACGATACTAACATCTAAGCATATGATTTTTCTGAGTTTTACTTCTCATCTACCAAAGAAAGTTGCAAATCTTTCTACGCTGTATATCATCATGTATTTTAGGTCAAATGAATCCTTGAATGGATTATTTCCAGAAGTATTTACTTATTTCAAATTAGCAACAAATTTTCAAGTACCAGGACGAAATCTACTATAATCATTACAAATGTAATAGCTCCATTCAAGATAGTGTTCTGCAGGTGTAGGTTGCAATGCGCAAGTGTTCTATTTAGGATTTTTATGTCGTCTTTTGGAAAGAAATTGTCTGCAGCCGCATTTTGACGCAGATGAACCCTGCCTAAACAATTACTCTGGTTGTTTTAGTCAATCATAATCCCAAATCTGGCTCTCAGCATCCCTGCGTACACAATCATTGATATATATATATATATATATATATATATATATATATATATATATATATATTTATATATATATATGACGAAAAACGGGAAGTTCATTTAGTTTACTTGATTGTACAACGTTTCGGGTAAATGTTTCACCCATCTTCTGGTACGGGAAATATCTAAAAAAATTCATGAAAGACTAATATTTATACTTTAATAATTTAAACTCCAAAAAATGTTAAAAAAATTAGGGTTGTAATAGATAGATCGGACTTTTAATATGGGCGAAGGGTGGGGAATGTAGAGTTGTAGAGGTTACTGAAACGTTGTTTCAAAGTTAGATGATTCAATGAATAATGAAATTTAACAATAATAATGTAGATAACACTGGAAAACATTTTAGGGAAAAAACAATAACCTTTTACGAACAGAAAAATTTAGGGGGGGCGGGGATTTTAGAGAAGAAGTAGTGGGTGGGAAGAGGAGTTAGAATCTAAAATGGGAGAAAAAGTTTGTTTAGAAACATTGATTCTTGGATACATAAAGATAATGGATCAGAGATGGTCTTTAGGATTTTGAAATCTCCCATGGATACATCAGTTTTACATTGGATAGAATATAGACGAACAGGTGAAAACTCTTTCTTTGATAGAACATTTCCGGTCCTGTGGCTAATTCCCATATGAGGACAGAATCTCGCCTCCAGCGAGCGCACCGAACTTCCTATGTAATACTACAAATTGCATCCGGGGCAATTAAATTTGTAAATGACGGAGCGCTTGGCTTCTGGCGGGATTCTGTCCTCACAATTAAAATAATGTCCAAGGAGATGATTATTTTTTAAAATGATCTTAAATTCGGTATGATAAATGAATTTCGTTATTATTGTTGTTATTTCTTTAGATAATTTTCGGTTAAAGAAACCCATATCCTGGAAAACTATATAACGGGTGTCTTTGGATACAGTAGGAAGTTGTAATTTAGGATGGTGGTAGAGGTTGTTTAAAAATGCTGACGTAATTTTCTCTACCAGCGACACAGGAAAGCCGTTTCCTTTGAAATATTTACATAAAAATTCAACTTCATTGTGGAAATCAGTGTAGGTTGAGCAAAGGTTGTAGGCACGGAATATTAGTGTTCTTATATCACTGATTTTGAAAGAAAAGTCGCAGAGGCTGAAGAAGTTTAGTCCTTGACCACTGAACTTTTGTTTTCGGTAAACTTTGGTTTGGAATCCGGTAGGAGAATGGGAAATGTTTTTATCTAGAAAGGATTGAGAGCTATTGAGCTCTTTTTCACAGGTAAAATGGATATTGGGATGTATACGGTTCGCGAGTTGTAGGAATTTGTCACATGAGTCTTCGGAGTTGAACAGGAGGTAGGTATCGTCGTCAACAAAGCGACGGTAGAGAAGAGGTCTGATATTTCCCAAATCTCTATTGAATAATTGATCTTCGAACCAGGTCATAAAGATGTCGGCGATTATATTCTGTGATTATATTTGTTTTAATACTCTTGGGTATTAAAACAAATATAATCACAGAAAACTACGGAAAACTACGCTAACTCTGTCATCAAGATTCACGACCGCAAACTACTAAAACCTAACCTATCCAGGCCTTGCTTTTCTCCAGATGACAACACAGCTAGAAACCTTTCCGATCACAATTTAACTTCAAAGGAATCATTTTTACTTCTTTTAGACCTTGAATTTAAACTTCCTCCTCTCAAATTTGTTCATATTGACTATTTTTCCCCCTTCGAGAAACTGCTGAAT
The DNA here is from genome assembly GCA_963969495.1 of Ceratothoa steindachneri. Lineage (NCBI taxonomy): Eukaryota > Metazoa > Arthropoda > Malacostraca > Isopoda > Cymothoidae > Ceratothoa > Ceratothoa steindachneri. The sequence goes on from OZ018317.1 coordinate 214,147,100, forward strand.
GAATTAAAAGAACTGCCCACCATAGGCAAATTTAAGGATCTTCGCTTAGCACACACTCTCTCTCTCTCTCTCTCTCTCTCTCTCTCTGCGCGCAGAAGAATTTCGCCATCTCTCACGAAAATTCAAATATTCTTCACTTTTTCTGCGCAAAAATGACCTTGATATTCTCATGGCTCTAGGGAAAAAACGGGAAATAGTCATCACCAAACCGGATAAGGACAAAGGAGTGGTTCTTCTAAACAGGTCTGACTACATGGAGAAAATGAATTCCATTCTGACGGATAAGACAAAGTTCAAAAAGATCTTTGAATCCCCCAATACATTGTCCATCAAATTAGAGGATAAGGTAAACCACCTTTTACTCAAATTAAAAAATCTAAATATTCTGGATTCCTCCTGTCAACCGCTTGCATGTCTCAGGATCTTTTTAGGTACCTTTTACGAACTTCCCAAATGCCACAAGGAGGGTACCCCCCTACGTCCTATCTTAGCTTCTTATAATCTCCCTTCCTACAACCTTGAAAAATATTTTGCTTCTTTATTAACTCGTTTCTCCTCCAATTATTACAAAATTCAAAATAGCTTCTCCTTTGTTAAAGAATTGCAAAACTTTCGACATCATTCCTCCTCATTTATGAATAGCTTTGATGCATCATCGCCTCTTCACAAAAATCCCCTTAGACCAAACTATTGACATAATAATCCAACGAGCATTTCCCCCAAACATATCTCAATTCCACGTATTTACTCCCTCCCTTTTAAAAGATACACTTAAATTAGCAGCCGAGGACAATTACTTCACATTCAAAAACAATACATATTAACAAATATTTGGGGTGGGGATGGGCAGCCCCTTGGGCCCTGTCTTCGCCGACATCTTTATGACCCGGTTCGAAGATCAATTATTCAATCGAGATTTGGGAAATATCAGACCTCTTCTCTACCGTCGCTTTGTTGACGACGATACCTACCTCCTGTTCAACTCCGAAGACTCATGTGACAAATTCCTACAACTCGCGAACCGTATACATCCCAATATCCATTTTACCTGTGAAAAAGAGCTCAATAGCTCTCAATCCTTTCTAGATAAAAACATTTCCCATTCTCCCACCGGATTCCAAACCAAAGTTTACCGAAAACTAACGTTCAGTGGTCAAGGACTAAACTTCTTCAGCCTCTGCGACTTTTCTTTTATAATCAGTGATATAAGAACACTAATATTCCGTGCCTACAACCTTTGCTCAACCTACACTGATTTCCACAATGAAGTTGAATTTTTATGTAAATATTTCAAAGGAAACGGCTTTCCTGTGTCGCTGGTAGAGAAAATTACGTCAGCATTTTTAAACAACCTCTACCATCATCCTAAATTACAACTTCCTACTGTATCCAAAGATACCCGTTATATAGTTTTCCAGGATATGGGTTTCTTTAACCGAAAATTATCTAAAGAAATAACAACAATAATAACGAAATTCATTTATCATACCGAATTTAAGATCATTTTAAAAAATAATCATCTCCTTGGACATTATTATAATTGTGAGGACAGAATCCCGCCAGAAGCCAAGCGCTCCGTCATTTACAAATTTACTTGCCCCGGATGCAATTTGTGGTATTACATAGAAAGTTCGGTGCGCTCGCTGAAGGCGAGATTCTGTCCTCATATGGGAATTAGCCACAGGACCGGAAATGTTCTATCAAAGAAAGAGTTTTCACCTGTTCGTTTATATTCTATCCAATGTAAAACTGATGTATTCATTGAAGATTTCAAAATCCTAAAGACCATCTCTGACTCATTATCTTTACGTATCCAAGAATCAATGTTTCTAAACAAACTTTTTCTCCCATTTTAGATTCTGACTCCTCTTCCCACCCACTACTTCTTCTCTAAAATCCACCCCCCTCCTAAATTTTTCTGTTCGCAAAAGGTTATTGTTTTTTCCCTAAAATGTTTTCCAGTGTTATTTACATTATTATTGTTAAATTTCATTATTCATTGAATCATCTAACTTTGAAACAACATTTCAGTAACCTCTACAACTCTACATTCCCCACCCTTCACCCATATTAAAAGTCCGATCTATCTATTACAACCCTAATTTTTTTAACATTTTTTGGAGTTTAAATTATTAAAGTATAAATATTAGTCTTTCATGAATTTTTGTAAATATTTCCCGTACCAGAAGATGGGTGAAACATTTACCCGAAACGTTGTACAATCAAGTAAACTAAATGAACTTCCCGTTTTTCGTCATATCCTTCATCCTGCAAACTAAATTACAGCTCAATAAATAAAGTTCGAAAGTACTTGGAATCCTCGTATTATTTTTCCTGTTGGCTTTGTTGCATATATATATATATATATATATATATATATATATATATATATATATATATTGAGAGAGAGAGACATTAATTTTTTTTGACAGAGCCTATCTGGCTTGCCTACTAGGGCAAAAGTCGCCGTACTCCTACATCACAGCCTACTACTAAGCTAGATTTAAAAAAAAATATAACAATATGTAAATAACAAAGATAAAAAAGACAACGGCTAAGCACAGGCTAAAAAAACAACAACAACAAATAAAAAAGAAAAGAAAGCAGAAAGGCAACAAGAAGGAAGCGCTCTCCGGCGTCGGGGGTAGGCCCACGATCACTCGGGTCAGGAACAAGTAAAACAGCAAATAAATAGAGGAGGCCATCCTCCTTCACAAAGTCGTATAGTTTACAAGTTGATGTGCATGAACCAGTCCCGAGTAAAGAGAGGGAAAGAGAGAATAAGAGAAACCAGAAGTGGTACATGGTTCTTTATTACTGACTTTTCGCTCCTCTGCAGCTTCCTCAGAGTAAAAGGAAAGAGAGATTCATGGCCGGCTCAGGCCTCTCTCCATCCTCGTCTCCCGAGTGGGAAAGTAGGGTACAGGGTGGCTCAGGCCTCTCTCCATCCTCGTCTCCCGAGTGGGAAAGTAGGGTAGAGGGTGGCTCCCAGCCCCTAATAAATCCCTCTCCAAAAGGTCCACGTGCACCCAGATGGGAAAGGGTCGGCGGGACCCGATGAAGGAAGAGAGAAATAGGAGGAGTAAAAAATGAGGTGAGAAAGGCTGGAAGAGAGTGCAAGTTGATATTTTTTAATGCCTTCTCATAGTGGAAAAATGTAGTAGAATGGAAAAAGTCCATTGTGTGGACTTTTGCTCATTTCATCGTGGATTCTAAACCACGCATCCTTCTATTGCGCGGTTTCTTCCATCTCTTTTAGTTCACTTTTGCTACTTCATACAAGTAGCGGGTGAACCGCCTAATTAATCTGTTACTTTTTGCTGTTTCTTTTTCATTCGTGTGTTTAATGTAGCATTCATGCCCTTATGTGTTTTTACTTTCTCTATAGTTGTTTGGTATTGATTTTCCTTTTCCTTTTCCACTTATGTTATTTGTTTTGTTTATTACTTTTTTCTACACTATTGTTTCAGTGTTACACTTTAGTTTACTTGTTACACTTCATTTTACTTTGAATTGTTTGATTTTTCTTTTCACTTTAGGTCCTTTTTTTATTATTGTTTCTTTAATTGGTTGTTCATTTTGGGGTAGTTATGCTTAATTCGGTATCTTTCAATTCAGGTATCTTTCCGGTATCTTGTTTGGTTGAATTAATTAGTTCTGGGATTTTTTATAGTCGAGGTAAATGTCCTTTTCGGATTTGTTTTGTTTTGTTTTATATTTTATTCGGTGTTTTTTGGGGGTTAAAGTTTCAACTTAAACATGGGTGACTCTTCGGTTGATGTCTTCCGCTGATGAATCGAGTATCAAAAGGGTTTCCAGCTCTGATATTATTGTGCTCTGCAAATATTGGAGGTAATTCTTCTATTTCCCTCAATATTTTTTGCGCTCTTTTCTTGATGTTTATATTAAGCGCTTCTATTCCTGCCTCTTGATGTAGATTCTGCCGACTTCTCCCCTCTCGACTTTGAGTACTAGTAATTAGGTAGAGAGCTTTATTCTGGAGCCCTTTTGCAGTTTAAATTTTTTAAAAGTTTTTGATTGGCATATAAATTTTTCTTTTCTTCTTCATGCTTAAACCTCTTAAACTGTATAATAGTTTTAGGATCGTCGTTGCCTTGTTATTCTTCTCCAATATATGTTGTTTGTATCCGCTTGATGGTCGTCGAAAAGGATATCTGCAGTCTTGTTTCTGGAGATTGAGAATTTTGTAATTTTTCTCATATTAGTTCTCATCTTCCACTCCTTTTCGTAATTGTTGATGTTGCTGATCTCAAATGCTGTTGTATTTGCCTGAAAGCGTTCGTTCCTGTACTGAGTAACAACGAGTTGGCCTATGTCATTCGCTAACTGTATGCTTAGACAATCAGGCATTATTGGTGGTGGCAGGTATGCTATATAAATTGAATAAATCGTGGAACTGAGACAGCTCCCCTGCGAGAGTCCAGCTTCCAGTTTGAATTCTGGTCCTGAATAGTCATTAATCACCACGTATGCTTTCCTGTCTGTGATGTAGTCGCAAACAATTCTCTCGAGATTGCTGTCCAACTGTAGATTTAAGATCTTATATTGCATTCATCTGACCTATATTTTGTCAAATACGTTCTCTACATCTCTCAGGACCAAATTTATGAAGTTTTTCTCTGCTTTTAATTAGCTATTTTCTCATTAATTATACCAGGGACCATTGTGATGTATCTGCATTTTAGGAATCTGAAATGGTGAGCATTATAAAGATCCTTTTCTTCAAGATATTCCTTCAGTTTTCCTTTGATGATTTTTTCGAAGAATTTACCCATGAAATTTAATAACGATATAGGCCTGTAACTGTTGAGGTGACTAGTTGGTTTTCCTGGCTTCGGGACAAAAATCATTTTGGCTAGTTTATCGCCATCGGGGAAGTACCTGGTGTTTAGACACGCGTTATAAATATTCTTTATTCTTTTAGGATTACGTCCGGTGCCTTAGTAAGATTAATTCTGATTATCTTTGAAGGGCCTGGCGCTTTTGGCTTGAATGTTTTGATTACGCCTTTGATTTCCTCTGTTGTTATATAGTCCACTGTACCCAGCATTTCTCCCCTCTCTTGCATTTCTCTACTCTTGGTGTTGGAGTAATCTTAGCTATATTTTCGCGCAAAAAGGTGTGGACCATTTTATCTATCTCTGGATTGAAGTCTTCGTCCTCCTCTGGTGTTATGGGGAACGCGGACTTAGAGTGATTGCGAAATAGTTTTTCTGAAGTCCTCTCTTCTTAGATCTTTTCACACCGTTAGTTCAGTATCCTAGATTTTGTCCTCTTTTCCAGTGTAGGAGATGGGGAGGTTCCATACCCAATCAGATTGACCACCATGTATACGGAATACAAAAGGATAACACTCAGGACGGAATAAGGAGCAACAAGACCAGAAAGAGACCTAGTAATTCAAATCCTCTACGCAGAGATCAAGGTTGCACTCGTAAAACTCATCGATTCCCAAACTGGATACGTAGCTATATGCCACAGCGAAGATGTAGAAAACCTCGTTTCTGAAGAACGACTCAAGAAATTAAATAAAATAGGACTCACTCCGAAACTAGCACCACAAGTGATTGCCAACAGATCTTTTATGAGCAGAAATCACACTCACGTCTTTAAAGTGCTGTGCAACTCTTCATAAATGACTACCAAGGCTGCAATCACGGACTACTGGCTTATGGTATGAGAATTCCCCCGGACAACATTGAAAAGGAAAGATTTGTCAACATTCAGATATACGAGTACTTCCAATGTTATCCCTGAAAGCACACACATCAAACCTCTGCACAAAAAAGACGGTGGTGATGTGCTCTGAATGCTCTAAAGAGGGAAACACATTCAGGAACTGAACAGAAACTATTCTAAAAAATCATTAACAGCGGTGGCCCCCACAGGACCATGGCTAGAAGTCTAAAAAAGGAATCGGGCGTACGCAAACGTAGCCAAAACAACAATAAAGGAAACCCAGAACGAGAAAGTGGTGCTTAACATCAAGGAAGGAACAGGACTGGATATATTCGCATGCATTATGCACGCACATATCCAAAACCACGCGAACCCAGGATGCTTCTCTGAAACGTTGAACATGATTCTCTAAAAAATTGGAATCCCAAAGCTGTGTTTCACAAAGAATCATCCTTCAGCTCAGATCTTCGAAGTTGCAGCCTTTGGAGAAATGAAACTAAACAACATTCTCGTTAATAACAAACCAACGGAAACTAACAGAACTCATGAGGGAATAACAGAAGAAAAAGATGAAGAGGTCACAGAAGACAACACAGCTCATCTGCAATGGAGGAAAGGAAACAAAAGAAGAAGAAAAAAGGAAGAAAAAAGGCAAGGTAAGAAGCACTGATCCCGAAACAGAATGGGAATTGGAAACCAGTAAAGAAAATCAACCAAAACCAGAAGGGTGCGTCTATGAAGCGAGTGACTAAATTCACGGTTCTAGTCAACCCTACTGATCCATTGACAAAAAAATACCACCAAGAAGATGTAATAAAAAGTGTAAAGAGTGGATCATGTAAGTGGGTGTTTAACTCACATCATGAATAACATTAATAAAATACAGTTGAGAAACTCCTTATGGAAAACAAAATTTTAATCTTACCGACTAATATTAAAGTCCCCAAAATTAAAGTTTCCAAATTGTCGACAACGGAAGGTGGCAAAAAGGCTAGACAAACGCAAACGCTCCAAGGGGAACTAAGAGAGGAAAGAAAACAAAAATAGATAGAAAAAAGATGGAGCCATTTAGAAAACTTAAAGATAATCACATAAATGCAAAGGCTGAAAAAATAAACAACTACATATGGAAATTTATTTAGAGAAATGGACCCAGACGTAATGACAATCTCTAAACATGGTCGACCACTTCCAACGGAACAATTAAAGAAATATAATTATAATGCACTTGTTCTAAACATAACGAACGAGAGATACGGTGGAACTGCAATATCAATTAACAAAGGAATAAAATACCAAGAATGGAAGCAATTGGACGAAGTTTATCTAGCTATAACTATCCAATTTGAACACTCCCTCTCACAATAGCAACAGGGTACCAGCCACCTAGGCGAGACTATCTCTTCATTCACACTATTATGGAGATTTTCAGAAGCAGACACCCAACAATAATCTTGAGTGATATTAACGCCTACTGCATAGAGTCGGGTTATAGACGCAAGAACAAGAGTAGCGAAAACTTGGAGATACTTTGAAATAGAAGTGTAGTCAGGAGAATCGGGCCTGATTTCTACCTACATCACTGGAAGAAGCGATATAACGTCAGATATTGTTCTAAGTAGCCTAAACATGTCTTATAATCTATATATGGAATCCATATCCTTCCACAGCAATGAATTTATTGATATGGTGGTTCTAATTAAACAATAAATACAGGGTGACCCCCCCCCCTCCAAAGAAAACGGGCCTGCAGACACCTTTTGTGATATATCCTTCATTCATTCACTAATCAACCTTACTTTGCAAGACATGACAGAAGCAAAGCCTGTGAATACAATTAGATCTCAATGGGAGCTCCAACGAAGAATATACTGCGTCAAACGTTACTACAGGACAGGCTCGTTCAAGAAAGTGCAGGACACTTTCGTTCATTAGTTCGAATGTGAAAAAGCCCCCTCCAAGAGCAAAATTCAGGACTGAGTGGAGCACTTCGAGAACTATGGGCCAGTGGAGAACCTCAATGCAGTCAGTGAAAATCGTCCAAGCCGTTCAGAACGCCGCAGGAAGCGTACAGCTGAGCTGGTCGAGAGCGTGAGAGAGTCAGTTCAGCAGAGTCCAAAACGCTCTGTGCGCATGCGAACTCAGTCCCTCGGTATATTCCGTGAGGCTTTCAGGAGACCGCTAGTAATGGATGTAAAAGGCTACCCATACAGAGAAAGGCTATGGCATTCAAGATACGGGAGAAGATTCAGGAGCCCCCAAATTTTCTTAACCTACTTTGGACCTCAAATAAAGCTCACTTACATCTTAAAGGAAAGGTAAACTCAAAGACAAATGTCTTCTGGGGGATCTCCAAACTAAATGAGGTAGCCATCAAGCCCCTACACTTCCTTAAGTGCACGGTATGGACTGTAATCTTAGCCAGAGGCATCATCAGACCATTCTTCTTTGAGGAATCTGGTGCGACAGTGACAGTCACCAAGGAGCGGTATGTTGAGGTCCTCAAAACTTTCAAGACGGAGCTGCAGACCATGCTCCCGTCGCTTACGGGGAAGTTCTGGTTCCAACAAGATGGAGAAAACTCTCACACCTCAAACCTGTCCCGATATTAGCTGAAAGAGAACTTTGGTGCCGTGTGATTAGTCTCAAGACTAATTTTGAGTGGGCACCTCACAACCCTGACCTTAGTACCCCAGATTTCGTTCTCTGGGGCTACCTTAAAGACACTGTACGCAGGTAGACTCAGGACCATCACGGAACTCAAGGAAGCCATGAGGGAGGAGATCAGAGCTATTAGTCGGTCGGTTTGTAAGGACGTCATAGACAACTTTGTGCTACGCCTCAAGAAATGCACAGAACTAAATGGAAGTAATCTCGAACACGTGCGCTAGAATAAAGAAGAAAATTCCAAAGACTCATGTTTTGATATGATGTTTTTAAACATAATAAACTAGTTATTACCAAAGTTTCATTCAATCCTTGCAGAAAATTAAGAAATAAGGCTTATTTAAAGTTGGGGCCCGTTTTTTGTGGGGTCACCCTGTACAAAGAAGCATAGATGACGTATAGACCGATTCCATTGTAAAGGAGAAGCAAAGATGATCTCGATGCAGAAATGGAAAACATTATACAGATAATTACAGAAGCGGACAAGAAAAACGTCCCATGTATATAATACAGAACACTAATAGACCCAAAGTGAACCTTGGAAATGAAGAGGAAAGCCAGAAAGATAACAGAAACCTACGAATTAATCAGGCAACAAGGTACACAATCTCAGCTAAATAGGATGCTGCAACGGCTGAAAAGCCAAATGCTGATACTAATTGAAGAAAAACAAAATGAAGAAACGAAAGAACTAAGAAATATAGTGAAAAAATGCCCGAAAAAAGTATGGCAGACAATAAACAGAATAAAAACAGCGAAAAGGAAAACCATCAAGTTAGATGACGATGACGGAGAACCCACAGACGACAATCAGTCATAAAAACAGAAACTTCGGGAGCATTGGGATAAGATCTTTACAATAACACCGGAGGACAATACCCACTTCGACGACTAAATGGAAGAAATTGTAGGAGAGTTTCTCCGAAATGACTATCATCGGATAGCTCCTAAGCCCTCAGCTGAAAGAGCCAGAGGGAAACACATTGGCACTGGTGCAACTATTACTAAAGAAGAAGTTATGAGTGCGATACATTCATTCAAACAGAGAGCACCCCGTCCATCAGAGCTGACGAAAGTGCACTTCACAACAGCGCCAGATAATATACTTGATGGAATTACCAAGCTTTTTAATGCCTGCCTAACTCTGGGATATTACCCAGATGGGTTTAAAAAACAAGAATAATCTTCATTCCTAAGCCAGACAAACACCGAACTTGGTAACGAGTTACAGACCTATTTCGCTACTCAAATTCTTCGGCAAAGTCTTGGAAAAGTTCATGAAGAAAAGACTAATAGAATACCTATATAGAAATGAAGGGTGCAATGAATTTCAGTTTGGTTTAAAAAAAACAAAAACGGAACACTACAGTGACACTGGCGATTATTATTGAAACAATCGCCAAATGCAAGCCGGGAAAACACAATTTATATTGTTCTACGGGATGTTGAAAAAGCGTTCCGCAAAGTCTAAACCGAAGGGTTAATCTATAAGATACTTCGGCTAGAGATAAATAATCACATGAGAGGCTTACTCTGCGACTAAGTACGAAGCAGATCAGTGTGCATAGATATAGAGGGATATATGGGAACAACCTTCCGATTCGGGGCTGGAGTGCCTCAGGGTGAGTGTCTTAGTCTGACACTCTATGCAGATATCCCTAGGCCTGTAACACCAGGAAGCCTGAACATGCATTACGCAGACGATATCATACAGATTGTTACTACTAATTACTGAAACCCTAGGAACCAGACAAGAGTAACAAAACTGAAAAAGAAAATATGAATAACTATGAGAAAACATGGAAAATCATGACAAATATTCATAAATTTAAAATAATCCCAATATGAAGAAGAAAAACTTCCAAATCGTAATTGACGTAAACGACTACAGACATGTACGCGAAGGAAAGTGCTATGACTTGCTATAAACTCAAGAGGATACTCAGTTCAAGATAAGAAAAAGAAATAAAGAACAGAAAACGGAATATCACTCATAGCAAAAATGAGAGGACTCGAAAAGAATAATAAGAAAAAACTTTATAACGCGCTGGTACAATCGGTCTTAACTAATCCAGCGATTCGAGTCTACACACCTTTCAAAGGCATGCCTACTTAAACTACATAGAATACAGAATAACAGACACGAGATGGAGAGAAAGTACAAGCCTTGCGGACTTACATGCAGATACAAATATTTTACCACTCAACGTGACACAAAGAAAAAATGACACAAAAATATTAAACGAGATAGAAGAAAGACACAAGACTTATACAAAAATACAAACAGTGAGGACGACATAAGGATAAATAGCAAATTTCCAAGCAGTAGAAAGAAACTGCTATCTAAGGATAATCCAATTTACACTTAACTGATCGGGGAATAGATGATGAAATGAAGAAAGAAAGTAAAAATAGGATGAAAAATGAAAACGGCTTGAACACCTACAAAAGATGACCCCGCTGTGAGGCAAGATTGCCCGAGCTGAGGTAAAAGATTAAAATAAGGACAGTAACGGAAACATACGAAGAACGGCTAGCATACCTAGCCTCTAAGGTCATCAGCCCAAGACCGACAAGCACAATAAAGAAGGGATAAGTGGAGAGTAAGTATATACTGGGGACAAAAACACTACCTCAGTTAGATAGATTAAAAAAAACTGTAGATCATCCATATAAATCTGGCTTTGCTTGCCCCCTATACACTCACCCCGCCCGTTCTTTGGGCAGACCAACTTGGGTCAATTATTAACCTCCAGCACATTTCATAATTTTCACTTTTTTCCTTGTCAACCCCTCTCTAAAAATTCTTGTGTCTCTCGCCTGCAAGGTACTCGTAATCGGCCAAAATCTAAGCGATGTGAGTGGGGGAGAGATATCTTGCGTGGAGGTCGGCCTGCATCAGCCCCTTCCTGCCTCCCTAAGCCTAGATGGGACGGAGAGGGGAGAAGGAGGGGAGTCCCAGGAGGCCCCTCTCTGCCTCCCTCTCTCCAAAATATGCTCATTTCCTGAAGATGACCTGCCACGGTCGAAAGGAGTCTTGGAATTAAATGTCTCGTGTGATTGTTCTTTCTCGCCTCACAGACCGAGTTAAAAAAACTTGTTATAAAGATAAAGACAATACAAGCTAAAGTTAATAACGCTGCCATTGCTGCTATAAATTGGCCCCTACCAATCACTGCATCCTCCCCTCCCACTGCCTTTTTAGGCAAATGCTAGAGGAAGGATACCTCGATCACAAACTAGGATCAGGAGTGCCTATAGGCGAGCACCAACAGACCGGTGTCTCGGCAGCTCTCTGCAGCCGAAGATGAAGCCTGGTTGTCTTGAGCCTCTGCTGCCACCTGGGTCCTTCTCCCCTCGGTCAAGATATGGGTCCGAAGACTGCACACATTCCTATCCGTTTAAACCTAGGGCAGGTTGATGCCCTCAAGAGGGCATCCGTCATCATCGATCTCGATGGACTTCCCAAAGCCAATATATAAAATAGCTATGTTTCATGTCCCTGAATTTGTTTCTTTAATCTCAATTATATATCTCAATTGTGTACCTAAAAATTTCTTTTTTTTTTCCATTTGTTAAATCTAGAGATAGGAAACTAGCATTTAGAAGCAAAACCAAATCCTTTCAAGCGACCCAAGTGTCCAGTTTCGGGTAAATAAACTTTACCTGGTGCGAATACAGCCTCTTTTCTCCCTGGGCGAAGACTCGACAGAGGCCGAAATCTGCTATTTTGAGTTGTCCCTTGTCACTTATCAAAAGATTTGCTGGCTTTAAATCCTGGTGAGAAACAAATATTCCGAGATTATTCCTCCAAATTAAATAGCAAACTCGACGAAGCATTTATTTTTATTTAACGGGGTCTCGACTGGCAACTGACGTCACAGGCATAGCTGCCGAAATTAAATTTTATTCTAACCTCGTTCTATAGTAACAATTATAAAAGGAATGACAATAAAACAACAGACCAATAACAAACGCAAAAACAAGAAGAACAAAGAAAAAGAAAAGGCACGCTCAGACTTACCAGGGATTTCAGCCTCCCTCAGGCTTCTGAGCACGCAGACAATAAACCCCCCCCCCCAACTTGATACTATAGTGGAGGCCGCCTCCATCGAAAACTCAGCACTGCTACAATACGAAAAGTTATTTAATATAATTTCCGTTAAAAAGGGGTTTTCAAATTTAAAATTTGAGGTAACATGCGCATTATATGTTGAAGACATCGTGGGTAGTTGAACAAAAAGAAAAGAGGAATTATATGAGTGGAATAGCAAACACACAATCATTAACGCTCCAGCATGTTTCGACATCTACAAATGGATGGTGCGATGCTAGAGCACTAGATGTACGATTCCATTTCCATTTAGTAACCACTGAAAGACTGCTAAGTTCCCCTCCATTTTATTAAGCTTGGCAACGCTTATCTAAAGGAATCCACTGGAGTTGTTTTATAAAAAAACTATTTTTTGTATATTCTAAATGATTCTGATTTCAAGAATAGTATAGCTAAATGGCGGAGAACGCAAAATTAATGAGGAATAAAGATGGCGACAAAATGAAACTACACATGTAAAAGTTTGATGTGTCCATCTATGTATTACAAATAAATAAAATGGTTCGGATGTATGAAATGAATCAAACCCAACATCTGAATCTAGACGTGAAGGAAGATCGCCTCTGTGAATGGGGTAGAGAGAGAACACAATCTCGCAATGAAAGCCAGAGGAGAGAATCTGAAAGACACACATGGACACTTACAGGATGATCAGGTGGAAGGAATACATAGGAAGAAAAGAAGGGCAAACATTTATGATTAACAGGGCGAAGGTGAGGAAAGTTGAGAAAAAGAGTGTTCAGTAATAAATTCCTAGATGAATACTTCGTCTGAGAGAGAAATCTTAGGAATAGTTACCGAAGTAATATAACATAAAGAATTATAGCCTCAATGAATATAGTATAGCAGAATATAGCATAAAGGAATCTAGACTGAAAGAGTATACCCTGAATGAATCTAAACAAGAGGAACGCAACATCCCTGAATGAATCTAAACAAAAGGAACGCAACATCTCTGAATGAATCTAAACAAAAGGAACGCAACATCCCCGAATGAATCTAAACAAAAGGAACGCAACACCCCTGAATGAATCTAAACAAAAGGAACGCAACATCCCTGAATGAATCTAAACAAAAGGAACGCAACACCCCTAAATGAATCTAAACAAAAGGAACGCAACATCCCTGAATGAATCTAAACAAAAGGAACGCAACACCCCTGAATGAATCTAAACAAAAGGAACGCAACATCCCTGAATGAATCTAGACAAAAGGAACGCAACATCCCTGAATGAATCTAAACAAGAGGAACGCAACATCCCTGAGTGAATTTAAACAAAATGAACGCAACATCCAAGGGAATAGCCTGAGTGAATATAATATGCAGAAATGTAACCTGACGAAATATACCCCAAAGAAACCTGAATTTTGATTCATTAGGGCACTTCTCCCTGGAGCTAATTTACACTAAAGGCTTCAGCATTGTTTTCATGGAAATATGAGTACAATTGAGAATCACCAATGCGTAGTGTCGGGTGGTGGCTGGGGCTGATTTGGCACAACGAAAAAGTGTCGTTCGAAAGCCAAATCCAATTTAGCGGCAGGAACAGGCGTCGAATAAGGGCTGCGATTACTTTTGCGCCGCCAACAATCGTCGGGTAGAGGATACGACAAATCCACTGCCATATTCAAGCGTCGAGTGGAGGCTTCGTCTCATTTAGCCAAGCCAACTCAAAGCGGCAGATGGAGGTTGCTTTCAATTTGGTGCGGCCAAAACAAAGCGTCGGATGAAGGCTGCATTTAATTTGGCTCCTCCAAAAGAAATCATCTTATGTAGGTTGCATCCAATTTGGCACCGCCAATAAAAAGCGTCAGGTAGAGGCTGCGTACAACTTTACGACGCTAACACAAAGTGTCGGATCAACGTTTCGTCCAACTTGACGTCGCTAATACAAAGCGTCGGATTGAGGCTACGTTTAATTTGACACCGTGTCGTAGAATGACTCCCGACGATACTATATATAACACTATTCGTTGAGGGAACTTCCTTAATTATCTTTAGAGTGCGTTTTACTGTCTGGCGGCCGGTATTATGTATCTTCAAAATGCTTAAGAAGTGGAACTGAGCTCAAGGATAATAATATTGCTATCATTAATAAAATAGAGTTTTATTAATAATAACTATAAACAAAACACAAAAAAACGGAAAATATTGACAAACAGAATGGAAAGGGTCGTGGAGACTCGGGCTAATCCAAGGATTTAAGGGATCAAAAAGGGTAAAACAAATATGGAGTTAAAGAGATGGGATGGTTCGATAAACCATTTAAAGCACAGGATAGAATTGACAAATAAGGGATCAATACTCAAAAGGTGACGCTTGGCTTACGTAACTTCATTAGGGTGCAGTGGAAGGTACTTGAAGGAATATTCGGTCCGCTGGCGAGTTCCAGCCGAAGGGGGGGGGGGATAAAAGGATCCTGACGAGGCGTCTTGAAAAGGAGAACCGTTACTCGACGAACGGCTTGACGAACAATGGCTGTTCTAGGTTGTTCTCTTCTGAACAAAGGGGGGGATGAGAACCGTCTCTTGTCTACGGGCTCAAGAACAATGGCTGTTCTAATGTTGTTCTCCTTTGAACAACAGGGGGGGATGAGAACCGTTTCTTGGCGAAGGGCTCAAAACGAACAATGGCTGTTCTAATGTTGTTCTCCTTGAACAACAGGGGGGGGATGAGAACCGTTTCTTGGCGAAGGGCTCAAAACGAACAATGGCTGTTCTAGGTTGTTCTCTTCTGAACAAAGGGGGGGGGGATGAGAACCGTCTCTTGTCTACGGGCTCAAGAACAATGGCTGTTCTAATGTTGTTCTCCTTGAACAACAGGGGGGGGTGAGAACCGTTTCTTGGCGAAGGGCTCAAAACGAACAATGGCTGTTCTAATGTTGTTCTCCTTGAACAACAGGGGGGGGGATGAGAACCGTTTCTTGGCGAAGGGCTCAAAACGAACAATGGCTGTTCTAATGTTGTTCTCCTTGAACAACAGGGGGGAGATGCCTTGGGGACTTGGCGTCACTAAAGGCTCGAACCTTTGGCACTCAAGGAATATTGTCCTCCTTCTGGACAAGTGATGGTGAATCTCGAGTTCGAGGTCCCTTGGCGCACAAAGGGAGAGAGGGTCGTGGTGATGTTTCGCGACGAAAATCTGGATCTCCAATCTGATCTTAGTGGTAAAGAGTCCATATAAATAGCCAGGACATCTCCTTGGCGTGGGGGAGAATGGAGTGAAAGCTTGGAGGGAACGCACAGCTGGGCCGGAGAAAAATGCCTTATCTGTTCATAAGCCTAACTCGATCTGGCGAGGTCGGCGTATGGGGGCGAACGGGGGGACGATAACCTCCTTGTTTAAACATTGGCGTCCGGTAGCTGTTGATAAGACTCCAATCCTCGAATCGAAGATGCACGTGGGCCTCCTCGAGGTTTTAACTAATATGGGATAGGAGTTGAATTTAACACAGATTCAACTCGTTCTATCACACCCCTCCATTCCAGGGGAAGTTGTCACTTCGAAAAAAAAAGAGAGAAGGGACAACGATAGAGCTCCGTTGTAGGGAACTCGTTTTCTTGTACCAACCGTATCTTCCTGCACCTAACTAGTATTACCTCAGTACATGATTATTTTGATCTTTAGATTACAGGGGAAAATAACCTTTAATACAACTTAATAAAAAAAAAGGGCATGGAACAATGAAATGTTATAAACTTAGTACATACGGGACAAAATAATTTATACGTAAATTAATAAGAACAAATATATATACATACAAAAAATTAGACATTGAGCGTTACAAAATTCAGACATATACATTAATTAACTATATTACAAAAGAATCTTAAATTAAGTCGTACAAGACGGTATATACCTACATGGAGATACTAATCCTATGAATACAATTATTCTACGCTATTCGGTAACGCATTCCTACTGAGTGCGTCAGCGACCTGGTTATCGGAACCTTTGATATAATTTATTTTAAATTGATACTCTTGCAAGAGTAAACTCCAGCGCATGATGCGGCCGTTTGAGTGTCTCAAATTCCTAATATAGGCTAACGGACGGTGGTCGGTTCCTATTTGAAAATCTTTACATATCAAGTACATTTTGAATTTGTCTATGACCCAGATAATTGATAGAGCTATCTTTTCTCTAGTGGCATATCTCTTTCCGCGTGGTAATAATTGACGACTAGCATATGCAACTGGATGACTCGTTCTGTCATCCACGTATTGAAGGAGTACACCTCCAATGCCCTCGTTGATCACGTCGGTCTTAACCCCAAAGGATTTTTCCGGGTTGGGCAACTTAAAAATGGGGGCAGAAATGAACTTACTTTTGAGCTGATTAAAATGGGAAACAGCGACATCATTCCAACGTAAACGATCGGGGAAATTCTTTTCCTGAAGGGGGCATAGGGGGGCCAAAATTGCAGCGAAATTCGGAACAAATCGCTGATAGGGAGAAGCTGATCCTAGGATCGATCTTAATGGCTTCTTTGTAATCGGGAGGGGCATGTCGGCGATTGCCTTAATCTTGTTCTCTTGGGGACCTAACTGGCTTGGTCCTATTTTGAAACCCGAATATTTAATGGGTTCGTGAGCAAAATAGTATTTGCTGGGGCCAATGGTGAGGCCATTTTCACGCAGTTGCTCGAAAAGAGCTAATAGGGCGGGTAAATGGTGATTCCATTTAATTAGTTCTTGTATCTGACTCTTCTGACGTGGTGTCAGCTGCGCGTCACTTTTCAGGTCAGAGGGTTCCAAAGACTCGCCTGGTAGGGAATGAGGAGGGTAATCGGCATCAGGTTGGATGCACACTGTCTGGATTACCTTAAGGGACTCCGCGGGGCAATCCTCTTCAAGCGCCGATGCTTCGTCCAGTTCTACGAAGGTATCTCCATGGGCGCGTTGGGGTTTCTTTTTTTCTTGGGGTCCAGGGACAGTCTCCGTGTCCTTGTCTGGGGCCTTATCACCTAAGGGTTTTAGTGAATCACATTCCTCTTTTTCCGTCCTAAAGTCCTGGTTAGGGGTCTCCGAGAAATCGGACGGTATCGGGGTTCTGATGGGGACGGGCTCCTGGGCTTCTTTCTTATCTCGGCCTTGAGGAAGGGCGGCCTGAAACACAGGGTCGAAACTTACTTGGGGGCTCTTTCCTATAAGTACGGAACAGAATTTTATTGGTGCTACAATGACTTCAGCCCAGCCATTATAATATTGACACTGCAGGTAACATCTAGCGACGGGGAATCTGTTCGCCCGCCCAAGGTAGTCACGTACCACCGCAAATTTTTCGTGGTTAGAGGCCACTGGGAGGAGTTCGTCGGACACGA
This sequence comes from Ceratothoa steindachneri, assembly GCA_963969495.1. NCBI lineage: Eukaryota > Metazoa > Arthropoda > Malacostraca > Isopoda > Cymothoidae > Ceratothoa > Ceratothoa steindachneri. The sequence goes on from OZ018317.1 coordinate 214,164,905, forward strand.
TGAAGCATGTACATCCTGTGTCCCTGACGAGAGTCAATACTCGACAGCTGTCCACGCTGCCCTCCTCATATTTCAAAGTTCCCGATGAACTTTTACCAAAAACAAAATTTACCTGGTGGCCTGACGGAGGGGGAGAAGTTTCTGCTTGGGTCTGCACCACCGGGGGAGCCGGGGTCGCATTAATCTGGTGAACTTGGTGGGCTGGTCCGCTTTTAAGCCTAGAATTTTGGGGGCAATTCCAGCTCATGTGGTTTTCTGCACCACAGGTGAAGCATATGGTTGGTCGCTTCGGGAAGAGAGATGGAGGAGAAGTCTTAACGGGAGGTTTGGAGTCCCGATGTTGGTTTTGGGGAAAGAAGTTTTGGGGTTTTACGGGGCTCGGAAACTTTGTCAGCTTCCCTGGGAAGGAGCGCGAGTCCGTCCTTCTTTCTTCTCGTTGGATTACTCTTTCCCGTTCCTCTCTTTCTCTTTCTTTTTCTACCTTTTTTCTTTGAACTTCTGCTTTAATCCGAGCTAATTCAATCTGAAGCTCAGCTTGTCTTATCCGTTCCCCTCTTTCTTCTCGTTGGATTTCTCTTTCTCGTTCTTCTCGTTGTTCCTCTCTTCTTTGCTCCTCTTGAATGTACTCAATTAGTTCTTTTCCGGAAAGTCCACAGGACTCTCCTTGCGCTTTAAAGATTTCAAACTGAGTCATCTTTGCACTTGGGGGCGCACTAGTCAACCAACTAAAATTCCTCGCAACAAGAATTATGCCTCTATAGAATTAGCCTACCTAAATATGGGCACTGACCTATTCGTACTTGGTTTCTCAATCTAAATAACCACTGACTAAAATCACGAAAAAACACAAACAAATTATTATAACCGTTCCTTGAGCTACTCCAGCTTCTTAAGTTTAAAAAAAAAAGGGGATAGCAATCGTTAAAACAAAAGGGAACTACTATATTCTATTATTATAACGAATAACACTATGCTTTACTCGACTGAGACCAGTGTTTGCAAAGATATAGCGTTAAACCTTACACACCTGATACCAAATTTAATAGTATATATATATATATATGTCGTAGAATGACTCCCGACGATACTATATATAACACTATTCGTTGAGGGAACTTCCTTAATTATCTTTAGAGTGCGTTTTACTGTCTGGCGGCCGGTATTATGTATCTTCAAAATGCTTAAGAAGTGGAACTGAGCTCAAGGATAATAATATTGCTATCATTAATAAAATAGAGTTTTATTAATAATAACTATAAACAAAACACAAAAAAACGAAAAATATTGACAAACAGAATGGAAAGGGTCGTGGAGACTCGGGCTAATCCAAGGATTTAAGGGATCAAAAAGGGTAAAACAAATATGGAGTTAAAGAGATGGGATGGTTCGATAAACCATTTAAAGCACAGGATAGAATTGACAAATAAGGGATCAATACTCAAAAGGTGACGCTTGGCTTACGTAACTTCATTAGGGTGCAGTGGAAGGTACTTGAAGGAATATTCGGTCCGCTGGCGAGTTCCAGCCGAAGGGGGGGGGGATAAAAGGATCCTGACGAGGCGTCTTGGAAAGGAGAACCGTTACTCGACGAACGGCTTGACGAACAATGGCTGTTCTAGGTTGTTCTCTTCTGAACAAAGGGGGGGATGAGAACCGTCTCTTGTCTACGGGCTCAAGAACAATGGCTGTTCTAATGTTGTTCTCCTTTGAACAACAGGGGGGGTGAGAACCGTTTCTTGGCGAAGGGCTCAAAACGAACAATGGCTGTTCTAATGTTGTTCTCCTTGAACAACAGGGGGGGGGGATGAGAACCGTTTCTTGGCGAAGGGCTCAAAACGAACAATGGCTGTTCTAGGTTGTTCTCTTCTGAACAAAGGGGGGGGGGGATGAGAACCGTCTCTTGTCTACGGGCTCAAGAACAATGGCTATTCTAATGTTGTTCTCCTTGAACAACAGGGGGGGTGAGAACCGTTTCTTGGCGAAGGGCTCAAAACGAACAATGGCTGTTCTAATGTTGTTCTCCTTGAACAACAGGGGGGGGGGATGAGAACCGTTTCTTGGCGAAGGGCTCAAAACGAACAATGGCTGTTCTAATGTTGTTCTCCTTGAACAACAGGGGGGAGATGCCTTGGGGACTTGGCGTCACTAAAGGCTCGAACCTTTGGCACTCAAGGAATATTGTCCTCCTTCTGGACAAGTGATGGTGAATCTCGAGTTCGAGGTCCCTTGGCGCACAAAGGGAGAGAGGGTCGTGGTGATGTTTCGCGACGAAAATCTGGATCTCCAATCTGATCTTAGTGGTAAAGAGTCCATATAAATAGCCAGGACATCTCCTTGGCGTGGGGGAGAATGGAGTGAAAGCTTGGAGGGAACGCACAGCTGGGCCGGAGAAAAATGCCTTATCTGTTCATAAGCCTAACTCGATCTGGCGAGGTCGGCGTATGGGGGCGAACGGGGGGACGATAACCTCCTTGTTTAAACATTGGCGTCCGGTAGCTGTTGATAAGACTCCAATCCTCGAATCGAAGATGCACGTGGGCCTCCTCGAGGTTTTAACTAATATGGGATAGGAGTTGAATTTAACACAGATTCAACTCGTTCTATCACACACCGCCAACACAAAGCGTCTGGAGGATACTTCCTCCAATTCGGTTCTGACATCTTATAGACTCGAATAGAGGCAGCGTTCAATTTGACGCTGTCAACACTGAACTTCGGATGGAGGCTGCGTCCAATTTGCGACGTAAACACAAAGCGTCCGATGGAGGTTGCGTGCAATTTAAAGCCGCCAACAGAATGCGTTGGATCGATGCTGCATCCAATTAGGCGAAAACAAAACATAACGTCGAATGGAGGCTGCCTCCAATTTTATCCCGCCAGCCCAAAGAGTCCGATATATGCTGCGTCCAATTCGGCTAATTGGGTGCTGCCAACACGAAGCGTTGGATGGAGGCTGAATCAAAGTTAACACTTCCCAAACAAAGTGTAGGATTAAGCCTGCGTTGAATTTGAAACTACTAACATAAAGCGTCAGATCGAGGCTTCTTCCAATTTGGCGCCCCCAACACAAAGCGTCGGATGTTGACTACGCCCAATTTGACGCCTCTAACACAAAACTTAGGGTGGAGGCGGTGTCCGACAGAGGGTGCGCCGAATTGGTTGCCACCTACACAATTGTCGCAAGGATGATGCGTCAAATTTAGCACCATTACCACAAAGCTTCAGTGTAGGCTGGGTCAAATTTAAGGCCGATAACACAAAACGTCGAAAGGAGGATGCATCTAATTTGGCGCCACTAACACGAAGTGTTCGGTGAAGGCTGCGTCCATTTTGGCACAACCACTACAAAGTGTCAGAATTAGGCTGCGTCCACTTTGACACCACCAACACAAAACATTGGATAGAGACTGCATTCAATTTGCGACGCCAACGCAAAGTGTCGGTTGGAGGCTGCGTTCAATTTGACACTGCCAACAGAAAGCTTCGAATGGAGGCTGGATCAAATTTTGTCGTGGCCAACATGTCAACACAAAGCGTCGGATGGAGGTTTGTCCAATTTGGTACCGCCAACACGAAGCGTAGAAAGGAGGGTGCGTCCAATTTGGCGAAGCCAACACGATACGTGGATGGAGTCTTGTTCCAATTTAGCGCCACCAACACAAAACTTCGGATTAAGGCTGCTTCTAATTTCTCACCCCCAACACAGAGCGTCGGATGGAGGCTGCTTCCAATTTGCCGCCGCCAACACAAAGGCTCGGATGGAGGCCTAGTGTAACTTTTCACCGGTAACACTCGACGGATTGATGCTACGTCTAATTTAAATCAAGAACACAAAAACGTCTGATTGGCGATGTGTCCAAATTGGTGCCGCAAACACGAAGCATAGAATGGAGGCGGCGTCCAATTTGACACCACCAACACAAAGCGTCAGATAGATACTGCATCCAATTTGACTCCGACGCAAGACGTTGGATGAAGGCGCCGTCCCATTTGACATCAATAATCCAAAACGTCGGATCGAGGCTGCGCCCAATTTGCCACCACCAGCACAAAGCTTTGGATTGAAGCTGGGTGCAATTTGGCGTCGCTAACACAAAGCGTCTGATAAAGGTTGAGTTCAATTTGACACCACCAACAAAAAGTGTCGGATGAATGTTGCGTTAAATTTGGCCGCACCAACACAAAGCATCGAATGGATACTGCTTGCCCAGGATTTGAAACACCTTGTAAGAGGAGATACGTCTTCTCAGAGAGTGGCGCATCTTCGCAGTCGCTAGTGCACCGAGTAGTATGTTCTTTTCTCTAGTTTTGTACATCCCAAATATCTTCATTTTCTTTACCTTTACCACTTTCTTGGCGATCATTTTTCAAAAGCTTTATCCCATGCCCTCGTTTGTATTTTATATAACGTTATAGACTTTTTAATCAGTCTACCTGAACGGGAGATTAACAGAAGTTCTGTAAATGTGTGTAGTAACATTGATGAGAGTGCATATCTAAACGCCAGAAAAGGGGTAGTGGAAGAGAAGTAACCAGGTTGTTGTTTAGGTATGGCTTTTGCCCCTAATGACTCTGATTCACACTTATCTCAGTGGTGGCAGTCTATAGCAGGATCATAACCCCCACATCTCACACGCACCATCTGAAGATGATTGCCATCAAGGACCTTTAAAATAGGGTTGTTTTTTCACCATGTGGTAACCGTTCAGCAAACCAGGCCCTAGTGATCGATGTTACTCACCCTGTGCATGATGTTGTGGGCATGGAGGTAAGCGACCCCAGAAAGGAGCATCTTCATGTAGGATTTGACCTGCGACGGCGACAGGGGGCTGTCCACGTCTCGAATCATCTCGCCCAAATCACCGTCCATGAGTTCGAACACCAGCACGAAGCCAGTACCTTCCGCGAACACGTCCAGTAGCCGGAGAACCTGCGTCAACATCGAGAAGTGCGTAATCAAGCGTGATATCATCGAGTATCAACACACAAACTCGCTATCACTACTTCGCTTCTGTATGGCATCCCATAGCGAAAGGGTGCTATGTCGTGTGGCATCTCGTTCAGCCAAGGTTCATCCATAGTCAAAAAGCCCTTAGCACGGCCCCTTACAAACACCTATAATCATCTGGCATATACATTATCCTCTACTTTGCCCACGCTTAGTCCCTCTTTCTCAGACACTCACATAATCAATATATCTTTTAGATGGTTATCCATTCCTTTGCACGCCTTAGCACCCATTATACCACAATCGTATCTTCAGCTATTTCTCTTAAATTCTGCCACATCTTAAGATAATCCTAGGCTAACACTTCAGTCACATCAATTCTCATACCAATGTATATACCATTCTCACTCCCAACATCTCTCTCTAATTGTCTATTTTCATTGCTGCTCCTCTCGATCTTTACTTTTTCTAGTGTCATTTCCACACATTAACGTTGGGAGTTTCATGCAAATTCACATTCTGGTAAGCATTATATTGAATCTACTAGATTCTTTAAGCTTTCATATCGCCAAATACTTTCATAATATTCATAACCTTTCTATCACAGTTTGCCTCACTAATAAATTCAAAATTTAAATTCTCCTACACCACCTCCTCCTCGACAGCCTTCCTTGGGCTGGCTGAGGATCGGTCTCACCTTCTTAACAGTGGAGGGAGTAAGAAAGCTTGCTTGCTTGAGTTTTAGTATGCCCTTCTATTCCCACTTTCCCCCTCTACTTTTCTCAATACTGTTTCTCTACTTTTCTTTCCCTCTTCACGCTGGTCATTATGAAGGCATATATTTGTATGATATTTTTCCTGGGGCTGTTGCTGATCGGACCCCAGCCTATTGTGACAGTTTAATGCTGGGGAAGTGGTGCCGTCCTGTCTGAGAGTTTGAAATATCTTTGGGTAATAAATTCCCTTTCTCTGGGGTTGAAGCCTGTTACCTCAGGTGAAGTGCATTTTGGGAGGGTACGACGGTAAGAGTTGTAACATAACCCATGGACCTCCGTGTATTGAATATTCCAATATACTATGGGAAAAACAAAAAATGAACCTCTGCATCTAAAACAGTAAACGACCTGGTTCTGAACATGGACTACTTATCAACTCATACTAGACCGTCCTGATTTCCCTTAGCACCTGACATGGCACCACACTCCACGACGCAACCAACAATACCCCTTTACTTTCTTAGCTAATTCCTACAACCCCTACCCTTGCTCTTCCTCAATGTTTCCATCTTCTTCCCAAACAATGCCAACTCTCATAACTACCTTTTCCCTAAGTACCCTCCTGGGGGATCAAAACCAAGCAGTTCGGAGGTGATGGAGAAAATATTGGGAAACATCAACATTGGTCTTATCCACTTACAATCTGCTACACGACAGTGATATTCTTTCACAATAACATGGCCCAGAAGGCAAAAACTGAAGTGCTAAAGGTGCAATGGCGTCGGAAAACTCCCCAGAAGAGAGTGTCAGGAAAAATAAGTAGTAGGTTCAAATTGCGCGAATTTGGGGCATGGCTGGAAGGACTGCAAAAATGGGTACCCAAATTACATCGAATGCGGAGGGGACCACATTACCCTAGTCATGAGGGGTCTCGCACACAAAATGCACGCCAGCAAAAGAAGGAAAAAATAAAAAAGAAAAAGAATCCAAGGAAAGGAGATACATATGTTGAAGTCGCAACTCATACTAGCACGCCGATTCAACGAGCGAACATCCTCCAAATTAATAGTGGCGAAAGAATACAAATAACTGATGACCCTAATTATATTCACCCACGCGGCAAATCTGGCCAACCCAGGAACGTTCAGCGAGCTACTTAATAACCTATGGCTGAACAATGGAATAAATGAAAAAATATGTTTCTACCAAACGCCTCATCAGAAGACATTATGAGGATCTGTCTAATCGACGACAAACCTGGAGATGAGGATGCGATAGAGGAAGAGGAAGAGCTCAAGGAAATCACCAACCAAAACATAAGAATAATTTCAGCCTCTTCCTACCCCAACCCCCCAAGAAGGAATCACAAACGTGAAGAGAAGGACATCAAAGGTTACTCGTTACAAAACCAGCAGAATAAACAACAGCAACCACCAGATCAACCGAAGTCGCCCATTAAAAGTGTACTCATATCTCTAAAGAAGCAAATCCTAAAGAAAAGAGGCCTCGTAGACAGGAAAATATTGGGATTAAAATCTTCGCCTCTTCAATTTAGACAGTACTGAAAGAAAAAATAAGGAAAATGAAGAAAAGCTACTCCAAGGAAAGTACAAGTGGACGTACGAGGGCCCATACACCAGGAAGGAAGTGGAAGGACAACTACAGGAAGGAGCGATTTTTATCCCGGAATCCAGTGTACACGCAGCCAATTTGAAAAGCTTAAAAATGATAGAATGTGGGCAAAAGACATCGGACATTGAGAAATGAAAAATACAAGAACATTTCTTGATAACACACCTTAGTGCGATAACAGAGTGAAAAACAAATGAGCTGAAACAAAGTAGAGGTATAGCGGCTGGTAATAGAGAGCAAAGTTAAAAGTGGTTAAATCTGAACGTGATTAAAATTAAAACTAGTTAAACAATTAAAAGCAGTGATAGCACGCCTAAGTGAGTTACAATAATATAAAATAATAATCAAGTGTAAAATTACGGGATTAAATTCATATGTGGTAAAACATTGGGAATAAAGTTAAAAGGATTTGAATTCAGTTAATAACTTTTTGACATCTTAATAAACCGTTGATCAGAAAAAAATGTACCCTTCTAAACGCCCTCTGAATATCCGCTGGTTATTAATTATCGATCACAGCCTCTCTCTTCATTTCCCCATTAACCGTTTCCTGGTCGTGGGAGCATCTCTTCCTCGGTTTCCTTCTCACAAAACCAAAGCTAAAATATTAAAAACGAGGATTTATGTACGTCTCTATTCGGACGGATGCTTTATTCTAAAGCTCCATTCGGCTGGCTGCTCTTGACTCTCTCATCACCCTTTGAAATCTAGTGGGTCGGGCGATCGCTATGACCCATGAGATCCACCCAAACTGCTACCAAGGCACCATTTTCACGAAAGGCTTTCAAGACATTCCGGTGGAAGACATCCTAGACGATTATTCTTCCAGAACGTCAAGAAGGTCCATAGGTTCAACCATAATAAGGTTGGCAAGGCAAAAGTACATACCACAAAGTTATTACTGTGATTTAGCTTTGATCTTACCATCGCACATTTATTGAGGTTATCCCTCCACTACGCCTTAATCTCAAGGTCTTCATCAGACAGCTCATTTTCAAATCCCTTTACTTCCACTACTGAAGATGAGTAATACCGACTCTTCTCTATAGAAGAGACACGGCATGCTTTGTCTTCCTGTTGGTCAATACCTCCTGGCCCTGGCACCCTACTGCATTCTCCTACACCTCAAAGTATAGCAGCTCCGTTTCCTCCTGAATCTTTATAACTCAATTTGGCTGAAAAGTAGTTTCCCCTTGGCCTACCGTAGGGCATTGCGGTGCTTCCCATCAAACCTGACTCCGACCACTGTTCATACAAGATTATGTTGACTTCGCGCCTCTCCTTCCACCAAGGCCCATTTCGAGACCTCAGGATATATTCTGCCAATTTCATTGTTCTAGATTCCCCCTCCATCTGCTTGGCCATGACGTCCAGGAGGCATCATCAAGCCGTAGTGCCATGTTGACTGTATTTTTTACCATCCGCAAATACTACATTAATTATCGCTCTCTTGTCCTCTCTAGTTTGCACTCTCTCGTACTTTGTGGATTCCTAGATACAAACATCTTCCAGTTATAGTACAACTGTTCCATCAAGATCCGTGTAGGTTCCTCTTATCACAGCAAGAGGGCATTCCTCTAAGATTGCATGGCACATGGCACACTACAATCATCATGCCATTCTCCATTCCATAACATAGACACCCAATTTCCAACCGCCACTCGATCCCGTACAAAAACACTTCATTTCCCTTTTTTGTAATTTTAAAATTCCTCTTTCAACGCATCCTCTCCTCCTTTCACCATTACATACAATATACTTTCTCATTCCATTAAACTACAGGAATAAATATTCAAATTCGAAGCAAAATCTGATTTTTAGGCAAGTGTCATTGTTTATTTGATTATGGTATTGATATTAAGTATGCTTTAGTTTACTTACCTCTTACGTATAGTTTATGGGGCTATGAATGAACATTATTTTATATTAGCAGTTTTAGTACGAAAATAGGCATAAAATAATGGTGGTAACTTCATACCTTTTTTATCAGGGACCATTTCGTATTTTTAATCATTTAAATTAGTTTCTCTGAAAATCCATTTTTCTAATTATTCTAACTAGTTATACGTGCAATTCAACTCTGGAATACATACGTAGTATTTATTATACAGGATTGTATGCAAAGTTTTTTCTCGGCGAATAAACGCCGAAGTTCTTGTAATGATGAGGTCGATGTCAACTGAAATTTGGTTGATTTGTGGGATGTGACCAATGTGGTAAGTTACCCAGACAGTGGTAACGTCCTTGTAGAGATATTTGGTACAGTAGATACACTAATGAACCAGTCGGCCGATGTCTTCAAGGTAAAGTCGAAGTAATTTCCCACTGAGATGTGGGGCCAACAGTTGAGATGATGCCACCAGCAGATTGATCTGACTCCAATTTGATTTTCAAAGAATAATAGCAGGATGCTTTTGGCTTCAATTTGGTTCGGCTGGGAAGACGACTGGACCAAGCAATGTGGAGGATGATAACAAATCCAGTTCTTTATTCCTTAATTCCTTCTTTTTTAATAGAAGAAGAAGAAGAAAATATGCGAGAGAGTAAAAGGTGAAAGCGTCCGAGCCTCTTCCCTAGCCTGCGTCCTCCCATTGATCCTTTCGGAGCAAGAGGAGAGAGGGCGGGCGAGAGAGCCCGGACTCCCTCGTTTCCCCATTGGTCTTCCTCCCTGTGCCCTAAGCCACTCGGAGAGGAGAAGTTTAGGGGAAGAAGAGAGGAAGAGGAAAGGGAGGAAGAGCGATAGTATAGTGAGAAATCATTAGGAGATTCGACAGTGGACCCAAGGTAGTCTTGGCCCTAAATCTACACGCGGTGTATCGCCTACCCTCGTTTAGATGAAGGGACCCCGTTAAAAATGATAGCAGTGAAGTGTTAGGAAGAAAAGGAAGAATGTGGAAAAGTTGAAAGTTTGCTTGAAGGTCAAGCTAATCTCTGGCCGTTGTTAGATAGTTATAAGTTGGAATTTTAGTTGAAGAATAAGTACCAGAGGTTCAGGTTAATGTTTATCTTGTTTGTTTTTGTGTTTGTGTTTGGCGTTCAAACCGTTGTTAGTTTGTAAGTCTGTTACTGTTAACGTTTATTGTTCTTGTTTTCCTTGTATATATTCGTTGTTGTCTAGCTTTGTAACTGTTTCTAGCATGAATGCTTTGGTTGCATTTTTCTTGTATTAGGTCTTGTAATTTGTTCCTTTATTTATATGGAAGTCATTTTTTTTCTTTTAATCGGAATTTTATCCTTGTATTCACATTTTGTATTTAAGTTCTCTACGTAAATATATCTTCCTTTTCTTCTTCTTTGTCCATTTGTGTCATGCTGCTTGGGTACAGTGGATGTGGTCGCCATCTAGCTCTTTGCACTAGTTGATTAACTAGTTCTTTACCAATCTCCTCTCGTGTCTTCTCAATGAATGCTTTCACTCTTTTCTTTATTAACTTGTTTCAATTCTTGTTTCTCGATGCAGGTCTTCCAGTCTTCTTCTTTCTATCTTTCTCCTGTTTGTTATGAATACATTTTGCTTTGTATCATTTTTACACGCCATATACAACAGACACTCGCTCACTCGGCCTTAAATCTGAACACAACCTAAAATTGCACTAAATAAGTAATTATCTTAAATTGTTAACCTGATCAGAATAATAAAGCGAAATTAAATACATTTTGATAATCTTATCTTACTTCGATTAGATCCGACCCAATATAAAATAGAAATTAGATTTTAAATTCACAGATGTTAGTTTTATAATATTTTTCATTTAACCATCTGAATATATGTACATATTTATTTACATAGCTCTCCTTATTACACAACAAGGTCAACATACCTAAGTCGCTTGCTCTCAATTATTCTGATTTATGACCTTACGACCTTCAAACCTTTTAATAATTCCTGGACTAACCTTGAGAGGACCTTGAAAATCATATCATTCGTGGGAGAATGGAAAACAACATAAGGGTTTCAAATTTCGTCAGAATCAGCTGAATAGTTACCATGTTATTACCAAAAATCTCATAGTAACTTATAGAGTCGCGTCCACGCGATTAACAATTACACTGGGGAACAATGTATTTGGTAAAGTGACAAAAGTACATTTTCCTACCTAATTCGAGCATACTGAATTCAAATCTGAAATCAGATTATCTCTAAATGCTACAGATTTTTCGTAATATTAATAACTAATATTATACAATAATTTTCATTTTATTACGCCTATCATCAGGCCCTGAAGTAATTTTAAATCATCCTTTTGCGTTATTTATAGTAAAGCAGGTTTTTTTGCACAAACATTTTATTGCATATGAGAAGAAACTTGAATTACACATTAGTATTACAAATACTGTAATCGAATAGATGCTAATTTATTAATGACCGTACATCAGGCTGGAGGACCTCTTCTTGATTTCAATCGGGCAAGAATTTGCGTTTGTAACTCTTTCTCTTGTAAGTCTTCTCTGGCTGATCTCTCCTAATCATCCAGCAATAGTCCGCCATCATGTGTCTATCCCAGTGACCTTGGTAGCGCTCTTCCATCGTCATCAAATCCTGATGGAAGCGTTTCCCTTGTTCGTCGCTCACGGCTTCCAGATTATCTGGGAATCGGTCGAGGTGACTATTTAGGAAATGCAGCTTCATACTCATGTTGCATCCCAGATCACGAAATGCTTAAAACATATTAGTAACCAGATCCTCGTAGTTATGCGCTTTTTTGTTTCCCAAGAAGTTACGAACAACGGCAGAAAATGAGAGCCAGGCTGCCTTCTCTTTTTCATTCATGCGAACAGAAAGTTGTTTACCTGTTTGTCCATAATATTTACTTAGGCAACCACAACACGCAACTGAATAAACTCCTCCCCCCCAAAAAAAAACTATTACAATTATTACGTACTAATAAATTCTTAATGGCACGTAATAATTGTAATAGTTTGGGGGGGGGGTTATTCAGTTGAGTGTTCTGGTTGCCTAAGTAAATATTATGGACAAACAGATAAACAACTTTCTGTTCGCATAAATCAACATAAATATAATGTTCGAAGAGGGGAAGATAACAGTGCTTTCTTTGTCTACATGTCAGATAAGGACCATCTAATTAACTGGAACTCGGCCAAATTTATTTATCGTTCCAATGACCCTATAAAAAGGAATATCATTGAATTTGCTTTTATAAGCCAATGCGATAATTTTAACTTTTCTCCTGTCTTATATAAAATAGATGCTATAATTAAAAGACTAATACTTAAAGAAATTAGTTCTGACTTTTGTCTTTAGTTTTTTATATACAATCTTTAGTTATGTGGCCCCAATTTTTTTTTTTAAATTGTCACTGCTCTGTTATGTACATTGTATTTTCCCCACTTTTCGCTCCTCGTGTCTTATAATCTCCCTCGTTAGGCTATCTCCATTTCTTTGAATCTGTTACCCTTTCCGTCTTCTCAGTTTGACCTTACTACCTGATTCTTGTAATTCTTAATGTGAATCTTTACCTTTCCCCTTCCGTCTTCCTCATTGGTGATTTCTTGTTTTTGAGGCGGTCTTTTATACTTTTCTTTCGTATATATACCTCTAATATAATATTATTTCTTGTAGTTATCCTTGATAAGGAACTTAATAAAGTTCGAAAGTACTTGGAAACACCATTTCATTTTTTCCTGCCGGACATTGCATTCATTTGCTACCCTCACGTGATACTTTGTGAGTTTTTCATTTCACACACACACACACACATATATATATATATATATATATATATATATATATATATATATATATATATATAGCCTTGGCCAAAAGTATTAGGCGACCCCAGTGTTTCTGGTTTCTGCTATCTCAATGTTAATAAAACTCGTGGACATGGTGGTTTACGGTATATTTCACAAATATACATTAGTTTAATATTTGGTTGACCCTCCTTTAGCTCTAATCACCGCTTTTATACGGTTAGGCATAGAATCAACTAGTTTTTTGCAGGTGCTAGTCGCAATCTTACTCCATTCTTCTCTAAGTTTTTGGTACAAATGCTCTTTATTTTTAATTGTTGTGTTCTTGGTAGCTTTACCAAGAGTTCCCCATAGGTGTTCGATCGTATTTAGATCAGGGCTTTGAGCTGGCCAGTCCATGAGAACAATACCTTGTGTCTCAAACCATTGACGAGTATTCTTAGCTGCATTACATGGAGCGTTGTCCTGTTGAAAGATAACACTGTTTTTCGACAATCCTGGATGTAATTTAGCAATTGATGGCTCTTAAACATCCGATAACATGGAAACATAGGTAGCTGAATTCATCCTTCCCTGACATAAAAACATTTCTCCGGGTCCCGTGGCAGACATGCAGGCCCACAACATGATAGAACCATACCCATGTTTTACGGTTGGTACCAGACATTCAGCCTAAAATGCTTCCCCAACTCTGCGACGCACGAAAGTTGCACCAGATGTGCCGAAAGCCTGAGTAGAAAACATGAACGATAATATTATCCTTATGTTGGATATTTCTTATATATTTTGGTAAAAAACACAGATATTTTGAGTTTATATGTTGATTGAATACTTGTACTATCTTACCTCATAGTTACTTTCATCAGACCATATGACTTTCGACCATTGCTCACTGGTCCAATTTGAGTGGGTTTTGGCCCACTGAAGACGTTTATTCATATTTGCTTCAGAAATCCATGTCCTCTTCCTGGCTTTACAGCCTTTCAGACCGTACTCTACAAGCCTTCTAACAGTTCTAGTTGATATTTGTGATGTACCTGCCTCGTTGAAGTCCGCACAGAGCTCTGACGATGTTTTTCTCCCCCATCTGAGCGACTGACGGATGATGGATCTGTCATTACGAGGCGTTGTAACCTTTTTTCTACATGTTCTTTGTATTGTCTTCACATCTTTTGTCTCTCTGAAGCGCTCAAGAGTTGTTTGCACCACAGATCTAGAACATTTCATCTTCTGAGCAATTTGCCTTTGAGACATTCCATATTTATGATGAGCTACGATTTGACCTCGCTCACACTCACTCAACTGCCTTGTTTTAGGCATTTGACTGTTTATTAACTGTATCTACAACGTATTTTAGCATAAAACACTGGAATAATCAAAGGAAAATAAGTTAATTGTGGACGTTGGTTTTACACAAAATTGGTTACATACGTACAGTACAGTATAAAAGCGGTAGTTGAAGCTAAAGGAGGGTCAACCAGATATTAAACTAATGAATATTGTGTAATATACCATAAACCACCATGTACACTTGTTTCATTAACATTGAGATAGCAGAACCCAGAAACACTAGGGTGGCCTAATACTTTTGGCCCGCAGGAAAAATGAAAAGGTGCTTCCAAGTAGTTTTCCTTGAGAATTAACTGAATAAAGTTCGAAAGTACTTGGAAGCACCTTTTTCCTGCGGGACATTGCATTCATTGCAAACCTCACGTGCTACTTTGGGAGCTATTCATTTCATATATATATATATATATATATGAAAATTAACCCACAGGGAAATGAAAAGATTAATCCAAGCACTTTCGAACGTAGAGACCAATGGAAAAAACACAAAAACAAGACAGAAAAATACCAGGAAAAAGAACAATAGGCAACTAATAACAGACATGTGCATCCCGAAAAATATATACATACAACAACGCCATGTATATGAATGGAATATGGTTGGATAAAAAACAACAACATTTTTTAGGGCTAATAGTTTATCCACAGGCACAACAAAGACACGTGGTGGGGGAGGCAATGCGAATGACATTACACTAATAAAAAGTGACAACAGGCTTCATTATGAAGTTATTCCATTTAGTACAAGATTTTTTAAAAACAGAGTCGAGTTTAAATAAGCTAGGGAAAATGTTCATATTGGGTTAGATGCCAATTAAGGAACACTCGACAATATTTCTATTTGTAAAATCAGCGGAATGATAAAGGAATTTCGCAGAATTCCAGTCAATGGGGCGGTTATTTTCAGATAACTGTAAAAATAAAGCGCTGTTTATTTCACCTCTTCTAATCTTCTAATATTATACTTATGTTGGTAAATTCTAGTAGATAAAGATTTATTTACCAGTTTGCCCGAAGTAAGGTAAATTACGAATAGAACATTCTATAGAATATACTCCACCATTTTTCCTTGTATTATTGTGGACTAACATTTTATATAAAGTGGATTCATATCTAAAATTTACAAAGATATTAAGTTGCTTAAAAATACGGGTGAGACAAAAGAATGAAGAGGGGAGAATTGAGGAGGAGTTAATAGGTCGCTGGCAAAACTCTGATGCGGCGTCTTCTTTAGGCTGTTTTTTTTCTGTTTTTTTTTTTAGGACTGGAGCGGCTGTAAGGAGGCTAGATGGGAGGAAAACTAGTATTCATGGAAACACGCCATTCACATAGCTAATACATTTATGGGTGTATGGGTGCTTGTTCAGGGTAGTTACGTGCTGCGGGGTACCCACGTGCATCCGCAGCGTTTTATCTCGAGTGGATATGTGTGTAAATATGGGGGGGAGGGTCTCCTTCGAGTTTCCCCACTTTTCTTTTTTGGCGTAGCTGTTTAAAGTTAAAGTTTCCTGGTTTCAGTCCTCCAATCAAGCTGCTGTGTTGCTGCTTACCAGGCGGACGTCGGCCAGGGCAAGCCCCAACTCCCCACCGTGATGCCCATGATGCCCAGCGATTGACACTGCAAGCGCGTTCACCACTATACTAGCCGGGATGCTAGTATAGTGGTTTATATTAGCCTGTGTTAGTTGTGGGAGTTTTTTATTTTGGTGTATTGTCCTCATGGGGGAGCGACAGGCGCGCTTCCCTCTGTCTTGCGTGGCTCGCAGCTGCGAGTGTAATGGGGGCGTATGTTAGTAGTGGTCTGACAAGTGTTTTGTATAAATGTAGTTGTAGTTTATGGCTGGCAGGGTATAACCTGCGCAGCTTCTTGTTTGTATTTTTGGTCCTTGCCTGGATGATGGTCTGGTGTGTGTGGAATCTTAGGAACTTCTCGAATGTTGCCCCTGAGTTTCCGTGTTTTATGAATATGCAAGTCTTGTGCAGTTCGGGTGTTTGAGGTCCGGTCTGTGTGCATTTATGTTTTGCATGTAATGATCGCTAGCGCCATATAATGCCATATGTGTCGTCAAGGGTTCGTAGCAATGAATCACTCGTCCTCGTACTGTGTCTCATGTTCAGTATCCTTTGAGCATGATGTGCGATTATGTCTGGTGCGCGGCTGCGGAAGAGTATGGTGTCATCACCGGCCTAGGATAGTGTGTATGCGTGTCTGCAGTCATCGGGTGGGCGTGGGGTATCGTTTGTATACATGATGTACACTGTTGGCACCAGAACGCTACCGTGGGGTACGCCTGAGCGTGGTGTAAATAGGCGTGATGTTGTTATTGTATAAAATGTGGCACCTCTGATCCGTGAGTTAATAGGAGAGAAGCCTTCTAGTGCAGAGAGGGAGCTCCATGTTGTTGGCTAGTTTCCAACGGAGTCCCTCGTGCCACACTTTGTCAAAGGTCTTCTTCACATCCTTACCTATGGAGAGTGTCTGGTATGCTCTCTTTATGATGTCGTGAACGATGGTCGTACCCACCTGGGTGGACCGACCTCTCCTAAAGCCACATTGGCACGGAAAGAACAGAGCATTAGGCCTGTAGTTGGGGAGGGGGATCTTTGTTTTTTTTGTGTTAGATGTTTTAAATGGTTGCTGTGAGTGGCCAGAGGTGAGAGTGGCATTGTACAGGTGTGTTATTGTGAGGTAAATTGTTTTGGGGTGGTAATGGATTATGGTAGCTGGAAGGCCGGAAGGACCGGGGGCTCATTTTGGCGTTGAACTTGATGTAAGGTTTTGTCTCCTTGACGGTGATGGGAGTGGTTAGTATGGTAGTGTTGTCTAGCACCTCCATTTGTATCAGATGAGCGGGATCCAGCACATCGGCGTGGAGTCGGCACAATTCCTGAGCTTCCTGGATGTGCTCTCATGTGTGTGGTTTTGGTGGGCTATTTGTGTGGATCGTGTCCTAGTGGAACCTGAATGCGTCGAGGATGTCGTTAGTGTTAGTGGGTGTCTGGCTATTGGTTGTACATGGGATAGTTTTTTTGGTTCTGTGCCAAACATCCTCCGTACGCGCCGTCAGAGGGAAGGGTCATTGCAGCGAGCGTCGTCCACAATACGGACCACCTCGCGCCACTGACGATTCTGATTTAGCTGCACGCACTATAGGATGCAGGCATGTAGGAGAGTGATGTTGTGTTTTCTTGGGCTTCTGGGGTAGTGGTTATTGTATAGTGTAATGAGGGCTTGTGTATGTATTGAATATGTGAAGTGTTTGATGGGGGTATTTATTAGCAAGCTTTAATGTAAGATCGAAGGAAACGGGCCAATCTATAAGATGAAATTTTTAGAACAGTTTTATTCTTCTTTTAACACTATTTTATTTGGTCATTTTGCCTCTTTTCGTTTATTTTGTGTCGTTTTATTTGTTGTTAAATTTGGTTATTGCACTGGTGAATTGAGGGTTGGTTTTATATATGAAGGACGTTATGAGTGCTTAGTCACAATTCGGAAAACTATGTTAACTGACAAGAAACTTGCTACCTGATAAAGGATGTTTGGGCAACGGAGAGCCACGACGAAAACGTGAAAAAAATGAACTGGACTACCACTCATCTTGCCTAGTTCCAATTATGCCGTTCTATGTGAAAAACATAATTGGAGGTACCGGGGAAGGCAGGTTTGAGTATTAGCCCACTGTGGAACTCGGCACCAAAGGCACCCGGACTAGAGGCAGAACAACAACCTCCAGGAAGGGAGGATGGATCCATCTCCTCCTTCTCTACCCAGGGGGTCCAGTCAGGGCCACATAGAGAAGTATCACCCGTCTCTGTGTACGCTAGGTGCAGTTATTACATATAAACCCTCGAGAGATGGCACCCCCGTTTAGCGATGGTTGATTCCGCTCTAACCAATAAAAAGTCCGTGACATTTCATACCTCGAGACCGCCATCCCCGGGTTCACTCATCATCCTTCATCCATCCCATTTGGCAGTTTACGTTCACCGAAGCCTAGTTACGACGAAGAGAGAGTTAACCTAAATCCAAGTTGCAGGAAGCACAACACAACAGGTAAAGAAAACCATTTATTATCGTAGTACGTCGAGGAAAACCCTCAAGACAACAGCAAATATCGAGACCACAACTCCAAGGGGCCACTCTCTGGGAAAGAGTAAGCCCAACAAGGAAAAAAAAATTTAAAGTGATGTTTTTCCTAACTAAACATCGTCATGAAAAGACTGCTGGATTTGGCTTCAGGTTATGCCGCTATCTGCGAAAAAGAGAAAGACTTAGAGTCTATCACCAAAGAAGAAGCAGTAGAGACCCTCCGTGGAATCGGACGACAGCCTGCAATACACCCACAGATCCTGGCCCACAGGAGTGTAGTATGCCTGAGACTTGATCTATGGATTGGGCAACATTCTAAAGACCAAACCAAGGAGAAAATACAACTGAGATAAAAGTGGGCCAAGGTAGCCGAGGTTATTTAATTCAAAGACAGAAGAGATAGCTGCGACTACTCCCACGTATTCAAGGTAGTCTTCGCGGAGACCTCGATGGCCCAAAAGGCTAAAGAACACGGGCAAAAGTCAGGTGCGAACAAATCGAAAGAGAAGAATTTACTCCAATGCAGTTTTGCTTCAGGTGCTACAAGTTGGAACAACACACAACCAAGGACTGTAAAGAGCCCAAAGAAACGTGATCCAAATGTAGCGAGAAGGGACATCACTAGAAAGAGTGTAAGAAAAACTTTGAAAAATGTGTGAACTGTGTATAAGGCCATAGATAAATGGTAATGGCCTGCCCCATCAAAAAAGTCATAATCATGGAGAAAAAACAAGAAAGAAAACAAGAAAGGACAAAAAGACATAACACCCCTTATGCCCATGTAGCAAGGGTGGCTTACTCAGAAGCGGGAAACAAAAGAACCTACTTAAGAATTCATTATGAGAACTCCACGAAGATCCTGATGTGTATTCTCTACGTCCACGTAAGGAACTTGAGACAACAAGGAACCTTCGCAAAGAAGCTAAACCAAATGTTGGCAAAGAATAGGATGAGCGAATTGTGGTTCCCAGACAACCCTCCTTCACGAGATGTCCTGCAATGCAGATCGTGCCTAACCAGGAGAACGAGAAGACAAGCGAAAACAAAGCGGGAAACCAAACTAAAAGACAAGACCCGGGACTAGAAGCGAAAAACGAAAGGGAAGCAGGAGTCAAGAAGAAAACAGAGAACAAGAAGAATAAAAAAACAAAGAAGACGGCAGAAACCACAAGTACGGAGACAACAGACTCCTCAGACTCCTCGGATCGGACACAGAGGTCCCCCCGATCAACGGGTACCACACCCAAGGGAAAAGGACCACCAAAAGACTTCTCGATGCTGCGATGCTGATGAGATTAATCTCACAATTTACGCATCGGAGAAGGTCTCCTTCCCAGAATATACGGGCTTCATAAAGATCTTCCAAGGAGTCAAAAACAAAATGTACAAGTGGGAGTTCTATGCTCCAGAAGATGGGGAGACGGTCGAAGAAGCACTGCTCAGAAACAACGGGACTCTATACACGTACACCTGTGAGAAGATTTCCAACGCCAACTTCAAAAAGAAGAGAAACGGCAGGAAAATACGCACTAACAAGAAAAACTAGACCAGAAACAACATGGAGAACGTGAGCAACAGAATGAGGATTCTGACACTAAACGTTGATGGATGTGATGAAAAAGCAACGGCCTATGGAAACATATTCTGTGTGCTAGACCCCAACATCATTTTATTAACGGAACACGGTATCGACTCAACATCAGGTCAACTAAAAATACGGGGCTAAAAAGTGATCATGAAAAATCATTCACAAGAAAGGTTTGACGGTGCTGCGATAGATATCAGAGGAACCATCTCGTTCAGGGGCCTGCTGAAGCTGGACGAGTCCTTTGCGGCAGAGAAACTTCCAAAGTTGTTGGATAACCTCGTGATAGCAGCTGCAAATTAACCACCTCGACGAGCCTACCTGCCCACCAACAACTTTTACACCTTGTTCGGGCACCGCAGAATGACATTCTTAGTGGGGTGGCTTTAATGCTAGATGCCGATTGGCTGGCTATGGTAACAGGAACGAAAGAGGTCGGAACTTGGAAATGATTATGGAAAGGAGGAACATTCAAAGGATAGGTCCAGACTTTCCGACCTATATCTCTAACAGGTCCACAACTAGGCCTGACATAATCATGACAAACAAAGACTTCCCCTTTAATTATCATCGCAAGCTGAGCCCAACAGTATCCAGTGACCACAGCGATCCTGAGAACCATCTCACTCTCTCCGATTCAGCTTCCAGTTACTCTCCGCAAAAGCTACACCTCGGCCAACTGGGAAGGTTACAGACTCCTACTGAGTCGACACGTCCCAGCTCACCTAAACGAGGAAACATCGGAGATTGACGTGGAACTGGAAAGAATAACTGCAGCCATCATTAAAGCAGTTCGCGAGTGTATATCGAAAACAGGGTACAAAGCCCCCCCCTCCCTCAACTTAGATGGACCGATGAGAGATGATGGAAATCACTCGTGTGCACAGGGAGGTGTATGAGGAAGTTAGAAGAGCAGGCCCACACCGGGAGGTGTATGAGGAAGTTAGAAGGGCAGGCCCTCACCGGGAAAGAAGCTCACTGCTGCCACGCCTAAATGCAGAAATTAGGGAGGCTATAAACCTTCAACAGGCTGAAATCTGGAAGAGCCTAATAGTCAGAGTCGACAGCGAGTTTAACCTCGGTTAAGTTATGGCAAAACATGAAAAAGCTGAAAGGTCTGACAAGAAGGGAAAAGACTCATAAAGGAAAACGGGGAGTATATCGAGGACCCAGAGCTTCAAGAGAAAGATTTAGAACCTTCTGAAATGAAATATTTTCAATTACACCGGAGGACAATGAAGAGTTTGACTAGGAATTCGAGGGCTAACTGATAGAAGAACTAAATCAGATACTACATCAGACGCACAAACATCACCACGCCAACGAAGGGAGGGAAATGGCAGATCATGGCCGTCCAATAACCATGGAAGATGTCATGGCAGCTATAAAATCCTTCAAACAAAAGGCACCAGGCTAGACGGGCATCACCAAAAACAATCTGGTACGTGCGCCCAGCAGATCATTCATGGAATCACAAACATCTTTAATGCTTTCATGAACAAGGGTCACTACTCTGACGGTCTACAGTTTGACAAAATCACATTTATACCTAAGGGAAACAAACGCCCAAATCAACTGGTGAAATACAGGCCAATCTCTCTCCTAGAGTTGGTGGGAAAAGTCTACGAAAAGCTTCTGGCAAACCGGCTCCAAGATCAACTAGCCGAGTTGGGAGACCACAATCCTCAGCACCACGGGTTCCATATAAACGAGGAACGGAAACTGCCCTCGCTCTTCTAACGGAGAAACTTGCACACATAAGAACTGAAGGGAAATACGTAGACGTGGTGATGCGAGATGTACAGAAGGCTTTCAATAAGGTTTTGCCTAGGGGTCTGCAATACAACATCTTAGGCTTCCAGCTCAATCCTAACCTGGAAAAGGTCCTCTGTGATTACAACATGTAGAGGATAGCCCGAATCATGATCGAGGGCTACATAGGACCCGAATTCGAGCTCGAGGCAGGAGTTCCTCAAGGTAGCTGTCTGAGTCCGCTGTTGCACCTCATAACACACTGGACCTCCCTGCTCCAGTAAAGGATGATGTGATGTATCTGCAGTGATATCACTCAAATCGCCTCTAGTTTCTAGAGGAATGATTGAGTTCAAGCGAAGGAGACAGTTGCCGAAATCGATGACATCAATCGATATGAAAAAAAGTGGAAGATCAAAACGAACCGCCAAAAGTTCCAGATCTTCCCGGTAAACCGCCGAAAACTCGACGACGTCATCGTAAACGACAAATATTACCCGTACTCAAACGAAGGAAATGTCCTAGGACTCCGTATTTCCAAGATAGGAGGATATAGGGTTCATATTAATATCAGAATCTCCCTAGCCAAAAGAGAGCTGAGGAAACTATACAAGTTCCGAAGGCTGGATACGCGCTACAAGATAAAGCTACACACTGAACTGCTGTTTACCTTGCTGTACCCTCTAGTGGTAACGCAGGCGGCTAGCTGTACCTCTCTAAGAACAATGCAGAGAGTGCAGAACATAGCCACACTGTGAATAGCTGGCGTGCGTAGGATGGAGCATATTCAGCAATCAAAAATGCACGCAAGAGCAAGACTGAAGCCGCTGAATATAGAAGTCAAGAGGATAGGGAGAAAAACATGGCAAAAAAGTAGAGGAAGAAATACTCCCGACATTGCAAGACAACATCTTCATCCAAAGGAACAAACTGCATACAGTGACCAGGAAGGCTCTGTTCCCAAGCGGAAGACATTGCACCCTGTAAACCGCCAATGCAATGTTCACATAAAAAGGAACCCGAACAAAGGACACCAAAAATAGTCAAAGATAAAAGAGGGAAAAGTCCAACTAAATTAATTAGAATAAAGAAAACAAAAACGAAAGAAGCGAAGTGCTCAAAACTCAAGAAATTGATAGATAATAGAACAAAAGTAACAACTACTCTTCACGACTATGATAACCAAATTTAACAAAAAAATAAAACGACACAAAATAAACGAAAATAGGCAAAATTCCCAAATAAAATAAGGTTAAAAGAAGAATAAAGTTAACACAAAATGAGGCGAAGTTCTCAAGGTTTGAGGAAAATAAAAAAAAATAAAAGAATAAAGGAAACAAACAAAGAAGAAAACAAGTAGCTAACAAGTTAGCAAAAACCATAATTGAAAGGCTTGAATGCCACGAAGGATACACACACACACACACACACACACATATATATATATATATATATATATATATATATATATATATATATATATATCATTAACTCTATAATTTAAGAAGGGGGATTATTTTGAGTATTTGAATAATAATTTCATCTTAGTTTGGTAATGACTTATCTTTTTTTATCAAAGTTATTTCTAATAATTCTTTTATATCAAAAAACAAAATGGTGAAGTTCAGAAATAAATATAAGTATCGAAATTTTGTGAATTATATATATATATATATATATATATATATATATATATATATATATATATATATATATATATATATATATATATATATATATACATATATATATATATATATATATATATATATATATATATATATATATATATATATATATATATATATATAGTTAAAATCTAAAAAAAGCAGCTATGGTTAAATTTTTATAAATTTTCTGAACTTCGCCCATTATAATCCATAACCCTATATTTTAAGAACGAGATTTTTTAAGGTGCCTGTGAAACCAAGCTATTCCCGTTAAGGAAGAGAACAGCGGCTTGTAATTTTAAAAAGGAACTCTAAACTATTTTCCTCCTTTCAAAAAATCACGTTGCTAAAATATAGTTATAGAAGAAGAAGGAGATATATAATTTTTTTTTCTGAACTTCACTATTTATAATTCTTTGGGTTTTAAAAAATTCACCCAAATTTAAATACTTATATATATTTATTTCTGAACTTCACCATTTTGCTTTTTGATATTATAAAAGAATTATTAGAAATAACTTTGATAAAAAACATAAGTCATAACCAAACTAAGATGAAATTATTATTCAAATACTCAAAATAATCCCCCTTCTTAAATTATAGAGTTAATGATATATATATATATATATATATATATATATATATATATATATATATATATATATATATATATATATATATATATATATATATATATATATGAAGGCAAAGAAAATGAAATAGAACAAAACTAAGAAGAATGCTGCAAGAGATGCCCTCTTCACCAAGGCAAAACTCAACTAAATCTTTTAATATCTATCAAATCTTTTACTCATTTCTCAACCTTTTTCACCATGGTGGTGGTGGCGACCCCGTTCCCGGCCCGATAGTGGATCGGGAATCCTCACACCTATTCCAGGCCCCACCCCAGCTCCCCGGTCCATCGCAGGAGCAGACCCACCGCCTCCCTGGGTCTCTCCCAAAGATTCACCGTGCCCAGGTATGTGTGTATCTGTGGGCAGTTGAAGAGATGTGTGGTGTCGTGTATCTGTGTTAGGCATTTGGTGGAATTTGGTGTTGTATGGATGGTGGGAGATATTTTGTGTGCATGTATGATGTCAGAAGTGGCGATTTGTTTGTTCATATCTGTGCTAGTGTTCTTCTATCTACTTTGTGAGTATTTGTTCTGAGTTGTGTATGGTTGGAGGTGGTGCACTTAATATTTTGTTGTGGGTTCGCTGTGTCAAGTATTGTTGTGTGATCTGAGAGTGGATTGTTTTCTTGGTTTGCTTGATTGTGTCTTCTGTTGTTACGTTAGGGTCTGTGTCTAAGTTGGTGGTCTGTTTTTTTGTGTCGGTGATTGGGAGGTTGTCTGGTGATGTGGTGGAGGGGATGATTTGGATGTTGTGTTTTCTCCCTGAGTTGTGATGCATATAGTTTTAGGTGATCTTTGATTGGCAGGATGTTCGTCTCGTCGTCTAGATGTTGGGTGTTTGTGTCAAGAGTGCATCCTGTGGTAGTGCGAAGGGCTGTGTTTTGTATTGTCTGTAGTTTTTTGGTGTTGGTTTCTGAACTGATTGGGGACCAGATTGTGTTGGCATATTCTAGTATTGGTCTTGTGGTTGTCTTGTATGTTTTAATGAGCGTTTCCTTGGTTTTTCCGCAGTGTGTAGTTGTGAATGCCTTGATGACTTTGAGTTTTTCGTGGCCTTGACTGTTATGTTTTGTATGTGTTTTGAGTATGTGAGTTTAGGGTCAAAAGTGAGGCCAAGGATCTTTGGTTCTTTTGTGGTGGGTAGTGGTATGTTTTCTATGTTTAGATTTAGGGTTGTGTTGTATTCTACAGGGGCAGAATACAAGAGAGTGGTCATTGTTTTGCTGGCGTTTAACTTTAGTGAATTTTCTCTTGCCCATGTGTGCATTTTGTTGAGGTAAGGTTGTATCTGTTGTGCAGCGGCTTCTGGTTTGTTGTGTAAGGAGAGTATTGTGATTTCGTCTGCGTAAGTGACAATTTTTACTGTTTGTGGGGGAGTTAGTATATTTGAGGTGTAGATTTTGAAAAGTGTTGGGGAAAGTACTCCTCCTCGTTGGGGAATTCCGGATTTTGTGTTTTGTATTTGGGTGTATTGGAGTCGCCCCTTGATGTAGTTTGCATCGTACTTGATATGAGGGGTGGGTATGGTGAGTTTATGGATCATGTTGATTAGTTTGTGTAGGTCTACTGTGTCGAATACTTTGGACATGTTAAGGGCGACTGCTATGGTTACATGTGGTGGAATTTTCTTGTTGAATCCATTTGTGGTTATGTTGTCTATTGTGTGTAATGCTCTGGTGGTTGAGTGCATGGGTATGAACCCATGTTGGTGTGGTGTGTTTGGGATGTGGGATGTTGGATGTGATGTAAGGTAGGATGATTTTTTGTAGTGTTTTTGCTATGGGAGAAAGCAGCGCTATTGGTCTGTAGGAGTCTCATTTGTTTATGTCTTGGTTTGGTTTGGGTATTGGGATTATTTTTGCTACTTTCCATTGTATAGATACGAGTATGTTGTTTGTGTTTATGGCGAGGTTGTAAGTGTGCGTGAGGAGGTTTATGGCGCTTGACCTATGTGTTTGAGGTATTTGATGTCTATGTCATCAGGGCCGGTGGAGTTGTTGTCTCTTGTTGTTTTATGGCTCTGATGGTCAGTTCTGTTGTGGTTGTGAATTGTGGTTTGGGGAGTTTTTTGTATGTCTGTCTATTTTCCTGTTTTTATTTTTCGTTTGGTGTATGGTTGTGTTTATGAATTGTTTGTTGAAGTGTTCTGATTTTTGTATGGGTGTTGTGGCTTCTTTGTTTCCGAAGGTGATGGTGTTGTTTCGTGGCTGTGTTGGTTTTTTGTTTGAGACCAGCAATGGTTTTCCAGAGTTTGTGTGTGTTTGTTTTGTGGTCCCATTGCTGATCTAGGTGAAGTTTCCATAATTCTTGTTTTTATTCTTGTATGGCGCGATCTATCTGTTTGTTTTATTCTATAATGTTGGGGTCTGATGGGTTTTGTTTTCTAGTGTTGTTCCGTTGTGCTATGAGGTTTCTGATTGGTTCAGGGAGTAGTTTTTGTGTGTTGTGTATTTTTCCACGTGGGATGTTGTGTTTGTCTGCTATTATGATGGTGTTGGTTAGTATTTTGTTTGCCGTATGTGCATTTTTGGGGATTTGGTGTTGGAAAGTACTTGTTCAATTTCTTTTGTGTATTCTGTCCAGTTTGCCTTGTGATAATTTATGTATGTTTTGAGGTTTTGTTGTAGCCTGAAGTTTGTTTGTATACGTAATGTATCCGAACGATTAATTTCTGCTATTTCTTTATTTTTACACTTGAGGTAAGTACGATTCTACCCGAGCCAGCTTCTAGCAGCCTATCTGCGAGCGCCGACGATATCCGGAGCCTTTAAAAAAGAGAAAATAATACCATTTTTTTCCGTCACGAAGAAACTGACATGATCATTTAAGCTCCCTACACCGTCCCTCCTGGCGAACAACATGCGACCGTGAACCAGGACTGCCTCATAACCCTCGCCCCAACTATGCCAGTCAATTGTGATTTTGCATAATTGGGGGAATTGAAGGAAATTGGTTTGAGGAATAACCCACAACCGAATTCAATTCCAGAGGCATCTTGGGAATAGGGACAGACTGCAACCCCCGTTGAGAAAGCTTATGTATAGCTATATCAATGGTTGCTACCACAGGACCACAGAGGGACTTCACAACCATCTCTGTGCATGGAGGAAGCAGTCGCTAATTAAAAAAGTCCAAGGTGGTGGCACCCCCAGGTGAAGGCAGTTGATTCGGCCTACACTCATCATTAAGTGGGACACGAGTCATCCCTTAGGAGGAGCTCTTACCGGGCCCATCCCATCATCGGCACTTCGGGTTCGTGGGAGTGTGGGGCCGCCGCAATACGACGTGGGACTCCCTCTCTGATTTCTAGCTCTCTCTACTCACACGCACATCACTCATTAATTTTTTCAATAGAGGAAAGAGGGAAATTTAATCTTCTATTACAGACAAAAAGAAAAGGGAAAAAACGGAAGGACCAAATGAAAAGGAAGGAACCTCCTCCAGGGGAGATGGAAAACTTGACTAAGAAAGTCGCTTTACGGGCTCTTCCTGGTCGTGCAGTTCCGGCCAAAATCCAAGTCTGCCAAGTTCTGTTCGCAGAACTAAAAGGCGCACTCGTGCGACTAATTAATGCCAATCACGGCTACATCACCTGATGCGCCGAGCGTAAGGATATGGACACCATCCTCTCCAGCCAAGGGACCATCGGACTCAAGAAAACAGGACTTGAAGCGCGAACCCATCCACAGGTGGCGGCCAATAGAAGCGTCATCTGCCGGAAAATAAAAGGCTGGATCGGCGAAAGAAGTACGGAAGAAATTTAAAAAGGAAATCGAAGAACAGCATCTATGGGCCAAGAGTAAAGAACTAATAAAATTCAATAGTCAGACCCATGTGTTCGAGATCACTGTCCAAACCACCGAAATAGAACAGAAGGCAAAGAGCGAAGGAATTCTTGCATTCAATATGAGAATTTCTTCACAAAATATTGAACAGGGAAAATTCCATTATATTCAAATGTGTTTCTTCTGCTACAAACTCGAAAACCACACGAACCATTCCTGCCCAAATAAGTTCAAGGTCATTGGTTTAAAGAGTGTTCATTAACAGCGAAAAAATGACTGAACTGCAACGAAGAACACAGGACACTGGCACTAAATTGTTCCAAAAGGAAAGATATAAACACGAACCTAATTTAGAGAAAAGAAGAGTAAACACGAACCCGTAACCCCCAGAGTACGCGATGGTAGCTTCCAGAGTCAACAAACCGACAAAGGATCTAAATAGTGAAATGTGCCCGAAAATGCTGACATGTATTATTCACGTGCAAATAGCAAACATGGGAAACCCTCGTTGCTACGAACAGGAACTTAATTCGTTGCTGCAAACGAACAATCAAAGTTCCCAAAACATCGGACTCATTAAGAATACTCAACATGAGTAAATAAAGAAGTGCAGCAAGTAAAATCTGATGAAGAATCAGAGAAACACAAAGAGAGACCTGAAGCGACTCGCAATCTGAGACAGAAGAGAAAAGGAACACGTACACATGACGAGGTCACATAGGGCCTCAGGAAGAAAATCCAAGACCCCAGGTCCCACCAAGAAACAAAACCCCCAAAAGAATAAACTCATGGAGGTAATACAGGAGGAAAGTACATAACTTCCACCTTCAGCTCCTAAAGCAGTCCCCAACATGGATACCAACCCTCGAGGCGCGACTATTTGCCTAATCAGACATTCAGGCGAAGGGTCCTTACAATACTAATGGGGGACCTGAACGCACGATGTGCCGAGTCCGGATACACTCGTGTGAATGTATCCCATTCGCACTAGTGTATCCGGATACGGCCCATCGTCTATGCTTAAATACTCTCTTGGATAAGAACATCGTCCAGAGACTGGGCCACGACTTTCCAACCTTCATCACGGAAAGAAACGCACCAAGCCGGACATTTGGTTGGCCAATTTCCTCATCCCTTATATTTATCACATGACCCCTGAAGTGATTCCTTGTAGTGACCATATAGGGATCAACCTAGAAATAAATGTGAAACACATATTGATACCATCTCACACAAGGAAAAGTTATAACAGGGCGAATTGGGATAATTACGAGCGATTGATAAGAAATTACACTCTAGCGAACCCTGACGAAACAACGTTCGAAGAAATAGACGATATTGGAACGGCTGGAGGCCCAGTTGATCAAGACAGACAGAGAGTATATTCCTAAAACCGTGTACAGAACTATTTTTGCATACAAATGGACCGATCGTATGAAAAGTTTACACCGTGAATTGAAAAAGATTATATTAAATAAGCATCACCACGGGAACTTCCCGTTAGGCAATGTAACGTACGAGAAAATAAAAGAGGAACTGAAAATTATAATATATGAATAGCAAGAAGAAAAATGGAATGAAACCGTCGAAAACTAGATAGCATAGCACCCCCAAAAGAATGCTGGGCGAAGATCAAAAGGATAAAAGGAATGCCCTAGAATAAAAGAATATAACTGGAAGACGCCTACGGATAAATGAAATCAGAAGAGAATGAAATAGAGGAGATTCTCAGAGAACACTGAGCACATATATATTCAGAATCAGTGAAAAAGGAAATGAAGACTTCGACATTGATTTTGAAAATAAAATAATAGACGAGCTCATTGCAAACATCGAAAGGACGCATCCGAACCACCAAGTGAACAATATATTGCAACATGGTTAGGCAAATCGACCCTGATATAGTCATCATAAACGAACACGGTATTAACTTACAAACGGAACACATCAAAATCCCAAACTTCACAGTTTTAGTCGCAAGCCATACTCATACACGCTTTGATGGAACAGTCATGGGAATAAAAAAGGGAATCTCTTACACCGAAATTAGAGTTCTGGAAGAGTCATATATAGCTATTAAGCTAAAAATGACAACAGGGGATCTGGTGGTAGCCGGGGCATATCAAACCACCCCCCTGGTGATCGTACCTCCCGACCCCGAACTTCATTCGAATGTTCCGCCGACCATCCTTAGCGATCCTCCTAGGGGATTTCAATGCAAGATGTAGCTCTGCTGGATACACAACCACCTTTAATGGAAACGGGGGGAAAACCCTAGAACTACTCCTGAAGCGGCAGATGGTGCAAAGAGAGGGCCCTGATTTCCCAACATTTGTAACATACCAGTCTTCAACCACTCCAAACATAATATTGACTAATCCCAACTTCGCTTTCAACATCCACACCACTCCCAGTCCCGCAATACCTTCTGATCACATCGGACTCATTACGAAGATTTCAACCTCGCCTATCCAAATGGAAATTTCCCAAAGAAAGGCGTTATCAAGGACCAACTGGACCGAGTATAAGAAACATTTAGAAAATTACAGTATAACTTCCCTTGCAGAAAGTCCCCTAGAAGAAATAAACACACACCTAAACAAAATTACAAACTTCATCATAGAAGCCGACAGGCTATACGACCCAAAAACTAAATACAGAACAATCCCTGCTCCCCAATGGACCGATGAAATCAAAGCTAAAATGGAGGAAATTTATAACACGTTCGAAGAAATCCGTCGACATGGTAGCAATAGAGAAAGGTATGTACGATTAAGAGACCTCAGAAATCAGGTGAAAAATATAATCAGAATAAATATTAATACAGCATGGAACAATATCATTAGTAACATGGATATTGAAAGTGACCCAAGAAGGTTCTGGAACCAATAGAAAAAACTTAAAGGTTCCATACCTAAAGACAAAATGTACCTGAAAAAAGGCGAAATTACAATGCATGAGAATAGGGAAATTGAAGAAAGATTTAGAGAACATTGGTCTAGGACCTTCTCTATTACACCGGAGGAGAACCAAAACTACGATGTGGTCCATGAACAGCACATAATAGAAGAACTACAGGATAGAGAGCACGAACACTCAACGTTCCCACGGGTGAAAGAATCCCGCGATCAAAGGAACGAAGGAAGGCCCTTCACCCTAGTAGAATTTAAAGCAGCCCTAGCAACATTTAAATAGAAAACCCCAGGCATTATCAAAATTACTAAAAACCATATCACAAACGCGCCCACCAATATCATCAAACACTTCTCAAAATCTTCAATGCATGCCTAAACACAGGACATTTTCCACCAGCTTTGAAGACGGTGAGGATGATATTCCTTCCCAAACCCGGAAAACCCAAGGGCCACATCGAGAGTTATAGACCGATCTCACTGTTGAAATTCATTGGCAAGGTAATGGAGAAGCTACTAAATTAGAGATTAAAGACCTTCCTGGAAGAAAACGATATGCAGAATGAATAATAACATAGATTCAGATAAAAACGAGGTAAGGAGACAGCACTGGCACTCATTACCGAGAAGATCGCAGTCGATATAACAAGAGGCGACAGAGTGGACTTGACACTCCGCGATGTCGCTAAAGCTTTCGACAAAATATGGGTGCCAGGTCTTAACGTAAAAATAATCCAGCTCGTTCTCGAGACAAACCTAAGCAGAATCCTGTGAAGCTATCTGGAAGACAGGAAGGCAAAAATCACCATCAACAATTACACTCCCAGTACTTTCACTCTAAAAGCAGGGGTCCCGCAAGGTGGGTGCTTCAGCCCCATGGTATACGCAGTTTACACAAGGTACCTCCCTCAACCCTTAGAGGAAAGCAAGATGTATATCCAACTGGCCGACGATGTCACGCAGATCATCGCCAGTGATAGACAATATCCAGAGGATATTGCACAGCGTACTGCCAGAGAGATCCTAGATATAAATGAAAACGAGAGGACACACAAAATAGAAACAAATAACACAAAGTTCCAAATCATATCAATGAACAGAAGGAAGACGCACCGAGTCACCGCCAACAACATCAACTACCCCTACAGTGAAGGGGGTAAGGTACTCGGCTTAATATTCTCCAAAACGGGTACAGTACGCATGTGAGCCAAAAGACTACACAAGCAAAAAGGACCCTTTCCTTTCTACAAAGATTCAAAAACCTCTCCGAGGAAAACAAAAAAAATTACCCTTAGCCCTAGTTCGTCCCGTTTTAACGTACCCCGTCATTCCAATTAACACTTTATCCAAAACGCAAATGTTAAAACTACAGGTAGTCCAAAATTACGCGACCAGATTTATAACTAGCACCTCAAGACTGGAAGCAATACCATCAGTAGAACTACATCGAAGAACAAAGTTAAAACCGATCAACCAATTCCTTCACGAACGAGCCACCCCAAATATGGCGCCAATTAGAGGCGAAACTCCCAAACAAAACAATAAATAAAGTTATACCCACCGAAAGAGAAAACAGGAGACTACACTTTAAACAAAGGTTTAAAATTAAAAGTAGTCGAAAAATTTACAAGATGAAGTCGAACCAATATATAAATAGAATACCGGAGAAAGACTGTATAATTAGCTCTTAAGAAAATAAATTAGAAACTTAATAATAGTAAAAATAAAGTATATGTATACATGTGTATATGCAAAAATGAAGAAAAAAATTTATATATATATATATATATATATATATATATATATATATATATATATATATATATATATATATATATATATATGTATATGTGTTTGTATGTATATAATAATAGTAAAAAAATAAAATAATATATATATATATATATATATATATATATATATATATACATGTGAAAAACTCACAAAGTATGCATAAGTGGATATATTAAGAAGATAAATTAACATAAATGTAATAAATAAGATACAGCACTCGAGAGTGCACCAAATATACCATTAACTATTGAATAGAAGTAAAACTTCAAAGACGAAAAGAAAAACAAAGGCTCGAACGCTTCCCTCGAAAGAGAAATCAATGAATAAATAAGTATATATGAAATCAATAAAACAAAGGCTCTTATGCTAATATATGATAAATAAACTAAAATATATCAAAATAAAGCAACATAAAGCGATTGCCAGGCAACCTGGTACACACACACTCATCATCACATACATTATGAACATTATTACTCCACCATTATAACCACATCAATCATCTCTCCTTTTACACTATTATTTCTATCTAACCTATCTTATTCTACCTCATATTCACCACTTTTGAATTCCCGATCCCGATCCCGATCCAGCACTACTCCTTCAAACAAAGAACACCAGGCTGGTCAAGTTTGACGAAACTCAACTTCGTCAAATCACCGAGTTGTGTACGGAAAGGTATACCCAACATCTTTAATGCCTGCTTAAATGTAGGCTACTTTTCGACGCATATAAAATGGCTAATATGATTTTCATAGCCAAACGTGGTAGACTCCTGACAAGAAAGGGGAGTTACCGCCCAATATCCCTTTTGGAATTTGGGGGAAAACTCCGAGAAGATTTCAAACAGAAGACTCGTCGAATATTTGGAGGGGAATTCGCTTTTGAACGAACATCAATACGACTTCAGAAAGATTCGTAGCACCGAGATGCCAATTTCACAAGCAAAGAAAAATCGGAGCTATATAGAAATCGTATGCAGGGACGTATCAAAAGACTTCGATAAAGTATAGCAAAGGAGGATGCAATACAAGGTGTCCCAGAAAAAAGTTAACCGTACTTTGAATTTGTATAACTCAAAACCTATTAGAGATTTTTAAGTTCTGTAAAACAAAACAAATTTACCCACTATTTATCTGTCGATTCTGGAAATTTCATTAAATTCCCTTTTACGATATTGATACACTAATGGGTTTAGTGGAGGCGATCAAAATTATGTTTGCGCAAAGAAGTAAAATAAGGAAACTTCGAAGTTTAAAATCAACAAATATATTTAAATCCATTTTTAACAAAAACACCTCTTCATATGAGTAATACAAATTCATTTTTTAATTTTCTAACCACCGTTTCCTTCCACATGTCCTCCATTTCTTTCCGAGCACAGTTGCGCCTTTGATGGCATTGATTGAACAACTTTTAGGATTAACTTGTGATTTTCCTTAAGTCTATTGACTCCACGTGTGATACTATCTCTTAACTGGTTGATGCTTTGTGGTGGAGTAGAATACACTTTATTCTTTAGATATCGCCATAAGAAATAATCGCACAGTGTTAAGTCAGGGGATCTTGGGGTCCATTCAATTGCATGATTTAGCGCGCCAATGTGGTTGTCAAACGTTTCTCTTAGTTTTGTTCTTACAGCAAGCTGTCTATAAGCTGGTGCGCCGTCCTGAATCCACCAAAGTATATTGAATTAATTGACATAAATCTGGCAGAGTTTCCGGAAGATCCTTTCGTTGATCATGCTCAGGTAGGCAGCACCATTCAAGTTATTCTCGTAAAACAATGGGCCGACACTTTCTGCTGACAAATACGTGCGTCAAAGTTGAATGCTAGGGAGGGGGTGTGGGGGACAACGGTGAATATTGCCGAATATTATGGCTAATTACCTTTCCATTCATGAAAAAGGCTGCCTCGTCACCAATCACAATGTTTTCAAGAAACGAGCAGGTTTATGGAGAACCCATTCGACAAATTGTGTACGAGGAGGAACATCAGTTTCAAGAAGCTGGTTCTTGCATGCATCTTATAGGGATGCCATTTTAAGTCATGTTTATTAATGCGGTTAAAGGATGACTTTAACAATTGTAACCCATTCTTTCTTACTGATACATGTCGATTTTGAAGAAGCGTCATCTGAACATTTTCTATATTTTTTGTTGTTCTTATGGTTCTCATACGACCCGAACGACCTTTATTTAAATTTAAGCATGTTCTTTCATGTTGGTATTTGCGAACATTTTTCCAAATTGTGGGCTTGCTTGGTGGGTGCCTACCTGGAAAACGTTGTTCAAATGAATCTTGTACTTGTTTAATCCTGCCAGTCTTAATAAAGTTTGTGACTACAAATACGCGTTGATCTTTTTGTTAACTGCCTGATTAAAAAGGTTCTACGGAAAGTAAACTTTTACCCAGAAACGCTTTGATTTGCTTAGTAAGCAATAATGACAAGACCATACCACAGCGTGGCTGAAAAACACTGTAAAATGGCCTAGGCTTTGCTTGAAGAATGGCACAGTGACCTAGGCTACCTAGGCTCCCTACGCTTCTCTTGAAAGTGCACGGTGGCCTAGCATTCCTAGGCTTCGTTTCATTATTTTACCTCCTTGCGCAAACATATTTTTGATAGCCTCCACTAAACCAATTAGTGTATCAACATCAGAATAGGAAATTTAATGAAATTTTCAGAATCGACAGATAAATAGTTGTTAAATAAAACAATTTTTGCAGGACCCAAATATCTCCAATAGTGTTTGAGTTATACTAATTCAAATTACGGTTAACTTTTTTCTGGGACACCCGGTATAAGATTCTCAAATTGTGTTTAAGTAAAAAATTTGAAAAACTTCTCTGTGACTATGTCATAGAGTGGTCAGCTTATATCAGTATAGGGCGGTCGGACGGACCCACCTTTTCACTACAGGCAGGTTTACCCCAAAGCGGGTGTCTCAGTCCAACCATGTACTCCATCTATACAACTCAAATCCCCTAACCAAGCAACCTCTCAAGCCTGAATATCCAGGTCGCTAATGATATAAGCCAACCTATCGTTTGTGAACATACCAATGCGCCAATACAAGCTCGGATGACTGTCGAGGAAATAAAAAAACATTAATGAATACGAAGTTAAATGGAAGATCCGAACTAATTGCAGGAAATTTAAGATAAGGCATTAGGAAGAAGAAAAATTGCAGATGTGAGAATGGGGGCTACACGTTATCACTAAACGAACGAATGCAATGTGCTCGGAATGAAGGTCACTTCCACCGAGTAGAGGAAGCACGTCACAGAACGGATTCAAAGAACAAAATCGGCAGTCAGAACCCTCTTTACATTCAGAAACCCAGTGGTAGGCAGTCCGTCAGTACCGATGACGGAAGGTCCGTCAGTCCGTTACTGACGGACTCCCGTTGCGCTGGCGGACTAACGAATGACGGAAACTTTGAAACACTGACGGAATAAGCGCCGACGGAAGCGATTTTCGGCCGTCACCCGAACCGTCACTAACTCGAAAAGCAAGGACGACCTTCGGCAAATAATGTTTCCGTCAGTCGTCAGCGAAAGGGGAGTGCGTCAGTGACGGACTGACGGACCTTCCGTCATCAGTACTGACGGACTGCCCACCACTGCAGAAACCCCAGTTTAATAAACAAATGAAAAATATATTTGGCACTAGTCAGATCAACACTCATATATCCCTTGGCAACTCTTTTCAGCGCATTGTTGTAAAAAGTAACCTGCTTTATCACTTAAGTAAAAGTATTGTTACCCTGAATATTGTACTTAATGTGCAAGTAATAGTACCCAAACTTAAATGTACTTAATTAAAAGTGATAAAGTATCTTAGTCATGAAGTAATAGGGTAAAACGTAGCGGCAAATAGTAAAGTACCCATCACATCAGACACTATTCAGTATAATGTACAGTAAACCCTTTTATATCCACTGTACTAACCCTTCTATATTGGAATTCATTTAAACTGGACTTAAAAATCAAGCTGTAAATATTCCTCTATTGATAAGAAAGTCTAGTTTATATAAACTGACGCCCTCTCAAAGGCGGTTAAGCGGGAGAGACAAACGAATTGTCTATCGGGTATGAAAGGATGCATGTAATTGGTCCAAACATGAACAAGCGTTATGATTGGTTCAAACCAGAGTACACGCTTGTGATTGGTCATCATCTTACATTTGCTCCTATACGTCTGTGATTGGCCAAAATTAACTGAGAAGTAACAAATACTTCTATGCTTCTCAAATCTAATTAACTTAAAATAACATAAAGAAAAATACGCAAGTAGAAGTGGAAGTACTCAAATTATTGAGTACTTTTAGGGAAGTAAAAGTATAACAAGGTTACTTGAGTATAGGTCTTAAAGTAATTGGACTTCGTTACTTCACAACTCTGTTTCAGAAACCGCAGGGGAAGAGTTCCAAAGAATACAAAACAAATGCATGTACAGTGTAACCGGTACAGGCAGGATAGATGGGAGGAAGCAAGAGGATCTGCATCAAATACCACTGAGGAAATAAGAGTACTCATCGAAGAAAGTCACGAGGTCCAAGATTCCCAAGCAGCTCCAGCAATCTTGGAAATATAGCTGTCCTATTTTATGCATAAAAATATTAACTACAAACAAGAAAATAACCGATAAAGATAGGTTATTTCTCGCCTCAAAGACCCAGTCAAAAACTTGTAAGAAAAATAAAAAGAGAATACAAGTTCAAATTAATAACGATGCCATTGCTGTGGACTTCAACAGTGCATATATATATATATATATATATATATATATATATATATATATATATATATATATATATATATATATATATATATATAATATATATATATATATATATATATATAAGTAAAAGAACTCAATGGCGAGTTATGGTATAGTGAAGCCACTGTATAGGAGCCAAAAGTTTAATTTACGAGACTAGTTTCGGTATGTAGTTTATCATACCCTCTTCAATCGTATACTGAGAATGCGATTGTTACAAATGTCTATGAATAGCGTACAGATCTGAAAAAAGATAAAAAACACAAAAGGGGGAAAAGGTCATTAATCGTTGGGTGTGAGTCTGAGATCGTTGGCTAAGCTGTTTACGATGAGGTTAAGGGAATGGAGGCTGGATTTCAATTGCTTATCTGACAAATTAAAATTGGGAATTTCTCCTATTAATATAGATTCTACTATTTTTCGTTTACAGAAATCTTTACAATTATATATGATTTGTGCCTTTGAATAGTCAATTTGGTGGTTGAAATTGCTAATATGATTAAAAATATTTGATGTGGTACTGCCTCGTCTGACATCAGCTCTATGTTCATAAATTCGTTTTGTTGAGGTTCTTCCAGTCTCTCCTATGTAGAATGAGGGACAGTTTGTAGAGCCACACGGGATTAAATATACACCTGCTTCATTTGGCTGATCGACGGGCTTGGTCGAAGGAAAAGATTTAAGGGTAGAAAAGGGATATTTAAATGTGGTTATGCCTGGAGAAATAACTTTGTTTACTCCTTTATGAAGGGGAGAAAGAGGGAGGGATAGAAACTTCGTATTACTAAATTTGTTTTTATCCTTGGGACGGTAATGAATAGATTTTGCTTTAGATAAACTTTCATTGATCACGTGGATAGTATAATTTAATTCAATGAAACTGCAGGTTATATATGTAATCTCGTCTTCTAGAAAGCAAGGGTCACATATCCTAAGTGCTCTCAAAAACATACTTGATGCAACGGCTCGCCTAATGTTAATATCATGATGAGAAAAGAAATGGATATACGAGTTAGAATGGGTTGGTTTTCGGTACACAGTGAAGCTAATTTTGTCAAGAAAGGATATACAATTATATTTTTCCCACTCTACTTTAAAATTGATAGTGGGATGGAGGTTGTTAAGATTTTAAGGGAAATTGTCAAATAAGTTTAAACTATTTATAGGCAAAATCGATATGACACCATCTACATACCTATACCATACAAAATTATGATGGCGAATCACATAAGGGAGTAATGATACTTCAAAATGTTTTATAAAAAGGTTACATAGTATGGGCAATAAAGGATTAACCATGCTAAGACCATATTTTTGACGCGAAAAACCCATATCGCTGATAAATACATTGTCAGTAACACAAAGTTTAATCTCCATCCCACTATCTATTTTAGAGTAGAATGTGAAAAAGATAATTGTATATCCTTTCTTGATATTAAAATGAAGCAGGTGTATATTTAATCCCTTGCGGCTCTACAAACTGTCCCTCATTCTGCATAGGAGAAACCGGAAGAACATTAACAAAACGAATTTATGAACATAAAGGTGATGGCAGTACCACATCCAGTATTTTTAATCATATTAGCAATTTCAACCACCAAATTGACTATTCAAAGGCACAAATCATATAGAATTGTAAAGATTTCCGTAAACAAAAAATAGTAGAATATATATTAATAGGAGAAATTCCCAATTTTAATTTGTCAGATGAGCAATTGAAATGCAGCCTCCATTCCCATAACCTCATCGTAAACAGCTTAGTCAGCGAACTTAGACTCACACTTCCTGATTAATGACCTTTTTCCCCCGTTTTGTATTTCTTTCTGTTTTTTTATCTTTTTTTCTGATATGTACGCTATTTATAGACTTTTGTAACAATGACATTCTCAGTATACGACTGAAGAGGGTATGATAAACTACATACCGAAACTAGTCTCGTAAATTAAACTTTTGGCTCCTATACAGTGGTTTCACTATCATATAGTACCATAACTCGCCATTGAAAGTTCTTTTACTTATATATATATATATATATATATATATATATATATATATATATATATATATATATATATATATATATATATATATATATATATATATATATGCACTGTTGAAGTCCAAAGCAATGGACTTAAGTTCTTATGAAGCTTGCAGTCTTCATGTGGGCAGTTGAACTCGTAGACTATGTTGGTAGACTTGAGTTTCGAGGAGTCTTGGCAGATGTTATTTTTCATAAGGCGATCGTTGATTTTTGTTCTTTTGCAAGACACTTCGGTTTCCATCACGAAACTATCAGTAGCTTCAAAACCAAATAATGGTAAGTAATGCATACTAAATCACAGATATAAAATAGTCATGGCTATAAGTTTTGCATCTACATGTTAGGATGGATGCAACTGTAAGCTACGTGCAAAAGAGCATTTTTATTCGCAAAAATTACTTCTATCTTTGGGAAAACCAACTAATTTTAGATAGTAACCTACTTCCATGAATTCTTAGCACATTCAGTCAAATTGCGAGCAGGCAAACAAGCCTAGGGGACCCACTACACCTGCCTATATCCAGGAGCTAATTGTTAAGCTACGTCAAGAGGATCATCTCTGTAGAGGAATTATAACATAACTACACCCAGAGGGCCAAGCGTACATATTTGTTAAAGTTCCTTGTCGGAGACAGCGAGAGAGGTGTACCTAAAAGAGGAGGGGCGTGAGAACGTTAGTCGTCGGACTAACAGCAAAAGTGACGAAGCTTTGATCTCCAAGCCGAATAGGTAGTCGGTGGCGAGCTGCTGTACTAAGGTAACCACAAAAGGGCATTAATCACATCTCAAAAGATCCGATTACCTACGAGGCCCAGAAGCTCGCGGTTAAAGCGATCCCCCCCAAAGCGGTGCCAGATCAAAAAGAACACCGATGAAAAATATTGTGACGGTCGTCGGTGCCTCTGATTAAGAAGCCGACCTGGGCTTCGCGGTGCCACCCTCCCCTCACCCCTCGCACTCCCCTCAGTGGCCTCGCCCCGCCCCCCTAACGGGGGGCGGTCACCGGACTATAAATAAGCCCGTAAGGAAAGAAAGGCCCCATAATAGTGGCCACACATTACAGTCCACCACGAATACAGCTAAACTTAGAAGTCCCACTCCGGGCCCTTTCAAACTACAACCTACCTATCTCCTTCGCGGGGGACCTCAACGCTTTTCACCCGACACTCCTTTCCAACAATACGAACGATGCGGGGAGTTACTTGGTCGGTGCCTTGCGGCGTTTCCGCTGCGAACACATCGGCCCTGCCTTCCCCACGTTCTTCGGCACGCGCGGGGGCACCCCATCCCCGGATGTGGTCTTCCGTAACGACCACGCCACACGATTCTACACTCACATTGCACCCGGTCCCCACGTACTATCAGACCACATACCAATATGCCTTCTCATATCCACATCCCCCATACTCATCTCCACATCACCTATATACGACTACAAAAACACAAACTGGGCTGAATTCAGGAGCCACATATCCACAAACACACCACATAACCTCGACCTGGAGAACACCAATCCAGGACAAATAGACCACCACTGGTGCTCACTCTTGGACACCATCACCACCGCACGGAATCTACACTCACCACGCAAAAACTACACCTGCTTAAAACACTTCACATTTTCAATACACACACAGAGACTTATCACACAGTACAACAAACACTACACCAGAGGCCCACAACAACAGAACATCAACCAACTATGTGCCCGCATCCTTCAATGCGTGCAACTAGATAGGAACCGGCAGTGGTGTGAGGTCGTCCGCATCGCGGACGACACCCGTTGCATGGACCCTTCCTTCTTCTTGCGGCACGTGAAAAGGATGCTGGGTACGGAACCATCCAAACCAATAACACTGAAAATAACAACCACACACTCACAGACACCAATGACATCCTCGACGCATTCAGGTCCCACTGGGACACAGTACACACCCACAACCTACCAAAACCACATGCGCAGGAGCACTTCCAGGACATTCAGGAATGGTGCTGGACTCATGCTCACGAGCTGAGGCCTGCCCCCCTGATACGCATGGAGGTGCTCGACTATACGTCCACACTTACCACTCCAATCACCGTCGAGGAAACAAAACACTACATAAAATCGACACCAAAACGCGCCCCCGGCCCCTCCGGCCTACCAGCCACACTAATACATAACCTCCCCGCAGACATATACCCCACACTCACACATCTATTCAATGCCTCTCTAGCCTCAGGCCACTTCCCTAAAATATTCAAAGTCTCTCACAATATACTCCTTCATAAACAACACAAAGACCCAAAACACCCAAACAATTACAGGCCTATTGCTCTATTAGAGCACCTAGGCAAAATACTCGAACGTATGGTCAACTGCCGCCTACGGGAGTTCCTGGAAGAGAGGGACTGGTTCTCCCCCCATCAATACGGGTTCAGGAGAGGCAGGTCCACTCAGGCGGCCGTGACCATCGTACACGACAGAATACAGAAGAAACGACAAATACACCAAAAGACTCTCTCCGTCAGTAAGGACGTGGAGAAAGCCTTTGACAAGGTGTGGCACGAGGGACTCCGTTGGAAACTCGCCAACAACACGGAGTTACCTCTCTGCACCAGAAGGCTCCTCTCACACTACCTCACTAGACGGCGCTGCCACATCAGATACAACAACACCCTTTCAAGACCCTTCACACCACACTCAGGCGTTCCCCAAGGAAGCGTTCTGGCACCCACACTCTACATTATGTTCACAAACGACACCCCACGCCCACCAGAAAACTGCGTTCACACATACATAGTGGCCTACGCCGACGACGAGACCCTTCTCGTCAGCGGCCGGGCCCCCGAAGAAATCGCGCTCCACGCACAAAGAATACTTGACGAGAAGACAGACTACGAGGACAAATGGCTGATTGCCACGAATCCTCAGAAGACACAGATGACACTCTACGGCGCTAGAGATCACTTCATGCACAACCTACAAATCTACTCACACACACCAAACATGATCCACCAAAACTCAACAAGGCTCGCATACACACAGTGCATCAAAATCCTGGGGGTAACATTCGACAAATCCCTCAGGTTCAACTTACACCAGAACATAATACAAGCAAGAGCCTCACGTACAAACGCATCGCTGGGTAGGTTCTACCCAGCGAGTAAAAAACTAAAACTACACTTATACAAAGCACTCGTGCGTCCCATTCTCACGTACGCCCCACTGTCACTCGTAGCTTCGAGCGACACCTGGAAGCGAAAGGCTCAGCGCATTCAGAACTCTGCTCTGAAGCGCGCTTGCCGTTCGCCGCTGTACTCGAGAATGAACGCACTACACAACAACAACAAACTAACTCCTCTCAACACCTACGCTCACACCAGACTTACAAAACAACTTGGAAAACTCACCACAGACCCACTTTACACCTCGCTACATGTAAGAAGGTACGCGATGGCGCCGCGATATCCCGCGGCCCACGAACACCTGCCACCCGTACCATTCTTCGCATAAAACCAATAAGGCATCGTGAATAACGCGTTTCCGGATGGACTGTCAGCCTCCCCCCCCCTGACTTGCCCCCAACCCTCGCCCAGTCAATTTCCACATAACCTACACCCTCACTACAACACCTCGCTTCGGTGTATAGCCACCGACCTATCTACTCTCGCTGTCCCTTTCTTAATTATTTTCCGCTTCGCTCCTCTCTGACTACCCGACTGCCGTGTTACAGCAGTCCCTCTCTGTTCTTTCTATACACAAAATGCAAAAAAAAAAGAAAGTGGTTGATTCTGTGAGAGACGATAGAGAACTAGCTCGAGGAGATCGGTCCTTCACCCAGTTCCGAAATCTCTTTTCTAAAAACTTAGAAGATCGTCACGTTTTCGTATCGGTGCCATACCGAGTTATCCTTCACAGGCTTAGTAAGAAGTCTGGCTGGATCACCATTCCTAGTGCCAAACAGGAATTGCGGGAACAAGAGAAAAGAAGACCCGTTCACCCTCGAGTGACTCTCAAATTGCAATCTCAATAATTAGGAGAGAAGAAGAAGTAATATTAACTCGAGGTTGTTCCATTTTTAAGTACTTCGAAATCACCTCGTATCCCCAAACCCAATGGGCAACCCCTCGAAGAAGACTAGGATACTAAAAGACTTCAAGAGCTACCCAGAAGAGTACTTCTTGAGCCAGAGAGCACCACTCATCTCTCCGTCGTTTAAACGTATATCAAGAGATCAAGTTATAAGAAGAATTTGACATCGTCTCCCATCCCCCCCCCCTCCTCTCGTGGAAAAACTTGCCGTCGGCCGCTGCAACTCAAAGAAGCGCGAAAAGTCCAATATAGCGACATCCGCCAACCCCTGATCCTTTCAAGGTCATGTAAGTCCGAATAACTATTTATATTCGTTTTGATTAAGTAGGGTTTTTAATACTGTACCCAAGCTAACTAAAGGAGAAATAATATTTAGTGACTCCTGTCATATTGCTAGTTAAGATTAGAGGCACGTAAATTGTGGCTAAACGCTATACTAAAAGATCTCTATAAATTAATTAACTGGCAATTAGTTTATTTACGTGGAGCCTACTTACGTTGTTCCTGACTATAGCCGGTAATAGATTCTTAATCAATTCTGGCAAACCTTGTTAAACTTATATATGTTTTTGTAAATATTTTGAGTTAATTGATAAATTAAAAAGATATATTTTTGGTTAATTCTGCGTGTTTCACTGGATACTTTACGTGTTTACTGGCTCTTTCCTTAAAACGGATTAAACGCTGTGGCACTCTCAATAATACAGTAATCAAAAGGTTCACTCAACCAGCAGAGGTATTGTTTCCATCCCTAGTATTAGTGCCAGACTGGAGCGCTGAAGTCATTGAATATATGCCTCTCTGACAGAAAAGTAGGAAGGAACGCAACAATACTTCGACAATCTCCATTAGAGCCATAGCTGAAAGGGTTAAGCGCCCCAAAAGTGTACAAAATATATCTCGTTAAGATACCACAGGCTTATCATGTATTAGTCGAATTTCTACTAGTAGGCCTAGGAAAACCTCAGAGATGACCAAACCATCGTTGTATCTCAAACAAAGCACTGATACAAGACAGCAGCCAGGATTTCTCCAGAAGTAAATGAAACCTTGGACATTAGTGTCTCCAGGAAGACAGTATCACGCCACCTGACAGAAAGAACTTTAAAATCTCGCATACCAGGAGCTAAGCCATAGATCAGCCCTAAGAACAAGAAAGCTAGATTATCCTTCGCCAGTAAGCACGTTCTATGGACAGAAGAACAATGGTCCAAAGTACACTTCAGCGATGAATCGAAATACAATTTGTTTTGTTTGGTTCAGCTGGAAGAGAAGGTTCGTCCGTCGAAGACCTGGCCAAAGATTATCTGTGAACTGCGAGAAGAGAACCCTCAATTTGGTGGAGAAAGCGTTATGGCGTGGGGCATAATTTCGGCGGAAGGTACTGGCGCACTTCTTTCTTCTATGGAACCCTC
Organism: Ceratothoa steindachneri; assembly: GCA_963969495.1. Lineage (NCBI taxonomy): Eukaryota > Metazoa > Arthropoda > Malacostraca > Isopoda > Cymothoidae > Ceratothoa > Ceratothoa steindachneri. The sequence continues at coordinate 214,209,805 of OZ018317.1, forward strand.
TGAAGGAGTTGTCAGTTCCACTCTCCCCTGCCGCGTAACCGGTGGCCTACCCTTGGGGCATGAAGGATTATTTGTGTCACCCTGGTTGTGCGGCACACTACCTGTATTTTTCTCTCCAACGAGTTCCGACCTCTGTTCCTTTTTTATCTTTATGTGAACTTCACAATCCACTCGGAGTCGACGCTCGTCCATGAGTGAGTAGATGCAAGGGAGGTCAAATCCTATAATTTCTTGAATGGACTTGGCAATTCATGTGCGATTAATTTTCCTACACTTATGTTATACCACAAATCTTTTCACATAACATAAAACATAAAATCTTTCTCTTTCGAATAACGGATCTATATCTTCCGTACAACTAAGCCTTTACACATAATTCAAGTTTTTTTCACGCGCCAAATTTAATGGACATTTTCGCTTCGAAACAGGGCGAATGTGAGATCGCTAAGAAGTGGTTCCGAGGGAAGGTCGGGGGGTGCAACTTCAGAGACGGGTTGAAGGGGTCATACAAGGGTCACTCGTGGTTAACTATTAAAAAAAAATGAGGAAGATTAAGAAAGCGACGTAATCCAACGGAGTAGTTTGTCTCCCCACATGTGGAGAGAGGGGTTTGGGGCTTGACAAGGGTCGGGGGCGAATCTCAACCAAGGCCAATATCAAATACCACCCACTTCCTTCGTCTAAGTATTAATACTAGTGAAGGTGTGTATGGGTGGGTGGGTTTGAGGGCGGAAGGGGGGTCATAAGACCCTCTTTCACCAGTTGAGTTTATCCACGAGGGCCAAAAAATATAATAAAAGAGAAAACTGAATAGGCCATCTCACCGCGAACGGTCTTGAAAAGAGGGGCGATATGTAAAAATGAATACAATGTAGATAGCTCGACCAAGCGTAAACGGAGACTACTTGGAGCGCAACTCTCACCTTTCGAAATGTAGGCTAGTCTCCTAGGGAAGGGGGATGGTGTGTTAAACCGGTTGAAAAGAACTCCCATCACATCCACTCAACCCCGAGTACACGAATAGCAAGGGAGTGCCAGGTGTCTCAGGGCCTGCAGCTGACATCTGGAAGATCGCGTGCCTCGCCTACACACCCTAACGCTGGTGGACCTGCGGCTATGTATCTTCCACACATCTTCACTTCCTTTATCTTCACCACTTTCTTTACACATCTCTCTTCAGAAACTTTCTCTCATAGATGCACTCGTTGGTTTCAGCTTGAAATTCGAGGACCCATCTCCCCCCCCACACACACAGAGTATTGGGTCTGAGAAGAGTCATTGGGACCCAACGAAAACAAGGTTGGGCAAGGACCAAAATTGGTTGAAAGGGCCGATTCATGTACCCTTGTTTGGACGACCACATTCACCCACGGTCTAGCACATAGTCTACACAGGGTCCGCAAGTCAAATGTATCAGGCGCTATCAAATTTAGATAACCGGAGCTTACCTGCACAAAAAATGCTTCCAGATAAAACAACAATTGCATTTGAGAGACGCACAGCTATTGCTTACACTGGAAGGGGGGGGGGGTGAATAAAAAGACTCGAAAGACAACTGACTCGTCCCTTGACTCAACTTCCGCCACACAGAACAAACTCCGCTAAAGAAGATCGAAGAAAATAGCGCGTCGCCCTGCCGGAGCGGAGCCCTACTCTGCATAAGCAGAAAAAACTACTTCGTCATTTTTAGTAGTAGTGATACTACTAGCATTATATTAAGATTATAATTATTCTACAAACACTTACATACTCTGAGTTGACTTCCTGGAGTGCCTTGATTTCCCTAATCGCTGTGGGTGGCATCCCTTGATCGAGCCGCCGTAGTGCCACCTTCTTTAGTGCCACAGTTTGTCCCGTAACGCAGTGGCGTGCACGGACGACTACTCCGTGGGCGCCCTCTCCGATCCGCCCAATCACCGTGTACCCATCCATCCCCTGGGTGTGGAAGGAGGGGGTAGGGTGCGAATAGGGTGGAGTGTTATGGTAGGGGATCACAAGAACCACGAGAGGAGAGAAGGATCTTTCAGCCTTAAAGCATGAAGAAAAATGTAAGATTTAAGCCGACGGTCACAAGACTGCGTAGTGAAGTGTAGGCGTCGGTAGGGTGAGGGGGAGTGGCTATCAAAATATCCCCATCGTCAGTACCCTCGAATACCATACTCTTCCACCTTAGACCTAATTTTATTTTTAAACTCCACACTTTCCCACGCCCTGAGAACTTAGCTCGAGAACGAGTGAAAAGGAGCTCGTTCATAACACCTCAACCGCCATCTGTTAACGGCCATTTGGGAGCTGAAATCAACTTTCTAATGTCCAGTTGGGCTTTGGGGGCCTTAAAGGACTGTAGGGGCTACAAGGGAGGCTCAATAAGGAGTGTAGAGGGCCGCAAGGGACCCTATAAAACCTCGGGAAACTATGGGCGCGACGTTAATTAGAGGCTAACAAAAATTAATTTGGAGAAGTTGCGTTCACTCTGTTGAAATCAACTTTGTTATGACCATATTGCCATGGCAACGTATCATACCTGCGGAGCGAACACACACACATACACATCACTACTACCATGCAGCATTCCTTCACACATACAAACAACCAGGGTAACTGCCGTGATTTTCAACGGCATCGACGATAAGGATTAGAGGAAGCTATTCACAATTACGAAAATCCAACTCGTAGAAATTGATGGAACTTGAGCCCAAAAGATGCGCCACTCACGTTAGTGGAAATTACGTTTTGTATCGGATAGTAAACGTATGCAATAGACTGACAGAATATGTGAAAATTACAAGCGTCGATATGTCGAAAAATACGATAGACAAAATTATACGTATCCTGCCACTCTAGAACATTGCGGTAGAGTTATTGGGACGCTCTTATGTACATATAGGAAGAGGTAAACACATATGGCAATCTCCTCGGGGGGAGGGGGGTAAGGCCCTCAAAATTTTCCTACTTCTTGTAACTCCTTGTAACATTCTTTCTATTACCCACACACACACCACTTAGCATACTTGGCAGAGTGAACACATACATACACATCGCTACTACCATACAGCATTTCTAAACATATGCGAACAATCACGGCCACTATCATGCAACAATCTCTCTCTTACACATACATGCACACATTACTACAACCAAACAACATTCCCTATTACACAACCACCGTTATACAACATACTGTCTACCCCTCCCCCCGGCCACATGCCACACATATATACATGTAAAGCTCAGCCAACCAATATACTACCATGTAGAGTTGTCGCCACTCTCGCGTTAACACCCTTCCCGAAGAAATGCGGGTCATTCTCCTTTCTAGCAACGATGTAAAATGAAGGCGGTTCTGTTCTTATATTAAGCTATTTCCACCATTCGATGTTTAGGAGGAGGAGTTTATAGTAATTTATCATTTGTTAGATTTTATCGCGGTATTTAGTGAGGCCCAATTCCATAATATTCTAAGACGCAATCACTAACAAAGGCATGAATTTATCAGGATGTTTGTAGGGTGTGCCAAGTGGTGAAGTTAAGAGGAATCAAAATGATGCTCTGGTAAGTTCCAGTTTCATTATTTTCCAATCTAAGAAGCGAAAACTATCGAAGGCATGAGTTGGTAAAGTTAGGGTATAAAATAGGCCCCTGGTGAAAGAGTATCTCTGTTTTGTTTTAGTTTTTATGTTTGTTTTTTTTATAAACTATAAAATTTATAGTTTATACTAATTAAATTAAATCTGTTAATTCAATTAGGTTAGATTTGATCTTATTGGCATTCAAGCCTTTATTTGGGGCGGGGGTTTTGTTCCCGTTACGGGTTTTTGAGAAAGATTTTTAAGTTAATTTCAGCTTTTGATTTTACTTCGAAAAATTTAGTAAAAATTGGTAATCTTAGTGTTGATATGTGATTAATACTAAAGAAACTTGAACATTGCATTAGTCATTTGTTGTATTTTGTCGACTTTGTCATTTGGAGTCACGTCGCTGTCTATCAAAGCTTTGCTGCTTTTAAAAGGTCTTTTTGTCGAGCGAACTCGATGTCCAAGTGTGTGAGAGAGAACTCGGGGGACAAGCGGGTGCCAATGGCTTGCCAGATCCTCTTTGCTCCCTCGTGGAGCGTCACGTTGTTCGAAGATATAATCCAACCGAGGCGTGGAACCCCCTCTGTCTTTTGTGTTCACTTCTTCGGGTGTTTGTGATAATAAGCACCACTTTGTTCTGGAATCTTTGCAGTTTCGCAATGTGGGTCTCGGCGCTCACATTCAGTGGGGCGGGGGGGTGGGAGTACAGGAGTCTCGAGCGAATGCACGTATCGAATATCTTGAGTTTAATTGAGAGATTTAAGGTACGGAACCTATAAAATTCTCTCAAATATCTCTAAGCATTCGCGACTGTACGCTCGATATGACTCGTGTAACGCTGGTGGTAATCTTGAGCTCGAGAACCGTCCCTTCTGTGCAGTAAGGGATTCGCTCCCCGTCCAGACGTATATGGTTGAAGGTCTTGCGAAACATGGGAATTATTTTGAATTTGAAGGCATTGGTTGATATCTTCCACCTCCTCTCGAAGGAGTTGATGTTAGCTATCTTCCTAGCCATATTCTTCGCCATAACTTCCCCGTGAACATAAGCGGGGGTACAAGTTCGCGATATATCGTCAGTGGTAGGTCACGTGTATAGATGTTGTATAAGGGGGACTTAGATAGCCCCCTTGAGGGACCCCTGCTTCGAGTTCGAATTCGGGGCCTTTATCTTTATGTTCTTTAATTTGTATGTATGCTCTCTGTCTGAAAGAGAGAGAGGGATATATATATATATATATATATATATATATATATATATATATATATATATATATATATATATATATATATATATATATATATATATATATAAAGAAGAAGGAGCAAAAAATCCCTTGGAGGTTCCTAGCTTAGAGAGATACTGGGTTTGATGGGGTAACGCTTTGGGCGAAGTAGAGTCACTGTGCCTGGTAGCTCAGCGGTAGAGCATCTGACCGGCAATCAGCAGACCCGGGTTCGAGTCCCGGCCAGGAATTTCAAACTTTTTTCCCCTGGCGTTATCTCTGTCTTCTCGGTAAAGGATTGCCTTCATTGTGCCGCCCTCTGCTCTCTATGATTCTAGTCTTCTTCTAATGTCCCTTTCTCTTACCTCTAAAAAACTCCTGTTTCTTGTCTCATTGCTCATTCGCGTCAAATTTCACTTTCTTGTACTATATATATATATATATATATATATATATATATATATATATATATATATATATATATATATATATATTCACGCAGACTAAGAAGCCTAAGGGGGTATCTCACGGACGAAGACGAAGGAATCTTCAACCGGCATCTGTCGGTAAACTTCCGGGCGATAACGAAGCGAGACGAGTCTAGCTGGAGCCCAGAACTCAAATCAGCGAGAGGGCGCTAAGCCTTTACTCGCCACGTCTTGAATCGGAGTGGGACCGACTTCCGACGGCAAACAAAATCGCTTCCGGCAAGGACTTATACGTATATTTCCCAGCGTGGAAACGAGAAAATTAGTATTCAACCAGGAGGCAGGCACTGCTCACGCAGAATCTAAGAAGTAATCACGAGGATTCATTGGAACCAGCCTAAGGACACGCGCTCCTCCAAACCCGACTTTCTGTTACTCTAAGGACTCGCAGGCAAGAAACCAGTTGTTCAGAATTACGGCAGTCAAGGACGTAATGACTCATTCTAGAATACGTGCTTCGCTCCGTGCCCTGCAAGGATACTTCCTCGAACCACCACTCGAGGCCCCCTTTCCCCTTCTTGGAAAATCGTAAGCCTATTACCGTTTTCTCGATTAGGGTCGAAGAGGCATGATGCTTTCTGATTACGAAGCTTGACCTCCTAATCTCCTCCCGTTTTCGCTCGAGTAAATATTGTGTTATTCATAGTTCGTGCAGAAACTTATAATTGTAAATTAATTCCTTTGCTGAACGATTAGTTTTCTCATAGTGTATAAATTATCGTTACATTCTCTTATTTGTTGTATAATAGTAAAAATTATTTTTGTTTCTCATGTTTAAATACCAGAACTACATAAAAAGCCATTGATCTATTTTTTAAGTCGGTCAACGTAATTAATACACGCACTCGAATATCGCCCATACTTAAAATGGACTTCTCCTCCCCACCCCCTCCCCCACCCCGCGTCTAGGGCGGGCAAACGAAAGTCAGTGAAAAATCTACCTAACCTAATACACTCTCCTCTCCATTATGTAGTCACACAAAATCTTCTCAAGAATGGGGCTGAGACCTACTTGAAGGATCTTAAATTTTAGGCCTCTCTTCCAAACCTTTTCAAAAGCTTTTTTGACATCGTGGAGTACCAGGTCGGCATGCCTTTTATCTGCCTTGATCTTAGCGAGCTTTTCTGTGACAACGGCTAGTGCCGTGTCGGTCCCTCTTTTCCGTCTGAAGCCGTGTTGCTGCTCGTTATTTAAGTTGGCTTCATCCAGAAAAGAGTTAACCCTGTTAGCTAATATTTTCTCGAAGACCTTGCCGACAAACTCTAGAGATATTGGGCGACTGGTGGTAGGGCAGTCCGGGGGCTTTTTCGCTTTTGGGATGAAGATCATCTTGGCTAATTTACACTGGTCGGGGAAATAGCCCGTGTTCAGAGCGGCATTCATGATGTTAGTAGGTCGCTCCGAACGTTAGGCGGGGTCTGGATATATAATTTTCGCGGGTCAGTCCCGTGCAAGCTGGTGCTCATTGACGAAAGGATTTTAGAGTAACGGAGAGTTCTAGGGCAGTGATTTCGCTACTATAGTCCTCCATTAATTTTTCCTGCGACACACAATGATGAGGAGAGGTTTTATGTATTTGTGTGTTTAGTTGTTGTATTATGTCTTCTTCAAATTCAAGGTCGTAGTTATCATTTTCTTCTGGGGTAATTTTAAAGATTGAAGACCAGAAAATTCTAAAGTTTTCTTCAAGATCTTATCTGTCCGTCAAGGCTGTGTTGTTATGTTTGATCGTGTAATTTGTGCGTGGTGGGTTTTCCTTCTAGACCAGGGGTCGGGTAACTTTTTGGGGTGTTACCCTAAATGAATTTACCCCTGACTTTGAAGTACTCTGGGGGACAAACCAATTCTACTTTTAAAAATCATGGATAATAAAGACACAAAAAACTTATATTGGGATAATGTTTAATTTTTTATTTCATCTATCATTAGGAAATAAAAGTCCGTCTTTTTGGCATGAAAATAACACACAAGAAAAAATTGTAGGAAGCAAATTTTGCACACAAGCAAAATTATTGACTATGTCACTATTGTGTATTTAAAATTCGTACAAAAACAAAATAGGAAAATGTTATTGAATCCACTATTATGGGGGAAAAATTGTTTACCCTTTCTGGCATGAGAATGGTACACAAATAAAACTAGTGAAAAAATTATTGAAAACTTGAATATATCAGCTCCCTCAGGCTTTGGAAAAATGATACTGTTTCATCTTTGATACAACAATTTTAATATAAGGGATTTTTGATGTCACTGCTACTTTGATGCTGTCTTCAGGATCCAACCGGTTTCTATATTTTGTTTTTAGATTTACAAGGGTAGAAAAACCTTGTTCGTAAAGGTAGGTTGTTGCAAAAGGTAGCAGCATTTTAGTTGCTTCCAAATGTGGTTTTATAAGCCTTTGTAGCTTTTGACATCCAAAAACTTAAGAAGTCATCCTTGGTCTCAAATTCCATGCTTGTTTCACTGTTGGAACGCAGTTCAATAAGCTCTTCTGCCAATCCTTTAGGCTCTTCAGGCAAATCAGCCAGTTCACATTTGAAGGGATTTACAACCAAGCTGACAGTATGTGAATCAAGCTCTGGAAAGTAGTCACAAAACCTATTCCTAAGTTTGGTCAGGTGCCTTGTGACTGAATCCTTCATGTCACTAAGACTGCAGTCTTCACATTCTTCCAAAAACTCTGCCAGGTTTAGAAAGACAGCAATCTTATTGGCATTTACTTTTTGGTTACAATACTGAAGCTTCGATACAAATGCTATTTTTTTTTCCTTGTTAAGATGAGATTGATTTTCTTTCCTTGCAATTTCTTGTTCGGCGCATTTACATGCCCCAAAATGCCAGCTAAGTATGCAAGAAGAGCTAGCCAGGTTGATTTTCTGAACTTCTCTGCAAGTGTGTGTTTTTGATCGGTTAGAAATATTTCCAGTTCGGTTGTAAGAGCCCACACTCTATTCAGGACATTTCCACGTGAAAGCCACCTCACTTCCGTATGGAAAAGAAGGGTTGAATATTCAGCCTCTCCATCCTCACATAAATCACGAAACATCCTCGTGTTTAGTGCATGCCCTTTTACAACATTGAAAATCTTAATTACATCATTCTGTTGTTTGGCCAAAGCCACAAAACCAGTGACGTGACCGAGCATGGCAGGAACTCCATCAACTGATATGGCAATACAATCTTCCCACTTTAAATCAACACTTTGTTTTTTGAAGTATGCATCAACCACGAGTTCTCAACTCAAGAAGAGAACATAGCAACATTTCTTCTTCCTTTTCATCAGAACCCATGTATCGAACGTATACCATCAGCTGCGAATTGCTACTGACATCTCTAGTCTCATCAAGTTGAATGGCAAACTCTTTACTCTTTTTTACTGAAGAAATCACTTGTTCTCTCACATTTTCTGCCAAGATGGAAATTCTTTCTTTAATAACTCTTGCAGATAAAGGCACTGTATTCAGTTGTTTAGCTACTTTCTGCCCACACATTATTTCTGCCATTTTCACAGCTGCCGGTTTGATTAAGTCTTCACCAATAGTATGTAGTTTGTTGTTTCGAGCAACCAACCATGCCACTTCAACACTAGCTATTACTGCTGATCGTTGGCCAAACGTTGCACTCTTGTTATTTTCCAATATCTGTATGTTGACTGTTTTTTCCAGATTCTCAAAGTATTCCCGTGGTTTGCAAGACAGATGTGAATGAACCTTGTCCAAGTGTTTCTTCAGTTGATTCTGTTTGAAAGACTCGGCAGTCAGTACTTTCATACAGACGACACGTTGAGGTTTCATTTGTCGTTTGTAATCTATTTCTGTGAAGCCATAATTAAGGAACTCTGCCTGATATGTCCTTTGCTTGCTAATGCCATCTGAAAATGAAAGACAAATCTATTACTTTTTTAAGGTCTTTTGACTTCTATTTTTGAAAAATAAAAAAAAATATTTAGTGACGAATTTAAGAGTTTAAATTAAAACTTTAAAATAACATAACATAAAATCAAACTACCTGAAATGTTCTAAGTAGAGTTAAACTCGTTAAAAACTTACTTTTAATATAAAAAAAATTCATTAAAATAAAAATAAATAAATGAAAAATATAATAGTTACCCCTAAAAAAGTGAGAAATTGTTAACTAAACAGCTGATGGGACAATTAGGCCCCTTACAAATAAACTAAAATATCCTAAAGTCTAAACTAATCTTATATTTATATATTTAACTTTTGTTGAATTTTAACCACAAAAGTCTATACAGAAACGTAAATATTATAGATTATATCATAACTCACCTTATGTAAATAATTATTATATCACTTGATCAGTTCTACTAATTCATCAACCACTCTGAAAGAGGCATGTTCAAAACATGGCAAAATACCACTTAATTAGGAGAAATGTTGCCAGATTTGACCGAAAAATAGAAGAAAGGCTCCTCGATGCATTCTTTTTCTCCAACTTTCATATTCGTTTCCCTCACTTAGTACATCCACATCCATAGCACATCCATTACCCCCCCCCAATTTTTCTAAATTGCCCCATTTGGGGTAATTTACCCCTGTTCCCCGACCACTGTTTTAGACGTTTTACTGCATGCCAGAATGTGTGAGAATCCTTTTCTATGTCAAGCCTGTCCCATATAAGTGTTTGTTGTTCCGTAAGTAGCGTCCGTAGTTCGTCTCTTATTTCTCTTAGTCTTCTGTCGGCATCGTGGTTGGGGCCTATCAACACTATTACATTGAACAAGTCCCTATATTCTTGGGCCAGGGCTTTCATGGCAGGGGTCCAGGGGGAGGTGGGAGAGTTATATATTTAATACGGGGAATACTATTTAAATTGGCATCTATTAGGTAATTATTAAGATTATCCAGCTCCTCATCTATTTGCTCTAAATTTGAGTCATACAAAGGGTCGGGGATGTAAGAGGAAAGGTAATTTTTGTAATTTTCCCAGTTCGCTTGCTTGTAGCTTTTGCGTTCTGGGAATGGTATTTGTATGGGGTTTACTGCTACCGTAATTTTAATAGCCTGGTGGTCGCTCGGAATAGTGAGGCCCGGTTCAATGTAATAGTTGAAAGGAAACCTGACGCTAGAAAAAACTATGTCAGGTTTTGTGGCTGTTGTCGCAGATAGAAATGTCGGGAAATCGGGTCCGATTCTAGTCATATGTGTATTGTCGGTCGAGCAGCGTCTCGATGTTTCTACCTGCCCTATTGTAGGAGGTATATTCTGCCACTGCACATCTTGCATTTGGATCGCCAACGAAGAGAACGTTACTCCGGTGGCCAAATATCTGCAAGATATTGTGCATAGGCACATAGCCGCGTCTCGGGGATTGGTACCCCGTGGCAACGACCACTCTCCCGAGGAAAGTACCCACTTCAATAGTGAGGTAAGATTCATCCAAGTCTCCTAAGGGTTTATATTTTAGTTATTTCTTCTTAATTAACGAAGAAAGGCCAGCCATCAACATCCAGGCTACGGGCTGGAATCGAACATTAAAGTTTTTTAAAATTCGCTCACACCGCAGTGGCCCGTTCCCTTGACATAACGTTCAAGCGAGGAGGAATAAATAGCCCCTAAAATCCGTTTTCTTTTCATTCCCATTTTCATTCTGACTCCACCATTCTTCACCGATAAAGGAGGAAAGACACTTTGGAGATGATAGCATAGATCGAAAGTTCAGCAATTAAAGTCAAGTTTGGTTTTTACCAAACACATTTCATTTAAAAAAGAGATGAACGTAGAAGTTATTTACCATTTACAAGATGAACTATAAAATATAATAAGAAAAATAGAAAGTTTCCAAAGAAAAAATTAATAAAGGCGAAATATGGTCTTTAACAAAATCTGCATATATATATATATATATATATATATATATATATATATATATATATATATATATATATATTAAGAAAAATATTGCAGTAACGCAATTAATTATGCGGTTAAAAGGCTATATTTTTGGCAAACCAGTCTTCCTCTTCTTTTGCGCTGCGGGCTTTGCAGTTGATCTGCAATTAAATCAATCGACTTCACAACTTTTCCCATACAGGTCGAGCAAAATTTAATCTTTGCAACAACACTTTCATAACAATATTAAATATGACCACTCTATAAACAATTTAACACCATTTTATGAATCATTTAAAAATATCAACCTGACGATTCTGGTTAATATATCCTGAATTTGAATCAAGGCACGGTGATGAATGAAGTTTGTGCTTAAGGCCTTAATGGAAAATCTGGTGGAAATCGTTCGATATTTGAATGACTAAACGTGAGCAGAGTCGGGCGCTGTAATTGTGAACAGGTAGCAATGAATGACTCTCTAAAGGTATAGTAACTCAAAAAAGAGGCTAAACTTGTGTTTTTATACGTCAAAAACATTGGTCAGAGTTAAATTTACTCCGATGAATTTATGGTCGGGACTTGTGAAGTCGGAATATAAGATGATGTTCATGTGAACATTCACGAAGAAAGTCTATCATTGTGTATGTTTCTACAGGTGGATTAAGAAATTTGTTTTTGTCCCTTTTGAGATATCTCAAAGGAAATGTTTATGGATTTACATTAGGCATGTTTTACAGGGTGATCTGTCCTACATGTTTTATCAGGGAGCGAGAAAGTCCAGTGACTGCCTAATTATTGCAGTGCCGGAAATTTGAGTGTCAGATGATGGCACTCGTCCTGTGAGATAAGAGAAACATAAAATTGTTTCAAACGCCCCGTCTTCTGATGAGGGGAAAAGCATGTGAAGAAGAGTGGGGAGAGTTATAATTATAGTGTTGTATGTGTGGAATGGATGAAAGCATACGTCACTTCCAATTAACCAATCAATTAATTTGAAACTTAATGAACATCTAAAACCATTCTTAATAGTGATTTAAGCGTAAAATAAATAGGCTATCTACAGATGCTGACAAATAATATACCTTATTATTCCTAGTTGTGATCTAGCCTGAATGTAAATTAAAGTTGCTATGTTGATAGATAAATAATTTAAATAATAATCAATGAAGTTAAAAGTAATAATTAAATGTTAGCTATATGATGCAATTGGTGACGTGAACAAAATAATAACCAACAAAAGTATATAAAATGATAACCATCGTGGGCAATGAATAATAATAATAATGACATACAAAATATGGTAATAATAATGGTCATATACATAATACATGTAAATTGCTTTCTAAAAATGCGTCTTAGCTTCTAAAACATATCAACGTAACTATTCTGTTTGAGCAAGGATAAAGGTTGTCAGGATAAGTATGATGTAGATTTCAATATAATTGTTCAGATGTATTTTGTTGTGTTTGCTCATAAGTTCGTTCAGGGTGTCTCTCTCGGTTGTATATGAGGAATTTGTATTCTTAAGTGTTAAATTGCGTGTTGTTTTCCATGTTTGCCGGCAAAATGTTAGAATGCGAAGAAGAGGCTAGGGCAATCTTATGAACCCGAAGAGAGGTGGAGTTCACCTGTAGATTTCTCAATTGAAAATCGGTCAATTGATATTTGGCTAAAGCTTCATCGTTGACAATAGTGAAAGAAGGAATGGTTGAGTTAATAGAATGGCATGAAGGGATTCGATTTTCTTCTTGTGAGGTAGATGGTGGCGTTGATAAAATGGGTCACATGGATTGCATGTTACAATGGTTGATGGGTGCTCGGGAGGGAAAGCATCACTAGGATTATCACTTCCGGCTATGTGAAGAATATCATTAGTGTACTGAATAATGAATTCAGATACGCGGCATTCCTTTGGAGAGGGCCTGGTTATGAGAGAGCTGCGCCAATGATCGCCTTGCAATTTGTCAGGAAAATGTAGTACATTCGAGTAAGTGTTTGAAGTGGTTTATTGCAAAAGCTATAGCGATTGATTCTTTAGTAAACGTAAGTTGTTTTAATTCTGGACTGTTGAAAGTTTTACTAAAGGATCCTAATATCTCCCATTCTCTCTCAAAAAAATGGTTTCAAATCACTTCCGACGCCTAAGTCACACAGGTCACTAATTAAAAGAATTAAAGGGGTGCTTTGAACTATAATGTTTTTATATTGGTAAAAGGGAATTCTGGGTGGTCATCCCATTTTATTATTGATTTTGGGTGACCATTGAGTTCTTTAACACTCTCGTGAGAGGAATGAGAGTGGTGGTAGCATTTTTACTAAATCTACGAAGAAAATTGACTAAACCCAGAAATCTCTCTAGCTCTTGCAATGTTTTCGGTCTAGAAAGATCTTTGATAACGGCTATCTTATCCTCTTGTCGGGATATACCTTTAAAGTTAACTTTATATCCTACAATATCAACTGACTACTGAAAAATAAATTTTGCAATAATGATTTACAAACGATGCAATTGTAACCTTGCAAAGAGTTGCTCCAAATTTTGACATGCGTTTTCGCTTGCAATGAGAAGGTCATCGACATATGCGAAAACGAAGTTCAGGTCACGTACAACATAATTGATATATAAAAGGAATGTTTGAGAGGAGTTGAACATACCTTGAAGAAGAATAAGGAATTCATAGAGACCTACTAGCGATATTATAGCCGTTTTTTTCAAGGGGTGATGGCTCCAATGGTATTTGGAATAACTCCTCATTAAAATGGATTTTGGAGAACACCAAAAAATTCTATAAAATTGCATGAAATCGGTGAGGTAAAGGAATGAATATTTATCAATAATCGTGATAGAATGTAAACGGCGGTAGCAACAAGTCACACGGTTATTGTTATTAGATTTCTTTATAAGCTGATTGGGTGAGGTATATTAAGATCTCCTTGGAATAATCTTTTTCACTTTTAATAATGCTTGAATGTTAACTTTTACCACATCTTTGGAGATAAACAACGCAGCCGCTCGGCAACGTGCAGGACCCGCGTCACAATAGGAAGAAAATAGGAAAAGGGAACACGAAGCACATTTTGATTATTGCCACGCTGGTTGTTGAGTTTGTAAGCCTCACTGTATTGACAAAAGAGTTGATATACTTAATAGCTAGTTGAAAGAAAAAGAGAGCGTGAGGGAGAACTGATACTTTCCTTTATGACATTTATGCAAAAATTGTTGGCGTCGTCCATTAAGTGTGAATATTTAAAGTGAACTAAAAGATTATAATTTGCTAAATATCAGCACCAATTATCGCACACTAAGAAAATCCTCTTAAAACTACGTCTTAAACCCAATGATAGATTAAGTCTACGTTTTCCATACAGACAAATGGTGATCTCGTTGCGGTCTGAGGGAGCTATGTTGCTATTGTTGTTGCAGACCGACAACGTGTAAGCAAGGAGAGTGTGGAAGCGGAAATGCGACGTCCTTTATTTATGGTTCACCCATGGTTCTCCTTGCAACCAGGTGCACAGCGGTGCACCTGAAGAGTGGGAGAGTTGTGGGATCCGTTGGGAGAAATGTGAAAAACAGTCGGAGAGTTGCGCGATTCAGCGGGATAGTTGCGCACACTGTAGCGTCCCCTGAAATAATCTCTGGACTTCTCGCGAGTGGCCAATCTTCGTGATGGAGTTGCGAGCTCTTCGTTGATGGAGCCAACGCTTCCTCTCCACTTATTTTACTCTTGAACTCCCATATTAATCTCTCTTTTTGATCTTATCTTTCTTCTTAATTGTTTTTGTCTTCTTTCCAACCCTTTGGACTGTCGTTAGATATTTGGATGTACCTGGTATTAATGAGTTTATTTTGTTATTACCTCTCCCTTTTTTGCGACTTGGTCTCCTATTTTTAATCTATTTGCCGCTAATTCATTTCATGCTTGCTAAATTTCTTGTTTTGGACATCCTCTTTCTTGCTTATATATTACAGTTTTGTCGTTTCCGTCATTCCTTTAGATAATGAACCTAAAATAGAGTTCAAAAGCTAGTGCGTTTCAGGTAAATCAATACAAAGTAAAGCGTGCCTAAGGGCTAATGAACACACCAATGTAGGTTACTTTACTTTGGATAGGCTCAATAAGAGTTTAGTTTTCATGCGGGTAACAACATATGCGGTTTCTTCTGACGCTGCCGGCTGAAATCTAAAATCGGTCCGTCATACTCGCGGCCATCCGCAGAGGGTGAAGAGGCAAGGAGAGTGTGAATTTGTTTAACAAGCGAAAAACCTCGTTTGCGAAGTGAACGGCAGTATGACGTGGCTGGGAATAAGGACGAAGTGCCTACGGTCATGTACAGCAAATTTTCCGCCTCTTTACTGGTTCCTGGAGTGGTCAGCAGCGGGAGTCACGTTCTGCCTCTCACATCTCTCCCAAGGTCTCAAGGGTCAATGCGGACGTTTATATTGAGGTGCTGAAGACTGTGGTCAAGCCTCGGATGCACCAAGGATCCGCGAGAAGGACTTACGTTTTTCAGCGGAACTCTGATCGCGCACACAAGGAAAGGAAGAGACAGGCGTGGTTGTTCAACAACGTCCCGCACCCCTGATCACCAGATAGGGGCCGCCCACGTATTCTCCCTCTGTATCCCCTTGGATTATTTAATGTGGGGTGTTGTTGAGAAAGATGTTAACAAGATTGCTCACAAGATGTTAGGATCTCTGAGGGGCGCCATTGTGGAGGTAATGTCATCCAGTTACCAGGAATCCTTAACTAGGGCATGCAACCATTTCAGGTCCTGCATGAAGATGGTTGTGAAGGCAGATAGTGGCCATCTCGAATGGTTTCGCAACTATATATATCGCTCTAGTTGTGTGGAAATTTCCAGGAAAATACCAGAAACCATATATATATATATATATATATATATATATATATATATATATATATATATATATATAATTACATAGAGACGTAATGTAATAATAATGCAAAAACGTTCACTCCCTTAGACAAATGAGGGAGTTGCAACTCTCAATCCTGAGTAACTCGAAGTAACGGTATAATTGATGTTAGGTTGTGAAGGCGTGACATTATTCCTTCTCTCCCTCAATCTCAAATACAAACATAATATTCCCAATAAAAAAATATACACACTTAAGCCGATTACATGAGAACTTTAAGGTTAGATGGTTTCTATATACACAGCCTCATCGCAAAATGTGTTGGTTACCACTAACGAATCAGCCGCACACGAAATTATAAAATAGTTATAGTAAGAAAACTATTTCATTCTAGATGTTTTTCTTTTAATTTTAGAAAAAATTATTTTCTCCGTATATGTATAAGTTCGCTGGGTAATTTAGTTAAATTTTAATTTAAAACAGCTCCATATTGCGTTTTTCGATAGTTCAGAATGGGGGAATATCTTATTTTCGAAATCACTGTATTCGCCGAAAGTTCTTATTGCAGCAACCCCCAATCAAAGCGTATCAAAGTTCTATTTAAATAGACTAATTCCAATACATTTTCACATTAAAAAGATCTCCCTTCCCCACTCAACCCACTTAATAGAATTATATGTGTTACCCCCTTAAAATAGAAATTTCTATTAGCAGAACGAAAATAAGCAATATTCATTAAATGCGTTCACCATTGAGTTTCGTTCAAAACACCCAGACATTTTTCTTATATTATCGTTCGCATCCCACATGACTCATAACAATGCATCAACCTGGTTCAAGGAACTGCAAGGACGTTCTCCGTGCGTGTGGGTTTCCTTTTCCACGCCTACACTGGGTTCGAAAACCGTGGCGAACGGCGAGGTGTGTGGGGGAGGGGGGGCATGTGTTCACACACGTACACTAAGCAAGTTCGTACCTACATGAAAGTACAACTCCGCGCATATGAATTGCGGTTGTTTCGCAGGGAATAAAAATGGGCATGGTTGGTTTGATCCATGAAATTCCATATCACGTCCGGCCGGTTTCTCTTCCACACACTATTAATCTACTGCGCCACCTTTCATTGCCACCTCACCCCTTTCTTGCTCCCCCATTTAAAAACTCAACTCCACTCTGCTATTTCAGAGCCCCAATGAGACTTACAGGGGAAGAGAAAGAAAGAGCATATATGCGAATACATATTATTTTATATGACTGTAATGTAACCGCGTCATCCAGATGCCCCCATCGTCAGAGATAATCTGGAAATCATTTCCTAGTTGGGCTGATAGTGTGACGTCATGCCAGTAAGCTGGGCCATTGTTAAAACTGATACAAATCTATGCACCGACCGAAAGTCAGTCTTAGTCCGACCTTCGTAGAATTCAGTTTAGATCCGTCACCTGTGAGTTAAGTTACCTTTGTAAAATGTGACATTCGCCTCACAAATTCAATGACAAAATAATTTTTAAATATCAGCGGAATTAGTGTTCATTGTGAATTATAGTTGATAATTGTGTGTTAATAGTGTTTATGAGATACCAATATGTATTCTATGAAAACTTATCAGTGAGTGCATGTGACAAGGTCATTTATTTTATTTGGGGCCTTTTAGCGATGGATTAGCTTCGAGAAAATGGAGCACAAATAGAATGAAGTCGCACAAAAATTAAGTGTTGGCCAGCGAGGGGCCATTTATTCCGGAGACCCGAGTAATGTCAAGGTTGAATTGGATTAGGGATAACGGAAGGGAAAAATCGACTGCACGCACCGCCGACCGTGCCGGGAATTTGTTGATGATTTTGATTTCTTATTTCGTTCTTCGAGAGTGTAGGAATATTTTAAATAATATATAAAAATCGATTTACCTAACCAGAGCTGGGCATATTTAAATACATATGTATTTAAATACAATGGTGTATTTAAAACTGAATTTATAAATACATTGTTATGTACTAAAGATGGGATTTCATAATCGGAAATTATCCTTTATCAAGCATTTCATTTTGTTCATCATGATTATCACAACACATTTGTTAAAATTATGTATGTATTTGAAGTGTATTTACAAATGTATTTAAATACAATTGACATATTTAGTATTTCTTATTTAAATACAACCGTAAAATTTATTTATTATTTAAATACATTTATCCCATTTAGTGTTTAGTATTTAAATACATTCAATACTGTCAGAACAATTGTTAAATCCAATGACAGATTCAATACTGTATTTAAATACATGAAAACCAATGTATTTAGAAATAGTTCTAAATACACACCTGTATTTAAATCCATATGTATTTAAATATTGCCCAGCTCTGCCCCTAACCTATAAAAAATACTTTATTTAATCCCTAACTTAGGTGGTACTGTGTTGAAAGGATACTCCACTAAAAATCAGCACGAGCGATACGGCGCGGTGCGTGAAAACATTGGTTTTCACCCATCCGACTGTCCACCTCTGATATTTTGAAAACTAAACTCTGTAATTATTTGATAAAGTTCCCAACTTTACACCTTTTTACCCTCAAATAAAAAAACAACTTCAAATTAAGTTGGCATTCCTATTAAAACAAAATTGACTTTCCTCATATTAAAAAAAAACAACTTCAAATTTAAAAATTGACTTTCATATTTAAAAAAATGAACTTAAAATTTTAAAAGTTGACTTTCAAATTAAAATACTTGGATTTCATATTAAACGTTTACCTTCAACTTGAAAAGGTTGACTTTCAACATAAACAAGTTTCTTTCAATTAAAAACAAATGGAATTTAATTAAAAAATGTAATATCATCTGAATTTGTGTAACTTCAACAGCACTAATTCGCCACCAACTTACGCACAAATATCCTAGTGTTTTCGCTTCTCAGGGCAGGCACTTATTTCATCATAAAATACCATCTTTTATAGATAAAAACATTCGTAAGACTCATATCTACAGTATTACTTACCATGTGTGTTTTTAAGGATAATCTTCTTAAAATTAGAAAAGATAAAAGTCTCCATCAGTCATCTCCCGAACGTCTCCAATATTTCGGTCCACTCTCTACCGTGGCGCTAGAGAGCCTATTTTCGTATCTTGTAGGATTTTTTTCTCATCATACCCTCATTGGTAGCTCTTTTGTGCCCCTAGCAACTGTTCCCATACATAACTCAACCCTCTCAGTAACCAAGTGAGTATTTTTTCGAAATCTGCGCTGGAAAAATATATTACAATGCAAATTTTGCAATACTGGTATTTTCTGCGTGTATGGAATTAGGAGATCTCTGAAAAACCGAAATAATATCTTTTAAAAAGATAAAAGTAACTGAAATAAAAGATGGGCTCAACACTACCTCCAGGTTGCAAGGATCAACCTTGCTTCGCTACTAAGATTAAAATTTAAAATCTAAAAAAAAGCAGCCATGGCTAAATTTTTATAAATTTTCTGAACTTCGCCAATTATAATAATTTTAAAAAGGAACTCTAAACTAAATTTCCCCCCTTTCAAAATATCACGTTGTTAAAATATAGTTATAGAGAAGATATATAAAAATATATTTTCTGAACTTCACCATTTTTAATTCTTTCAGTTTTAAAAAATTCACAAAATTTCTATACGTATATTTATTTCTGAACTTCACCATTTTGTTTTTTGATATTATAAAAAAATTATTAGAAATAACTGTGATCAAAAAGATAAGTCATAACCAAACTAAGATGACATTATTATTCAAATACTAAAAAAAAATTCCCTTCTTAAATTATAGTTAGTGATGATGATGATAATAATAATAGGTATTTATAATACGCCCTTCAGGGCTGTTAGCCCTCCCAGACCGCAGGTTGTGTAGTGAGTGTAGAGAAAGTTTACAGAGGAGAGAAGGCAATTATGAAGAGATGAGTCTTCAGGACTCTAACAGAGGACAGAAAGAGGAGTGTTCAGGAGGGGAGCGAGGTTAGACCGGAGTGCCCGAGGAGTTTGACGACGGGAGAGGGCAGACGAGAGATAAGGTTGTGCATCGAGGTTTATAGTGGGTACGGAAGCGAATAGGTAACCAGTGTAGCTCCTGTAACAGAAACATCGAAAGAGAAAACCGGGGGCGGCGAAGGAGGAGCCGGGCAGCATAGTTTTGAACTAGTTGTAGGGGGCGAAGTGACGAAGAAGGGAGATTCACTAGAAGAGAATTGCAGTAGTCTAAGCGTGAGGTGACGAAGGCATGAATAGCAGTCTCAAGGCTTCATCGATCAAAATGGGATTGAACACGTGAAAAGTTGCGGAGGAAACCGAGGGAAGACTTACATATACGATGGATGTGCGGTTTAAACGAGAGTTGGTGGTCGAAAATAACACCAAGATTACTGACGGTATCAAAGCAGGCGACATTGGTTTCCCCAAGGTTAAGGGAGGGGAAGAGAGCTTTAGATTTCTCCACCATCGAAGCGGTACCAACAAGGAGAACTTCAGTTTTATCGTGGTTAAGTTTGAGAAAGTTGGCAGACAGCCATTCGTTTATAGAGGTGTAGGCTGAAAGGAGCTTGGTAATTGATTGCGAGAAGGACACAGGGGATGAGGAAAGGTATATCTGAGTGTCAGCAGCATAGAGGTGGAAGGAAAGGCCCAAATCGAGAAAAAGGGAGCCAAGAGGAATTAAGTAGATGCGAAAGAGGAGGGGACCAAAGACTGAGCCCTGAGGCCCCGTAAAATGAATGGACGTGGGCTCGGAGGAGAGGTTATCGAGTGCGAGGAGAGAGGTATGAGCGAAACCAATTAAGTCAGTGCCCGAGAGACCATGGAAAGTGTGAAGACGATCAAGGAGGACAGTGTGGTCGAAAGCAGAGGAGAGGTCTAGGAGGACTAGAATGGATGTACAACCCCTATTGGCTGCTCTACATAAACCATCTGAAACAGTAAGAAGAGCAGTTTTAGCAGAGTGCTTCGCTTTGAATCCCGATTGGTACATTTCATCGATATTGCAGTTAGAAATATGCTCATTAAGGCGAGAGAAAACCACTCTCACGAGGACCTTAGAGAGGAATGGAAGCTGTGAGTAGGGCGATAGCAAGATGGTTCAGAGGGGTTAAGGTGTGTTTTTTAAGGATAGGACGAATTGAGGCATGCTTGAAGGAAGAGGGAACCACCCCTGTGACAAGTGACGTGTTAATGAGATGAAGAATCAGTGGGAGGACAGAAATACGAGTGGTAAATTCGCTTATTTTAATCTGAAAATCAACTTTTAAACTTTGAAATCAAGCTTTTTTTAATATGAAAGTTAATATTTTTAATTTGAAGTTAATTTTTTTAATATAAAAGTCATTTTTTAAAATTTGAAAGTCAGTTTTTTTTAATGAAAAGCTCGGGGCAAAAGACCTTTATTGACTAGAGAAAGACGGAGACAAAGGAATAGATAAAATTAAGGGGTCAAAGTCCAGACCACACCATGAGCAACTCGGATCCCATTAATTTCTCTTCCTCTCCCCTATGTACGAGGGGCGGTCAATAAGTTTTGCAATTCGGATATAAGGAAACGAGATATGAGGAAAAGTGTTTGATTATTTTTAAATATAACTACCCTCGACTTCAATGCACTTGCGCCACTTCTTCCGGAGGCTTCGAATTCCCGACAACCAGAAATCTGCCGACTGCTGTTCAATCCACTCCTGGACGGCGAGCTGGACATCTTCATCGTCCCCAAACCGGCGTCCACGCAGTGCAGCCTTGAGCTGGCGGAATAAAAAGTAGTCGCTAGGGGCCAGATCTGGACTGTAGGGGGGATGGTTGAGCTCCTCGAATCCACACTCGCGCAGGGCAGCTTGTGCAACTCTGGCCTTGTGGACTTTGACGACGTTGAAGTCGATCATGGGGCGGGAAGTTTCTAGGGACCCAACGGGAAGAGACCTTGGTCATGGCCAAATTGTCGTGAATGATGTTGATAACACTCCCATGCTATATTCCAAGTTCTCGCTCGATTTCTTCGACATTCACCCGTCGATTTTAGAGGATCATCCTCTCCACACGGGCCACATTGTCCTCGTTGGTCACGTATAACGGGGGTCATCTTCAAGGGACTCACGACCATGGCGGAACTCCCTATTCCAGCGAGCAATGCTTGCACAGGAAGGGGCGGTGTCGGTGTACACTGCAACCATGCGTTCATGGATCTCTTTTGCATTCTTGCCTTCCTTGGTCAAAAATTTTATCCCTGCACGGTGCTCAACCTTCTCCATTGTTGAAAAATTTGTGACTGACGATCTGCGATCAGCTACTGCTTAAATAGACGAGGCAGGAGCGTGCGGCTGCAGGTCCTGACTTGTCCTAACACCCCCACAAACAGCCATCCCCCTTCCTCTGTTTTGCCCTACCGATTCGCAAAACTTATTGACCGCCCCTCGTATCTGCTTACATCTCGTTTCTATCCCAATCCTCCTCTTTAGACTATCGCTTTATCCGTTAATCGTTTTATCCCTTTTGGCTCTGTTCATGACTCTTTATTGCCTCTCGGTTTGACCTTGCTATCTATTAAGGCTAAATAGTAATGTGAATTTACCCATCCCTCTCCTACTTCCTCATTGGTGATTTCTTGTCTTAGAGGCGGTTCTTTATCTTTTACTAGCTTATATATACCCTTATTATGATATTTTCTTTTGTAGTTATCCTTGAGAATGAACTGAATATATATATATATATATATATATATATATATATATATATATATATATATATATATATATATATATATATATATATATATATATATATATATATATGGCATAATTAGACAACTGCTCTGCTTCAGGTCCAGCAGGTGATCCTATCCTCCTTGAACTGGAAGACAACACTTAGGGATGACCCATCCATCAGCCCAAAAAAGCTGATTTCAAAGACACGCCTTTATGTCGTCTCGTTTACCGTCACAGAAAACTGTTATTATTAATATATTAACAGCGTTGACTGAGCCAAAACGCTCGAAAGATGGAAAAATATCCAAGACAAATTGGTGCGGTTAAGCGTTTTGGCTCAGTCAACGCTGTTAATATATTAATAATAACAGTTTTCTGTGACGGTAAACGAGACGACATAAAGGCGTGTCTTTGAAATCAGCTTTTTTGGGCTGATGGATGGGTCATCCCTAAGTGTTGTCTTCCAGTTCAAGGAGGATAGGATCACCTGCTGGACCTGAAGCAGAGCAGTTGTCTCACTATGCCATTACCTTAACCGCACCAATTTGTCTTGGATATTTTTCCATCTTTCGAGCGTTTTGGCTCAGTCAACGCTGTTAATATATTAATAATAACAGTTTTCTGTGACGGTAAACGAGACGACATAAAGGCGTGTCTTTGAAATCAGCTTTTTTGGGCTGATGGATGGGTCATCCCTAAGTGTTGTCTTCCAGTTCAAGGAGGATAGGATCACCTGCTGGACCTGAAGCAGAGCAGTTGTCTAATTATGCCATTACCTTAACCGCATATATATATATATATATATATATATATATATATATATATATATATATATATATATATATATATATATATATATATAAAATTTTCAATAAGAAAGCAATGGCGAGGAGCAGACTGGCTCTAGAAAACAGATTAAGATGTACAAATATACAAAATAGGTTTAAGTGGTCACCGCAAATTATAATTATAATAACAGGGGAGTAAAATACAACGATTTAAGGAAAGAAGTAAAGTAAAATTGTACAGAAAAAAACGACTAAAAAACTGGCTAATAAAAGCTTAAAAAACAACAACAAAAAAAATCAATACAAAACCAAACGCACCAAATGAGAAACATACCTTGAATCTTTGATATCCAGTTAGAATATGGTATGGTAAAGAGGTGACGGGGAAATATAACAGTTTCGCTAGTAGTGGTTGCTTAAAGGATGTTCAATGCAATAGGAGAGGAATCAGAATTGAGTGAGGGAGATAGTGTTTTGATATAAATAGATTCAGAGATACGTAGTGACAGTGGGTTGGAGTTGTAGTCAAAATGCACAAAAATACATAATATAGTGTATATCTACACTATATAGCGTTGACGTTTTCACTCATTAAGGCAGGGAATTTTCGTTATATGTATATGTAATACACAGTCACATCGTCAATTGTATTATAGTTATATCACTTTGAAGTGATTATTTTCTAAATTAAAATAGGATATGGACATTGTTTGTATGCAGTGCTCCGTCCCTTCAGTGAGCAGCTGGAAATTGAGTCATTCAATTTCCTTGAAGTGGGTGACTTGTAATCCAGTGCTCCGTCCCTTCAGGAAGCAGCTGGAAATTGAGTCATTAAATTTCCTTGAAGTGGGTGACTTGTAATCCAGTGCTCCGTCCCTTCAGGAAACAGCTGGAACTTGAGTCATTCAATTTCCTTGAAGTGGGTGACTTGTAATCCAGTGCTCCGTCCCTTCAGGGAGCAGCTGGAAATTGAGTCATTAAATTTCCTTGAAGTGGGTGACTTGTAATCCAGTGATCCGTCCCTTCAGGGAGCAGCTGGAAATTGAGTCATTAAATTTCCTTGAAGTGGGTGACTAGTAATCCAGTGCTCCGTCCCTTCAGGGAGCAGCTGGAAATTGAGTCATTCAATTTCCTTGAAGTGGGTGACTTGTAATCCAGTGCTCCGTCCCTTCAGGGAACAGCTGGAAATTGAGTCATTCAATTTACTTGAAGTGGGTGACTTGTAATCCAGTGCTCCGTCCCTTCAGGGAGCAGCTGGAAATTGAGTCATTCAATTTCCTTGAAGTGGGTGACTTGTAATCCAGTGATCCGTCCCTTAAGAGAGCAGCTGGAAATTGAGTCATTAAATTTCATTGAAGTGGGTGACTAGTAATCCAGTGGTCCGTCCCTTCAGGAAGCAGCTGGAAATTGAGTCATTCAATTTCCTTGAAGTGGGTGACTTGTAATCCAGTGCTCCGTCCCTTCAGGGAGCAGCTAGAAATTGAGTCATTCAATTTACTTGAAGTGGGTGACTTGTAATCCAGTGCTCCGTCCCTTCAGGGAGCAGCTGGAAATTGAGTCATTCAATTTCCTTGAAGTGGGTGACTTGTAATCCATTGCTCCGTCCCCTCAGGAAGCAGCTGGAAATTGAGTCATTAAATTTCCTGGAAGTGGGTGACTTGTAATCCAAATTTACTTAAATTTCTAATTAGGCTGCGATAACGAAAATGGGATTGGCCTCTAATTGTTTTGAACTGAAAAATTTATGCTAGGGTTAGGTGGAGGATGGTTAGTATTTTATTTATGTTCAGGATAGATGATTTTTGTTGTTTTTAGTTTATTTTTAGTAAGGTCTGAGTAATTGTCTATATTAAGAGTAGATGAGAAATTTATTTTTTTGAATGGTAATTATAAATTGTGCCGACGAACTCTTCGGGCCGAGATCTTTCGTTAGTTTTCCCTTGTTTTTCATGTCAAATAAGATCGACTTGAGTTAAAAGTAATCAGGCAGGTTGCATTCCCTTCCGACCCCAACAACCGCCGATGCATTGATCTTTTCCGCATTTTTACTTCCATCTTTGCCATTTTCATTACAGATCTCAGCTCCTTCCAGTTGCTGGTGCTGATGCCCTCGTTTGTTGTCGCTTTTTTGTTTTGAGTAATAGCAATCAGAATTGGAGCGAAACGAAGCAATCATCCGCGGGCGTTGACACGACGTGTCACAATCTTGGCTGGCGTCCGCGCATTCCAGATTGCACCGCGACTGTGGACATAATGAGACCTGGAATGCAGCGGGGGGCGATTGAGACACACGGTGGGGTGCGAGCGTGATGGTGGTGGTGATGTGTGTGCTTTGTGTGTATGAGAGAATAGCAAATAAAATGAGTGACTGAAAAGATCTTGCGAATCACACCCCGGCGGAGGTACTGTTTCGGTCTTGGTATTCAGAGGGTGGCCTTGCACTTGTCCGACCACTCTCTCGAGCTTGGATCTTTACCACTTAACTAGTTTGGTGTCCTATAGTAGTGGTGGCGCAACTTTGAAGTCTGATGGACCCACACGACCATGTGCGTATATCAGACTCCATACTTGTGCGACCACTACTGCTGGTGTAAGCAAACTGGGCGATTCCGTTCGCAAATCCTTCCTCAAGGTCGATGTTGATGGCGAATTGGGGAGGGCATAGGACAAGTCTCTGCGGAAGCCTGTCAGTGACCGATAGCCAGTCGAAGGCCTCTGCCTGGCCATCCACCGCAACCCTTTGCTGTCTACGGTGAAATTAAGGGAAATGAAAATGTAAGGAGGGCATATAGAGGCCGACTAGTCTAACGAAGAGGCTATTTCTAGAGGGAAGTCGTTACATGTCCTCGGTTGAGAATTGTAGGGAGGAACAGACATAGAAGAGAATGAGTAATAAAGAGAGGGAGAATGAAAAGGAATATAGAATGACAAATATCACAATAATAAACGTGGCTTACCTTAAATGTTTATTTCACCCTCGATGTACATGTTTGTATTTGAGGGGAAAATCATCTTGCATACCTGCCCCCACTCGGATACACTCCAGGAACCTCAAACTGAAGTGGGACTTGAAGAGAGCCTACTGTCAATCATGCTCCTGATGTTTCTCTTGTTTCGATATTGGGCCTCTTAATTCCCTACTTTTCAGGGCCTTGGTTCCAGTCTAAGAACTCCGATTAAATTAGGTGTCCAATAAGGGTTCTTTTGGGGACTAAAATACCGGACACCCTGTTCCAATTTAAATTCAAATAATGCCTTAATTTACATTTTCACACTCACACACACATTGAGGTAATATCATTACATGGAAAACACACATGTAAGCAAGAAATATCGGTGATCTGGATTGCAGGATACGTAGGCGTTTCCGGCAAGGCCACAAAGGAAGAAAATCTTCGATTGCCGGACCTTTGCCTGTATATTCAGGGACGCCTGGCCACCCTTGGCCCAAGATTAGAACCAACAGACGACTCAAAGAAGATGGCCACGGAGGTGGATTGGCCTCCGTCGCTTAGCTTCTGCCTCGTCTTTCTCACAAATCCAACCCATCACTCCGCGGAGGCCTTGGAAGCATAATAGGCCCAGTTTGTTACTAAAGCGCCCGCCTTTTACCATTCGCGGGGACTTTTTCTAATGTCTGCTCTTATCCGCCCTGTACCGATCCCTGAAATGTTACAGATGTCCCCATTCAAGCAGTTACGCCTTCTCGCAGCAGCGAATGGCAAAGGCCTTCTTCCACACAGCTGTACATCACAAGTGTTTGACGGCGCAATTTGTTTAGTAGAGCGAGTAATGGAGGACCGAGACGCATATTGCGGCCCCTGAAAAGCCTATTATTGCACGAGAAAGCCTATTATTTCAGGGAAAACATATTATTCTTAAATAATATCTTTAGACGAGTCATGCAGAGACTAAGTGGGGCCTCTATTTATGCGAGGGGGTGTGGGATAGGTACTTACATGTGAGAGACGAAAACCAATCAGGACACCTCGGTCAGAAGGCTTATCAGATCTGTAAAGTGGTAAAGTTGTGGTCGTGACATTTGTAGACTCTAGAGAGAAGACTCCTTCAGGCCTATGGATAGGGCGGTAGTGCAACTCCCCACAACCTGTTCAAAATCCCAATTAAGGGTAATGGGGACGGAAGGGCAGGTAATCAGTACTGGAGTGGGCATTGATGTGCGCCTAACCTACTTTATGTGAAAATCAAATTTTGGTGCGTAGATCGTATTCACAATTAAGCAGAGTGGAGTCTAATAGTAGTGGTGGGGCAACTTTGGAGTTTAATAGTAGTGGTGGTGCAACTTTGGGGTCTAATTATAGTGGAAGAGCAACTTATATTAGCTTAGTTATTATATAGTTATAAATTTAACTTCGGTAACTTTTGAGGCTTCCAGAAAACACCTGTTCGCAATCATATTTAGGTATTCTCAAAGAATCCTAAGTGACCAACGAATCTAAACGTTGATTACCATCACCAAGCTTTCCCAGTAAACCAGCCCCCCTCCCCATTTCAATTGTTTTTATATATTCACACTTTTGGGACCTTTTTGGAAATTTAAAACGCTCTGAACATGTCATAAATACATGACCAAAGCTCAACAACATTAGTAAATTAAAGATAATAGAAAAACAAGTTTTCTTGAAGCCTCAAAAGTTATAAATTAAAGATAATAGAAAAACAAGTTTTCTTGAAGCCTCAAAAGTTACCAAGTTAAATTTACACGCTTCACTTCAAATTTATGAAAGATCTTTTCCGCATTCCAATTCAATTTCTTTATTCTTATTTTGGGAGAGGAAAAGGCATACTTCTTTTAGTGTGTAATGCATTTTATTCTGACGTTTCTTCAAAGACTATTTAACATCTTCAGAGAAACTGGAATTAATACCCACTCGTTTTATATAGGCAAGATAGAAATGGGTACTGGGAATTCGTCACACATAAAATGTAAAGGAAAGTACATAATTTTTAAATCATTAAATTAAGTGATTTGTGGCAAAATTCTTTCTTTCTTATGTTAACGTTTGGTTTATTTTGCTTGATCAAAATATTCGGCTTTTGCTAGTTTCTTATTTTGTTCGTTTTGTGATTTATAAATTACACTTTCTATTCTGTCTAAATAAAACGAGTGGTTACCTATTCATTTCACTATCTCTGAAAATGCAAAATAGTCTTTGATGAAACGTCAGAATAAAAATGCATTACACACTAAAAGAAGTATGCCTTTTCCTCTCCCAAAATAAGAACGAAGAAATTTAAGTGGAAGAGGAAAAGATTTTTCGTAAATTGGAAGTAAAAAGTATAATAAAATCAAAGCAGATATTTTTTCAAATTTTTTTGCAGCAATACTACTACTATAATGATAATATTGATTATGATAATAATAATAATGATGATGGTAATAATGATAATAAAAATAATGATGCTAATAATAGTGATGGTGATAATAATATTAATGATGATCATAATATGATGATAATAATAATGATAATTCCGTTTATTTCTGTCCTAAAATGTGGAATCTCTAGATATAATGGTGAAAATTCCACCAGAACTTGCTTGGGTGAGATTAAATTACTCGCATCCTATTTTTCAGTCGGGTCCAGGGATAAAAGGACGAGATTTCCTACCCAATTACATCCTCTTGGCAGCTGCCGGTTAATAAATATGACTTCGTCAACTGGCATGTTATATATATACTTACACTTTATTTACTTGCGAATAAAAGGAGGATAATTGATTTATATTAGCAAAAAAGCTCACAAATAACGAAAACTATAGTAGTTAGTGGAACTTACGAATCGCCGTGGATTTAGTCGCTGGGTAAAGCCGAATAGGCTCCGTTCGCGAACGCCTGAATTTGGAGTTATCAAGATCTTTAGCTTGTATAAGTGTTAACTTTACTGGG
The DNA here is from genome assembly GCA_963969495.1 of Ceratothoa steindachneri. Taxonomy (NCBI): domain Eukaryota; kingdom Metazoa; phylum Arthropoda; class Malacostraca; order Isopoda; family Cymothoidae; genus Ceratothoa; species Ceratothoa steindachneri. The sequence goes on from OZ018317.1 coordinate 214,239,229, forward strand.
ACGGGGGCTGGAAAAGCTTCTTAAGAGCATCCTGACAATTTATAGGGTCATTGGCTCTTGTGTCCTTCAGTCAACACCGCCCACAAGTGCATTAGGCAAGGGGGAAGGGGGGCGTCGAAGTCTCCTCCACTGTCGTAAACAGCTTTGGTGACATGTGGCCGCCTTGACTCTTTTATTCGTATCCTTCCGCTGAGTTCACGATTAATGATGACGTACATTGACTAAATGTACCTTTTACTAACTCCTTTTTTTTCTGTAACAACTTTAGTACTGAAAAGGGAGGTGTTGGCTGAATCTAAGCCTTATGGGTCTTTTCCTCGTCTACGAATGCCATATGGAAATTCGTTTGCTGTAATAATTGTTAAACAGTTTGGAGATAGTCGTATATACTGTAATTACATTTCAAACTTTCTGTTCTGGTAGCTGACTATAATCGACCGTTTGCGCCAATTACTTTTTGGTCACGACTTGTGTGAGTAATTTATATGTTGCTGACAAGAGATTGATTGGTTTTAGTTCTTAAATTCTTTCTGAGGTTTAACTAGTTAGCGACACCCGAATGTTTTGACTCCATTATCAACATTATATCCTTTCTTAGCATTATTTTCTGCAGTGAGAGTTTCAATACTGCGTGTCATGTGAGCCGGGCGTGTTTCTCATATGTTTAGTATTGCTTAAACGATGTTAAAAATCGGTTGAAAACTAGGAAAACACAAATTCATGTTAGAGATCAACGTTTTGCTATATAAACTTCCAAAAGCATATTACTAATTATGATAATTCGAAGATGGCTGACGCCTTCAATGATTCATGTAGGGCATTCAACATGGCCCCTTTTCTCATCATACTCAAGTATTGAAGGTCATATCTTAAAAGCAGAGGATGAGATTAGTAATGTCGGAATGATGATAAGACTTCTTCACCAAGATAAGGGTAAGATTACTCTGAATGAGGAATGGAGGGGGCTAATGGTAGGGGCTAAAATGGTTGGTCCTTGGAGTACAAGATTTCGAGCTGATTACGTTTGCACCAGTGGCCTTGTTACATTTGTTCCCTCTCGTTCCTTCCGTAATTTCTACACGCACATACACACATACAATATGTATATTACATATTTTTATGTACTTGTGAGTTGTTCTAAATGTCTTAAATTGATTGCTACAAATATTCCCCAAAGAAGTTTTTTCAATTAGCCTTCTACTTTTTACTGCCTCATATTTGTCAATTTGCTTTTATGTTCCTCGCAACTTTTAGGTTTAGGTTAAGAAGTGAAACTTGTAAAGGTTTAATCTTTAATTAAATATAAATTCAAATTTAATCGATGCAATTTGTCTCTACGACATTTCTTTTAAATACGAATGCAACAAATGACGGTCGTAGCCTATCGCGACCATAGGCCTATAAATGCCAATTGATCCTTATTAGGAGTTTCGCGCGCGGTATCTGTCCCGGTACCTGGACGAGCGGGGTTCGTGTACACTGACTTGTGGGATATCTGAGTATTTTGGAGGAGGCGGGCCTCCATTGTATTTAGGTTTTGTGTTGGTGGCTGTATGTTCAGACCCCCATGTGTTTTATTTAGCCTATTTGTAGGCTAAATAAATAGGAAATGATTTGTAATTCTGTTGGCAGCCACCACTACAGAATCTTAAATTAAAAAAAACAACTTATTTTACAAGTTTTATTGTCTGTCTAGTACAAACAATCTAAATATGGTTAATCTTCGCCGCCCTGAAATTTTTAACCCACGCAACATCTTCCAGACGCTTTATGGTTAGCCAAGCGACCGTTTTCAAACAGCTGGTAACTATATCCATTTACTGAGATCCCTGTAGGTCTTGCTATCTTCCTAGGATTTTTAGAATTACCTTGCCAATCTATCTTCAGTTATCCTTGTAATTACCAACTTAACCTGTAAAAGGATTCTTCCGATATTTGTTTCTTAAGATATTTCTGAAGTTGCCAGGAAACGAGACATGAGCGATTCTTTTCAAAATCATTCGGCCATTGGTAATTGTGTAGACTATGGCCGGATCCAAGTCCTAACTTATTTTGGGCTATTTTTCCTAGCTACTTTTTCTGAGCTGAAATCTATGTGGACGAAGTTTATGGCGATTTCCGATTATATACTTGAGGGCTGAAATGATTTAAATCTCAGGATCATCGTAGGCCCATCCCCCCGACGAGCCCACCCCAACCACGAGTCGACCCTCAAAATAAGCTAGAATCGCATCCGCCCATACTCGCAACATTTACCCGGCCATTTTGCACAATTCTGTTCGTTTGGAGAAGCGATCATTTCCTAATACTATATAAAAAAACAACTAACATGGGCATCTCCATTATTATAAGTAAATGGATTCGCAAAAACTGTGGCAGTCTTAGTAACACCAAATTGATTCATTTCATAAAGCTAAAACCAACAGGAGCATTTTGCACTAGGCATTGTTTATAAAGGTTCGTAAAGAAAATGATAAATTTTAGGAAAGTTAAAACGTGTGGAAATAGCTCGAATTGTCAAAAGAGGAGACTACTTGAAGAGCCATTTCCCGAACATTATTTTCTAAGTTTTATTGTCTGTCTATTACAAACAATCTAAATATGGTTAATCTTCGCCGCCCTGAAATTTTTGTGCGCCAGAATCCACGAGTAATGGGCGACCAGCCAGAGTTTCCCTCACCCTCACGCCGGCTACATGGCAGGAATCAGGGCTGTCTGGCAAAAAAGATGGGAGACTGCCGAGGGAAACTTAAAGATGCGCGCCATCGCGTCGCAACTGTTTCCTTGGACCTACCTTTCAATGCCGCGGCAGATTCAGGTCCATTCTAACTTAAATCTGCTTTATACCTTTTATTGCTATAAAATTCTGCTCATCCATCATTTAAATTGACCCTTATTTAAATTATTCCCTAAATTCATTCTGCAGGAACTCGCTAAACTCCATTAATTAATAACCATTGATTTACTGAATATTATTATCGGGACATCCCGATGGCGGCCTAGGCTGAGTAAGCTACCGCTAACATGACTCTGTTTAAGAAGGAGAATTCTCCCGCCAGACCCGGGGTGGCACCGGGTGCTAAACGCCCGCTGCCTCATTTGAAACAAACAACATTAATTAACGGAGTGGTAGGTCAACCGACGTTAATCAGCGGTGCGATAAGTCAACCGACGTTAATCAGCGGGGCGATAAGTTACTTGCACAAATTGCAAGGTCAACACACCAAAGAGGAGAAAAAAGAACCCCCCAAATTACTCACTAACGGAAACAAGACTGTTCCCACGGCAACACAGCGGCAGGATGTTAAGGTAAGGCTTGTTTATTATAATTATTATTATTTTTATTAAGACTGGTTTGATTCGGTTTTTATCACAATTCGCACTATCTGATGGCTAGAGTTCAAAGTTGGGTCCAAACAGCGGCTTAGTTAACGTGAGAATCGCTGTTCCTCCCCGCCGAGTTGCATCTTATCTTCCCCCTTCGTTTCAGTGGGTGCGACCCCAGGGCTTTTCTGGGCATATTCGTGAAGCCCTCGCCTACAATATGGCCACTCACACATGCGGTGCCCTTCTCAAATCTGACCTGGAAGCTCACACGCGCCGCATTCCCCCCCCCCCCTCCCCCTCCAAATCCACGGGAATGAATTCAATCTTATTATATTTCTGCTTCCCAGAGCTAACTTGATCTCTCCACTCTACCTCTTATAATTTCTCAGCATTCCTATCTCCCGCTCTTCAGACATCAATAAGTCTCTTCCTTCAATTCCCATTTCTTGCCCCTCCGCTGCGGAAGAAGTATCCTCCTGTTTTCTCCCTCTCCCTTACCCGCTTGACTACTTCTATTTTAGTCTTCAGTTCGTCCCTGTTATCCTCCTTCACCTTCTTGGCCTCTTTAACACTTCCCTCTTAAATGATGTGGTCCAATTCGATTTGCCTTCATTGTGCCGCCCTCTGCTCTCTATGATTCTAGTCTTCTTCTAATGTCCCTTTCTCTTACCTCTACTCTTACCTCTAAAAAAACTCCTGTTTCTTGTCTCATTGCTCATTCGCGTCAAATTTCTCTTTCTTGTACTATATATATATATATATATATATATATATATATATATATATATATATATATATATATATATATATATATATATATATATATATATATATATATATATATATATATATATATATATATATATATATATATATATATATATATATATATATATATATTAAGATTAGGATCGCTAAGCACATCAGAGTATCATACAGAACAAACATTCCTATTTCCAAACCCGAACACTCCTCTATACGAGAACATTCACTAAAACATAACCACCCGCTTGACCCTGATTCCTTTAGTATACTCTCTTCTGCCTCCTCTTCTCTGGATTTAAAAATTCTTGAATCACTTTACATCAAACAAATAAACCCGGAAATCAATGATTATTCATCATCCCTCAAATTATTCACTATATAGACAAACATACAACCAACCACATCCCCCTTTATAGTTTTCTTTCTGCCTAATTCTGTCCGTAATATCAGTTGATACTCCCAGCTACAACGAAATAAGGTTAGTACTCGTGCAGAGAAATTTTTATTTTAGTTTGTCCCATTTATATCCAAATGATCTAGTTTATGATTTACTTTTCCTTAATTTAATGTTTTAGTCGTCCTCTTTGGCCCCTCCATTATTGATTATTTAATATTAAACCTTTCGTGCCTTAGTCTACTCGTATTCATTTAATGTTCAATCACTTAAAATTTAACTTTATGAAGGCAGAAAAATTTTCACTTGAAAAATCGACGCTGAACACATCTCATCTTTGATAAAGGAGGAAAAGGTTGTGGTAAGGGAGCTTCAAAACGCCAAGTTTTGCCTCATCAACACTACGGGGATAATTCGCCACACAACGTTATACCGGCATCTATACGACTCAATGTCGGGCTACCCTCACCCTCCCTCGACGGAGTCGCGAAGCTGAAATGAACTGATCTGCCACTCATCTAGTCTCGCTCCAACTATGACGGTCTACTTGGATAGACATAATTGGGGACGTAAAGGAAAACAGGTTTAAGGATTAGCCCACTGTGGAACTCTACGGAAGAGACCGACCGGTTACGAGGCGATGCTGAAAGCTTTGGGGAAGAGTTCGCTCTAATCTCTAAGGGTAGCTTCCCGCCAAGACCACAAGGGGACATACAGCCGTCCCTGTGTAAGTTGGAAACAGCATCGATATCCAAACCCCAGATGGGGCGGCACCCCGGATGGTGGTAGTTGATTCTATCACCACCCATCATAAAGTCCGCCACACTTCACCCATCTGAGGGGCCTCCCCGGGTCCACCCACCATCATTCATTCCCCCATCTTGCAGTTCACGTTCACGTAAGCTTAGCGACGAAGTAGAGGCAGTCACCAACTACCCCAAAAAATAAACCAAGAAGAGAAGGTGCACCGAGTTGAGGAAATATAAATCACCCACATTGAGAGCGGTCTGTGACAAGCAAGAGCAGGACTGAAGGGCCACTCTCGAGAAGAGATGGCCCAGGACCACACGACCAGGATTCCTCTGTGGGTTGTCGACGGGCAGCCCAAGCCCAGCAGAGAGTCCACATTTGAGGCCGTGTACGGTAAACTGGGCATTGCCATGGTTAGGCTGCTGGACATTCCCTCAGGTTACATCGCTATATGCGAGAAGGAGAGGGACATAGATGATATAACCAAGGCGAAGGCAGTAGAAGCCCTGCGAGGCATTGGGCTGCAGCCAGCAGTATCCCCCCAGATCCTGGCCCACAGGAGCGTGGTATGTAGTCGAATCAACCCATGGATTGGGCAGCATACCGCGGAGGAGATACGAGAAGAAATAGAGCTTCGGCAAACCTGGGCCAAGGTAGCCGAAGTTATCAAGTTTAATAACAGAAGGGACGGTGGAGAGTACACACATGTGTTCAAGGTGGTCTTCTCGGAGACTACCATGGCACAAAAGGCAAAAGAACAGGGACTGCTGATGTTCAACGCCAAAATCAGCGGGGAGCAGGTGGAAAAAGGAGAGTATACTCCAGTCCAGTTCTGCTTTAACTGCTACAAGATGGAGTCTCACGCCACCAAGGACTGCAAGGAGCCGCAAGAAACGTGTTCCAAATGCAGCCAGAAGGGCCACAATTGGCGCAATTGCGACAGCAATACGGTGAAGTGCGTAAGCTGCGGACAGGGTCATAGGACTATGGCCATGTCATGTTCCGCCAAAAAAGACATCATGAGGAAAAAACAGGAAGCCAAAAGGAACGAGGAAACGCGCAGAGCGAACACGTCATACGCCCAAGCAGCTCAAGCGGCCATCTCTGAGGTGGACGCCAAAAAGACTTACTTCAAAATCGAGAACGAGGGCTCCACCAAAATTATGACGTGCATCCTCCATGCGAACGTCATGAACCTGGCTCGCCCGGGCACATTTGCAACAGTTCTAAACCAAATTTTGGCGAAGAACGGGATGGAGCAAATGTGGTTCCCGGACAACCCCCCTTCTGGGGATGTGCTGCATCTGCAGATAACCCCGAAGGAACAGAAGTCAGCAGCAACAGAACAAACAGAAACTAGCAAGAAGACAATCAAGAAAGTGCAAAAGGTAGCAGTCGAGGCGACAACTCCTGCTCCCACCCAAAGCAAAGCAGACTCGGCGGTAAACAATAACTCTGACACCAGCAGTTCTTCGGAATCAACTGATTCCTCAGACACTGAAACATCAAAACCCCAGGAAAAGAAGGAACAGAAGAAGAGAGTGAAGAGATTGCGGGCGAATTATATTAACCTGAGAATATACGCCTGCGATCAATTCCCCTTCCCGGAGGAGATGGAAACCAGGAGTATATTCCAGGGTATAAAATCCAAGATTTACAAATGGGAGTACGACTCCGAGGTGGATCCTGGAACAGTGGAAGAGGCCCTGCTCGCACAGAATGTGATTCTACATCACAGTACATGCGAGCAAATCTCGAACGCTGAGTTCAGGAAAAAGAAGAATGAGAGGAAAAAGAACGTCACCCAGAAATACTAAGTGATAGAAGATGGAGAGAGTAAGCAACAGAATGAGGATTCTGACACTCAACGTGAATGGATGGGAGGAGAAGGCCACGGCATATAGTAACATATTCCGAGTGCTTGACCCCGACATCATTCTTATCACAGAGCACGGTATCGACACTACAGCTGGTCGTATTAAAATACCGGGCTACAGAGTAGTCATGAAGAACCATTCCCAGGAAAGGTTCGATGGTGCTGCAATAGCTGTCAAGAGAAACATCTCCTTTAAACAACTACCAGAACTCGATGAGTCCTTTGTGGCAATCGAAGTACACACCCTGGTAGGAGACCTCGTGATAGCTGCAGCATATCAACCCCCTCGACGAGCATATCTCCCGTTATGCAACTTCTACACACTGTTCGGGCACCGCAGAATGGCATTCTTAGGGGGAGACCTCAATGCCAGATGCCGTGTGGTGGGCTATGGTAGCACCAACGATAGAGGCCGAAACCTGGAACTGATTATGGGAAGAAAAAACATTCAAAGGATAGGGCTGGATTTTCCGACCTATATCACTTCCAGATCAGCAACCAAGCCTGACATAATCCTAACAAGTGAAGGCTTCCCTTTCAACTACCATAGTGAGCCAGGCCCAACAGTCCCTAGTGATCACATAGCGATTCTCACAACAGTATCTCTCGCACCAATCCAGCTCCCAGCCCCTCTCCGGAAAAATTACACCCTGGTCAACTGGGATCGTTACAAGCAACGACTCAGTGACTATGCGCCAGCTGACCTCAGCACGGCGTCGTTAGAGGAGATTGACAGGGAGTTGGAAAGGATTACAACGTCCATACTAAATGCGGACCGCGAAGCATACCCATAACAAGGTATAAAACACCTCAACCCAGATGGACAGAGGAGATGAGAGATATCGCTCGCGTTCACAGGGAAGTGTACGAAGAAGTACGACGGGAGGGTCCCAGCCGGGAAAGGAGCTTGCTGCTTCGACGCCTAAGCTCAGAGCTTAGAGAGGCCATCAACCTCCAACAGGAGGAAATTTGGAACAACTTGATAGCCAAAGTCGACAGCGAACTTAGCCCGGCTAAGTTCTGGCGCCAAGTCAAGAACTTAAAGGGACTTACACCAAGACCTAAGTCTCGGATAAAGGAGAACGGAAACTACATAGAGAACCCGGTGGTTCTCGAGGACATGTTCAGGAACTTCTGGAAAAACGTTTTCAGGATTACCCCTGAGGAAAACGATGAGTTCGACCAGGAATTCGAAGGCCAACTGATTGAAGAACTAAATCAGGAAATGCATCGCACGCACCCACTACATCAAGTCAACGAAGGCAGGGAGATGGCGGGCCATGGACGTCCCATAACATCAGAGGACGTCATGGCCACTGTAAAAGCCTTTCGACAAAAGGCACCAGGCTGGACGGGTATCACCAGAAATAACTTGGTTAACGCCCCACAGCAGATCATTCAGGGAATCGTTAACATCTACAACGCTTTCCTGAACACGGGCTACTTCCCGGAAGGTTTCAAGATTGCGAAGGTGATCTTCTTACCCAAGGAAGGTAAACCCCCTGATCAACTGTTAAATTACAGGCCAATCGCCCTGCTAGAGTTCGTTGCAAAAGTCTACGAGAGACTCCTAGCTGACAGGCTTCAAGAACAACTAGCCGAGTTGGGAGCCCACAACCCTCAGCAACACGGGTTCCGCAAGGGACGAGGAACGGAAACAGCCCTCGCCCTCCTTGCGGAGAAACTCGCTTGCAGCAAAGCTGAGAGGAGGTACGTAGACGTGGTGCTGCGTGATGTAAAGAAGGCCTTCGATAAGGTTTGGCTGAGAGGATTGCAGTACAAGATCCTCAACCTCCAGCTTAACTCACTCCTGGAAAGGATCCTTTGCAACTATGTCTCCGATAGGAGAGCCCGAATTGCAATCAAGGGCTGCAAAGGACCCGAATTCGAACTCGAGGCGGGAGTTCCACAAGGCAGCTGTCTCAGCCTTCTGCTGTACCTCGTGTACACGATCGACCTGCCTGCTCCAGTGAGGTACGATTCGATGTATCTGCAATACGCAGACGACATCACCCAAATCATCCTGAGTCCATTCAGGAACTCTGGAAGTCAGGCGAGGGCTACAGCTGTCGAAATTGAGAATATCAATAGATATGAGAAGAAGTGGAAAATTAAGACCAACCGCCAGAAGTTCACTATCATTCCAATGAAGCGCCGGAAAGTAGACAACGTCGTCGTCAATAACGAGATATATCCGTACTCCAACGAGCGTAAAGTCCTGGGCTTACAACTCTTCAAAACGGGATACAAGACGCACATAAATACCAGTCTCCCTAGCCAAACGAGAGCTGAGGAAACTTTACCGTTTCTGAGGCCTCAGCGTGCCAAATATCAAAAAGTTGTACATGGCCTTGGTACGCTCAGTCCTAGTGTACCCGGCCGTGATCACGCAGATGGCAAGCTGTACCTCTCTCAGAATGATGCAGAGGGTACAGAATAAAGCCACACTGCTGATTACTGGCACGCGAAGGATCGACCGTATTCGGCAAACGATTCTACACCAAAGAATCGGTCTAAAGCCAATCAATACGGAGATCCAAAGGCTAGGGAGAAAGACTTGGGACAAGATTGACCAAGCAATACTCCCGAACATTAACCTGAATATGAACATACGTGCGAACCGTAGACGCGCTATTGGCAGAACTGCTTTGTTCCCTAGTAGTAGAGCCTGCGCGAGAGAAGTGGTACTACCTATGTTTACGTAGTAGTAGTCCACTACTCCGATGCACTAAGACTAAGACTTCTAAAACTCAACAACTAAGTCAAACTCAACTAATAATTCAACTAATCCAACAAGTTCAACGATTAGAAACAACGTATGAAAAAGAGGCGAAGTGCCCACACTATAGATTCCCCCCCCCCCCCCCCAACTCAACATAGTATAATGTTAAAAATTAAAACCTACTTTAAATACAAAAGAGGCGAAGTGCCCAACCAAATAACCATAAAATAATAATCAACTCAGAATTAAAAGAGGCGAAGTGCCCAACTCCCGATTCCCACTAGTAAGAATAATCATGTAAATTATAAATAAACAATAAATGATAAATAAATAAATAACAATAATTAATTAATATACGATAAAAAGAGGCGAAGTGCCCCAAAATAATAGACTAACTAATACTCAAAACTTGAGATTCAGCATGAGAGAACCTTGAAAGGCTTGAATGCTTCGACGGTAATACAGAAGATAACCAAATACAAATATATATATATATATATATATATATATATATATATATATATATATATATATATATATATATATATATATATATATATATATATATATATATATATATATATATATATATATATATATATATATATATATATATATATATATATTACGGAGGAAACTGGCTGTCAAAGACAGTCAGCTACTTTATTGACCGTGGAATTTTAATATTAGAAATACATAAGAAGAATGCTAGTGATGCCCTAACACCAGGGCAAACTAGGAAACATATTCACACCTTTATATACCTACCACACAATTTCATCAATTTAACCTAAATTGTAGATTGTAAATTTAACTTTATTGAATTACTTGCTTCGCCCCATCTATTAATATCCGCTTTGATTTCATTACCCCTGATCTAACTTATTGTGGATTGTTCGCCCTGCCCTTATAATTCTTTCTTGCTGTGGTTTATAGTGAATTTCTTGTATTCCGCTTAAGAATTCGCTGATGATGGTCATCGTTAATGACCGAAACGTCCGGAAAATTAAATGTTCGTAACCATCTCATATGTCTTCATATTCCTGATATATATATATATATATATATATTAAGAGAAATCACACGAACGTGATATATGTACAATGGATGTAGTTAATTGTCCAAGGACAGGAAAACAAGTGGGGAGGTTCCTATGTCGGCGATGAATATATATATCTCTCTCTTTATCCACTCTCTCTCTCTCTCTCTCTCTCTCTCTCTCTCTCTCTCTCTCTCTCTCTCTCTCTCTCTCTCTCTCTCTCTCTCTCTCTCTCTCTCTCTCCCCTATTATCCCAAAAAGAAGAACAGTTGAACCATTCTCGCCTCTCACATTAGACTTTGGCTTAAGTTCTAAAGCTTAGAAAATAAACATTTTGATTTTTTTTGTGCCTCAATTTAAATATTTATTATTTTTATTTAATCTCTTATTATTTAGTGGAATGGAGGGAGGGGGGGGGTTGCTTCTGCAGAGCTTCTTGAACGGGAATGCAGCAACGTTTCCATCAAACGCTCATCATCGGGCCCCCTCCACACACATACACCGCAAGAGGGTGTATGGTGTACCAGCGGTATAATGCCCCTGCCACAACTGAAACCTGGAGCAGGATCAATGCCCTCCTAGCCCCAGTGTCCAAGGGAAACTGGTGCTCTCTCTCGGATCATCTTTTGCACCTCTTAAATCTCCCACTCTTTTTTCGCGTCTCTTTCGACCCTGGAAAGGGGGAAAGAGGGCGTTAAACGTTCTTTAAATAATGATAATAAAGAAAAAGAATTAAGATGGACAAATTTAGTCAGAGTGAGGGAAATTTGAGGACGCGAACGGTTAGGAACCATAATTTTCCAACACTCAAAATTAAATAAGTGTTTTAATTTCCCGAGGGTTGTGAAGGTGGTCCTAAACATGCTAAATATTCGAGAGGAGGGAGGGTAAAATGGGGGGCTATGTGCGAAACAGGGTGCCTGGTTTCTGTGGTACCCGAAGAGAAAGTGAAGTCGGAAGAGTGAGGATGGACTCCATTTTGTTCTTATCGAAGGTGTCCGAGTTGAGCTGGGCGTTGATGAGAGCCGATAGGAAATGCAGAGGGGGTTCGAGGCTAGAAGCGTGAAATCATTTAAAGTTGGAGAGTGTTTGTCCAAGGACAAACGTTGGACATTTTTAAAGCTAGACAAGATGGCTACGCGGCCCTTTTGGGGTTTGGTCTTTAGCGTTAAAGAAAGGGGGTGACGACTCTTTTTGGAGGAGAAAAACAACTTAAACTTAACTTAAAGTCAATTGGCAAATGTATTTTTCTGAGTTTCATAAGTCGTAGCCGGGAGGGACGGTTAAAGGACCCCCGCCCCCCTGGAACCAACGAGAAATATTTTATTGTTTTGTTAATATTAAGATGGCCACTTTTTAATTAAGTAGGACTTCACACTTTGGGACGGGAAATGAAATAGTGCGAAAGAAGAAGAAGAAGATAGATGGAAACAGCGGCGAGAAAGAGTCGACAATGTAGAGCGGAGATTACAGAAAGAACAAAGTCTCTGCCGGTGACTGTCCTTTTTCTCTCAATAATAACAGGCAATTTGTCCGCCAAAGGGGATACTCTAGTATTTTTCAGTCTCCGTGGTAGTAGTAGTAGTGGTGGTTGTTCGCCAACCTTCCTTATCCAGGCGGATCCCGACCGGATAATGAAATGGACATAAAAGTCAGTATGACAATCGCTGGTGAGCCCTATGGCACCAGAGGCAGGTCCTCTTTAGGGAGAGGTGCCAGGAAGTATTATGTTTTTTGACACCAAAAAGGGTTAGGGGGGAATCTTCCTCGCCCCGAGGAAGAGGAACCTTTTCCGCGTCAGAGGTATGTGGATATAGATACCCATCGGTAGGATTCCTCGAAACAGAGAGTGTGCGTGTGTGTGTGTGTGTGTGTCGCGCTGAAAAGACGGGAGAGGAAAGAAAGCAGTGTTGTAATTGGCTATGTGTGTGGTGAGAAGTGTAAGATCTACCCACCCGAATACAGGGGTGAGGGCAGCGCGTCCACCGATTGGTAGCCAGATCCGTTTGTGTCCGCTCATGCCGAGATCGAACCCGGTACCGCGACGTTGGGAGGCCAACGCCGCATCCATTCGTTCGGCTAGCAAGAGAAGAGCTCTAATCTCGATGGTAAAGTTTAGATTTGGGTACGAAAAGTGACAACAATTAGGAACTCATCGGCTTCTGAATGATCTTAAGAGAATAGAGAGGGAAGCATCTACGAAACGGCGATCAAATAAGGGTATGCAAATTTCGGGGCCGTGATGGGAAAGAATTTCGACCAGAAAAATTCAGCGGAAGTTGGGAGAATGGAAGACCGAGCCCATCGCTCCTGTATCTATTTTCTGATATATGTACATATATCGTTGCTACATATGAACTAAGCTTCGATTCAATAAGTTTTAAAAGTGTTCGAGACAAACCGTAGCAATTCTCTGCATCGGAGAATATTTTATTGAGGACAATTTCGGTTTCACGGGAACATTCGTGAAAAGAGACCGCGTCGAAACTGACAAAGATGTATGTGATTTTAATTCGTTTTTTCTACTTAAAAGGTCCTTCTGATATTCATATGAATTATTATAGTAAATTGATTCCCTGTAGTTGGGAACAACAATTTAACCACAAACTTTGCAAATATATCCATGTTTATAATGTATATGAGATTATGATGGGGCGTAAAGGATTTTGGCAATTAGTATATAATTTTGAGAGGCCAGTTCCCGTAACACAAACTCTGTATACTTTATTACTCGTGAGCTTCTCATTTTCTGATAGTACTCATGAACATCCATATTTCTTTTATACTCATGTTTATATCAATTTATCATGAACAAGATTAAAAAAAAAGTCTTGAAATTAAGAAAGTCACCCCGAATCGCGATCTATTTAAAGTCGGGAAGAAATTTCTCAGCATGTGTAGAGATACAACCGCAGATTTTGATTTTATATTCAAACCAGGAGGCGTAGTTATTACTCTGATGAATTGATGGGTGGGGCTTAGTGACTTGCGACAAAACGACATGATGTATGTGCGAATACTTTCCATGAATTCTTTTCGCAGTGTGCGTGTACAAAGGTGGATTAATAATTTACTCTTGTTGTTCTTTTGGGGCATCTCAAAAATTAATTGTTTATTGTCATGCATTAGGCACGCTTTGCAGCAGGGATATGTCCCAGATTTTACTCCGGGCAAACAATGAAAAAGTTAGAAAAATGGGTTCTATATAAGCCTAATTATCTTAACATAAGAATATATCTTAGGACCAATCAGAAGTGACAAAAATGATAACGCTAGAATAATGTTTAGATCAAAAATTAAAAATTATTTGATCTTGATATAAGAATATTTGCTTTTACCAATCAAATTTGAGATATTTTATAATGATTAAACAATGTTTGGATCGGCGAAATAAAAGCGTATACAAAAATTTAAAATTCGAACTCGAGGCGGGAGTTCCACAAGGCAGCTGTCTAAGTACATTACTCTGTACCTCGTGTACACAATAGACATCCCCGCTCCATTATGGGGCGATACGATGTACCTGCAGTTCGCAGACGGCATCACTCAAATCATCCCTAGTTCCTACAGGAATGCCAAAATTTCAGCAAGGGGAGACAGCTGCTGAAATAAACAACATCAACAGATTTATGAGAAGAAGTGGAAAATAAAAATAACTGCCAGAAATTCCAGATAATTCCAAATGAACCGTCGTAAACTACACAACGTCATAGTCAACGACGACCTCTACATGTACTCAAAAGAGGGTAAAGTCCTGAGTATACGTTTCACCAAGTCTGGGTATAAAGCCCACGCCAATATCAGAATCTCCCTAGCCAAAAAGCAACTTCGGAAACTCTACAGATTCCAAGACCTTAATGCGCAAAACAAGAAGCTTTCCACCTCCTTGGTACGCCCTGTCCTAATGTACCCGGCAGTGATAACGCAGATGCAAGCTGTCGCTCTCAGGGCCGATGCAGAGAGTGAAAAACAAGGCCACCCTGCTAATAGCTGGCGCTAGAAGAAACGACCGTATTAGACAAACCAGTCCTGCACACAAGGGCAGGGCTGAAGCCAATAATATGAAAGTCCAAAGGCTAGGGGAAAAAAAACATTGGAAAATGTGGAAAGAGCAATCATTCCTACGCTCAATACCAATAACATCGCAATACCGCAGCAGAAGCAACACAAGATTGCAAGGACATCATTATTCCCAAGCGGAAGAATCTGCGCGAAAAAAGGCGATTAACCCGATACATACATGACCAAAAATAGACAAAATACAAAAACAAGAGGAGAAACCCCCCCCCAATAAAACGACTACCAAACTAAACGAAAGGGTGAACAAAAAAAAAAAGAGGTGAACTGTTCACTACCGAATTAGACAAAATACAAAAACAAGACTAGAAAAAAACCAATAAGAACAATTACAAAACTAAACGAAAGACGAACAAAAAATGAAGCGAATTGCCCACAAAAGGAAGGAAAAAAGAAATAAAACAAAAATAGGCAAAAATATAAATTGACAAAGGAGGCGAAATGCCCACAAAAGTAAAATAAGTTAAATTAATTGAAAAAAAACAAAGTTAGCCTAAAATTTAATTGAAAGGCTTGAAAGCTATGACTGAAAAATAATTAAAATAAAACAAATATAGATATATTTATAAAAGGATGAATCAGACCGGCTCTGCCAGTCAACAATGCCAACAGTGGAAACACTAGTCAAGTAGGAAACATGAGAAAAGGAGAAATATGGAAGAAGAATGAAGTCGATACCCTCACAACCAGAGCGACAAAAACTCTAACAACTCTTTCACCCCTATCACACCTACTATACATTTCCTCACTTATTTCATCAAGTATCTATGATCAGTGATGGAGAAAAAGTAAACGGAAGGCCGGCTATGATCAGCAAATGAGGCAAGGTAAACGGAATGCGGTCTATGGTGTAATGCGCCTGGTATTAAAACCTCGCGTGGTGGGCAAACTGGTTTCTGGTTGAAGCTGGATGTTTATTTGTGGTTTTCATTTCCACATAGTGAGGACTCAGCCATGCGGAGTCGTCATCGCTCACTCTCCCGGAGAATGATGGTCGTATTTATATTTAACATTCTAACATCGCCAACGTGTTGAACGGTTACTTCGCCTCCGTATTTACGAGGGAAGTTGACGGTCCAGCTCCAAGGCCGGGGGTTCATCTCGAAGAGGGGGAAAAACCTATGCGAAATACCCTTAGAGAGAGAAACGAAGCAGTAGCCAGATTACGAAACATTAACCCGTATAAGTCTCCAGGTCCGGATCGCTTTCTTTCTACAGTCCTCCGAGAAGTTAGTGAAGAGGTCACTCCACACCTCACCCCTATTTTTAACAAGTCTTTGGAAACTGGAGAGGTGCCAGAAGACTAAGGAATAGGAGACATAACCCTCATCTATAATAAGGGGGACCGCGAATGCGCGGGTAATTACCTGCCTGTCGAGGTTGAGTTCTGTCTGGGCGATAAATAAAGATTGCGAAATACGTTGACCGGGTTTAGATTAATAGTTTGCCAAGTTGCAGTTCAAAGGATATATAAATACAATACCCCAAAATATAATTGTAATATATATATATATATATATATATATATATATATATATATATATATATATATATATATAACAAAAAAGGGGAAATTTATATATATATATATATATATATATATATATATATATATATATATATATGTATATTATATATATATATGTATATATATATATATATATATCATAGGGGAACAAATTACTTATGGTGGTTAAATAATTATGCGAAGATTAACGAGGTAATCTGGGGATGACCATACACGATCGCTTTACCTTCAAGCGCGGGCGAATTCGATCGGTGTGGGGAGGGGGTGGGGGCAACGGCGCAGGTCTTCAAGAAGATACTTCGGGGAGTCCTGACTCGGAGGACTTGAAGATTGGGTTGGATTACTTCGTGATGAAGAATGAGATTTTCTCTGCTCCAGAGAGACCTAATCTCAACTCGAGACGATTCTGCTGATCGGCAGGGAGTCTCAGTCTCGAAATACGGGAATCTTGAAGGGGTGGTGAAGATGAGAGGGCCGCACAACTTTTAGGGAAGAAGAGGGCTCGACAGCTTCTCTCTGAACAGGGGCCAAAGCTTAACGAAGGTATATCTGCTGACGAGATCTTCGGCGATGTACGACGACGAGTTACGGGGGGTCACGGGAAACAGACGGCAGTCCGGACATATTGCATGGCGGGCTTTCAATCTCCTCGAGAGATGGTGAGTTTCGGGTTAAATATCCGGGTCGCTGCTCTGCTAGACGCCTCAAGGCCTTGCGGTCCCCAAGGGATTATTGGTGCCAGTCTAAGCAAACACAATTAATGATAACGCGTCGCTCCAGACGATCAAACTTTCCTCGCGATATGGGGGTAGGTTAATATGCCGCGCACAGCGTTATCGCAGGGAAAGGGGGGGGGGGATTGGCGTCTGAACGCAAACGGGTGATTTAGCGAGTGACGGATTCTTCCTCGACTTTCTAAAATTCTCACGCTGGCTCGCGTGGTTTTGAAATATTAGAAGGGCATTTCCAAGGGCTTCCTCTCACGATGGTCCTTCGAGGTCATGTCCTGACACTGCCTATTAGTTTGACATCCATCATAGCAAAACTGCTCGAGGGAATAATTGCAGACCGTATAGCGCAGCACTTACAGTCGCACAACCTGATCTTGAATTCCCAGCACGGATTTCGCAAGAACCGTTCATGTCTACTAGAATATTTCCAAGTATTTTGAGCAAGTATGACCGTAGTCGAGCTGTGGATATCTTATACCTGGACTTTAAAAAAGCCTTGCATAAGGTACCACACCACAGGTTGATAAATAAGGTCCGCGCCTTTGGCAATAGCGGCAAGGTAGCTGAATAGATAGAAAACTGGGTTTCGGGACGGAGACAACGAGTTAAGATCACCGGGGTTGCCTCGCAATGGACACTGGTCAGTAGCGGGGTGCCCCAGGGCTTAGTGCTCGGGCCTCTATTGTTCATCGTCTACATCAATGACATAGTCGAAGGACTACTATGCTCGATAGCCAATTTCGCCGACGATAGCAAGTTAGGAGGTAGTGTGAGCTTGCGAGAAGGAGTGCAACGCCTGCGAAAATAGCCTTCTCAAGATAGGCGAGTGGTCCAAGAGGTGGCATAGGCCATTTAACCTTGACAAGTGCAAGGTAATACACATCGGCCATGTTAACCCTCTAGAAAACAACTCCTTGCTAGGCAAACGGCTACATACCACTGACCTTGAAAAAGATTTAGGCGTGTTAATCAGCAGTGACCTAAAGTTTTCCAGTTGGAAAGAGAGCCTAGGGAATGCTGGGGTACATAAAGAGGCATTTCGCTTCCAAAATATGCAGATTGTTCTCGCCTTGTACAACTCTCTAGTCCAGTCACACCTTGAATACGCCGTACAATTCTGGTCCCCAACCCTGAGGAAGGGCATTGATCTCCCCCTCCCTTAGACATAAAAGTTATCAGCATAGGCTACGATAACTGGGGAATGTTCTCCTTGGACACGCGCCGGTTAAGACCAGCTGATTGAAACTTTTACGATAATACGAGGAGTTTAAAATGTAGATCACAGGAGGCTGTTCACGTTGAACGCAAGTGCTACACGCAACAAACTGGAATTACGGCAATTCCATACTAGCATTTGTGGCAACTTCTTCTCTTACAAAAATCTGCGGAACGTGGAACCTTCTTCTGCCAGAAGTGGTGAATAGTTCGCGTGTCGACCGGTTCAAATCTCTACTTGACGAGATTATCCACACCGTAAACTAGATGGTACCACCTAAGTATAGAATAGAGGCAAGTAGATAGGTTTAAAATTTTCTATAAAAATTTCCTGAATGTGTTTTTTTTTTTAGAGCACATTCAGATATCGTTTCCGCTTTCTGGCCCGCAAAGCGGATGGGAGAGGTGGGCGGGGAGAGCCTTCATATATGCTATACTTTCTCTTATGCTATAGGTTAGGGCCTTCCAAAAATAGTACCTCCACCATATGGTCAGCAATGTCATTTTGAGGTACTACTTTGCCATTTGGCTCCTTGTGACACACACACTCTCTCTCTCTTTCTGTCTGTCTGTCTCTCTCTTTCTCTTTCCCTTTCCATTTCTTTTTCTCTTTCTCTCTCTCTCCCCCCTCTCTCTCTTTCTCTATCTCTAATCTCACTCTTTTCTCTCTCTCTCTTTCGCTCTTTTCCCCCCTCTCTCTCTACCCCCCTCTCTCTCTACCCCCCCTCTTCTCAACAACAAACATTCACTCCAAACAAAAGATCCTGTCCCAAACCCCATTGGTTACGCCCACCTTCTCTACATATATTAAATATGACAGATACACATTATTCTCACATTAAATCCCTTCACTTCGTCTTTGCCACAGCTATCCCTCCCCCTTGGTGGATAATATTCACACAAAGCTCCAGCCCTTCATCATTAAATAGCAAGTTCAAAATAAAGTTAATTTTCATCAGTTGTTTAAAAAAATACAAATTCGAACTTATTTGTTGGACACACTCAAGAACGAACTCGAATCATATAGCAGAGAATAAATATTTGTTCCATTTTGGAACTGACTGGTGACCTCCGCCACATTCAAACAAAGTATCAACGACTCATCTCACTACAAGTAATAACAACAACCACCCCCTCTCGCTACAAGCATCAATTACAACCCCCCCTCTCTCTCTCTCTCTCTCTCTCTCTCTCTCTATATATATATATATATATATATATATATATATATATATATTATATATATATATATATATATATTATATATAATATATATATTAAGGATGAAGCCAAAACAAGGCAGCCAATGATTCTAAGTTAAACAACAACGTTTTGGGTATACTACCCATCTTCTGGTTATATAAAATAGAGTTATTAGATGAAAACTGATAATCAGCTATGATTACTAAAATGCAGACTTGGGTTCAAAATGAATGAAAAATTAGTGCGGGCTCACACTGAACAAATAAAATAATTTGGTTATTTAAGTAATGTTTTGCGAAGAGCAAAACCGGATAACTAAAGAATTGATTTCTTTCATGTGACATCATAAGATAGGTAGGTTGTTAACTTTGCAAATTATGCGAGGAGTGGGAAGGTTGTAGAATCACTAAAGAGACTTGGATTTAATTGTTTTATGAAAAGTGATTCCAGGATTTGAAAACAGGTAGAGTCTGTGCAGTGGACCTAAATTCCAAAATTGAAGTAACAAATATCTATTTTACATTAAACAGAGTTATCACGAATGGAGGGGGGGATGGACTTATCTTTATTAGTGAGAACAGTGCCAGTAGGAAC